>JAZGTJ010000030.1:42501-98623 GCA_036877575.1 Botia almorhae | reverse complement strand
GAGGGCTTAAGCCCCTGATGTGTTGTCAAAAGCCCCTGATCTTTTGGAAAATGTTGCACTTAAAACACTGTGTTTTGTTTATACAGTGTGTTCAAAATTCAATAAATGCAGAGTACCATATGTATTGGTTTATCCATTAATCATTTATAAAATAATGTAACTGCCTTGCAAATAATCCATGAGTTGGTGGGAGGGTGAAGTAGGGCTGTTTTATAAGGGGGGTACTTCTTAGGGGCTAAGCCCCTTATCCCTTCTGACCCTAGCAACTCCATTGCCTCAGAGATATGTTTCAAAGTGATCAAAAGTTTCATGTTTTTGTGTGCAGTTCTGTTCCTGTGATTCTGCTTTATATAACATTCAAGGGACATAATTAGATTTTATCATCATGTGATTATAAAATCAGTTCACACCTAGTGGCAGGAGCAGAGGCCATCAGAGCACAGAGTGTATTCTTAGGAAAGTAAACAAACAAGCACACATCTCTCCCCACCATCGTAACCTCCAACACCCACAATGCATCAGTCTGGCAGTAGTCTCGTCTCTCTATCCTCCTACACAATTCCTTCTAAATTTGTCTTGCGGGCATGAAGATAGACACTAGCAATTCATTGCAGACTAACATCATTATCCCAGTTGTATATGGCTCAAATACCTCTAATAAGTTTGTGCCTGTATCACTGGGTGAGAGTTGAGGGGTGTCTGTGAGGGGCCCCAAATCCCCAAAGATGTCCTGCCCTGGCTTCAGGAACCAGAAAACAAATGACTTACTGTGTGCTTTCCCATTCATCAGTAGCATAGGAGTTTTTTCCTGTTTTTCACTCTCTGTATTTGTCTTCCTCTCTCTCTCTTTATTTCTCATGGGTTTGGTTCACGTGTAATTCCAGAGGCAGCCTTGCTTAGACGCGCGTCTCCCATGGGAGACTTCTTAAAACTATTTTTCATTTAGCGGTGCACAAACAAACAGATTTTCCCAATCGTTCTGACCCAATAAACAAAAAACAATAACCTGCTTTAACGCGAAAATAAACAACCAATGTTTTTTTATGTTTTTGTTTGTTTTATGTTTTTGCTTGAACGCTTAACACGTTAATTTGGTATGATCAATTCTTAAGCATAGCATGACCAAAAAAAATTGCATACTCTTTCAAAATTAATTGAATGAATCCTTTATGCAGTCGGACCATAAATTCCAATAATGACTATACAACTCAGCCCAGACCTATAATATCCCTTTTATGCGATATTATATAATTTATGACCTTTAAATTACATAAGAATTTTGCTTACAATTGAAAGTAATTTAAGCTTTAAGTACCTAAGTGCAAATGTTGTCATGTAAAGTATATTGTTGTAAAGTCTGCAATCAGCACAGGCATGGCACAGACACAGCTTCAATCAGCACAGTCACAGTTTGTCTGTAGCAGCACAGATGAGTGAAGAGCCAGTAGTAGTTTTATGTCCAATAACCTGAAAATAATAATAATACTGTAAACTTCTGAAGCCACTTTATGTCTATTTAATGCTTTTATCGTCTGCCTCAATGATGTAATGTCTTTAAATGATCCTTTATCTCCTTATTTATTTAGGAGCCTTTCTTGTCCAAATATTAAAGCGTGTGATCAGTCACAATTAGTTTAATTAATCTGCATACTGCACCATGTAATTAATTTAATTATTTTGCCCTGTAGTTTTGGCATGTATACATGTTTTAAATTCATTGTGACAATGCCTGTCGTGTCCTGAATCCGAACCAAAAGCAGGTATTATATTTGAAAAGATATATATTGGAAATATAGGAATATATCATAGGAAAAACAGTATTTGTATGAAGCTCTCTTAACCCCATGTTGTTATAGTTCAATTGGTAGAGGCATTGCCTTAGCAACATTGTGGGTTCAAGTCCTCAGTCTTTGCTCTTTAGAAGCACAGAAAACAATCTTTTTACAGTTCTAACCTGAAAAACCCACAGTAGTTGCATATTTCAGCTGATATGTGATTAGCAGGGTGGTTAATTAAAAACATGAGTATTGGATAGTCTTTTCAGCACCAGTTTGGTGGGTGAGTGGGGAAGGTTGTGCAGATTTGTCTGATATGAATCTGTTTAAAAAAACACACTTTTTGCTGAGTTTGACTTTATTCTTTAGCAGAGGTTAATTATCTCTGCCCTGGATTGGATTAGATTTAAAGAGCGCTCACTGGTGCTGATTTATGTATGATCAGCTTCCGATCCCCATCTTTGTATCATCTAATATAAAAGTTGGTGTTTCAGTTTTATACAGCTCTAATTTAAAAACACCATTTCCAAAGGGTCTACGACTTCTAATCGTGGGCAGGGGTGGTGAAAAATACATCAAGACATCAGTATACAGCAGAATATACCGCATGTCCGTTTTTAAAATGAAGTTACCGCTGGAAGAGAAGGTAATGAAGAGAGATACAAGCCATTTCAAAACAAACTGTGTTTAAAGACAAACTCAGTTTAAATTTTAATTCAAATGATCTATAAAACAAGCAAACAGTAAAAAACAAACCGAGGCACACACAGACTACAGGCTTACAAAACATAATGCTTGATCAAGCACCAAAACATGATTACCTTAAATTGTACTTGCATCAGCAGAACAGTGGTTGCATATAACCCTGGCCGTGACATCCTTCAGTAAGCCTAAGTAAACAGTCTGCCTCTGAGCATCTCTGCATATGATCACCTCAAGCCCACTGGACCAATAACATCTTCCATACATTTCCTCTCACCTGTAGACACTGCTCTGGGCTGTAGAAACAGACTGCTGTGATTTAACACAAAGGATAAAGAAATGAATAACTGCTTCAGCCAAAGAACAAAGCTGTAATCTATACTAGCCAAGTGTAAACTAGATGTTTGCTCTGCATTCTGATTAATGGCTGTCGTGCTGCATGTCCTGCCGCAGGTTCTTCTGTTAGCTCAGAATCAAGTGCGTATTTCTTTCTTTTCTTTCGAATGCAAAATTGTAAAGTATTCTTTCCTCAATTATAAACTCACTGTCTTAATTACTGCAGAAGTACAGTCCTTGAACTGCAAGTGTGTATTTTCTATTAAACATTATCTAGATGTGTCATAACACTTATGATATTTGGAAATAGCTTCATACGCAGCACAGGTTTCATTATCTTCTGTACTATATGCAAAGTTGTGCTAAGCACTAATTGTTTGCTAGGAGTCGAGGGACCAAAATGTAATTTTTGCTTTTGAATACCATAAAACTACTTTTAGAACCAAAGTCCCCTAGACAGAAAGAGGGCAGCCGGGCACTTAAAAGACGCTGGTGGTAATAAAAGTGGGAGTGGATTTCTTGGGGCTGTAGGTAAACTATTCATTATTCCGCTGGGGTTCACTTCATTAACCTCTCAACCATATGACCTACCCAGCACATTTGATTAACTTCACTGCCCAAACCTGCACTACTGCTGTCAAAACCTATTAAACCTGCAGAAGGAGACAACATCTGGAAATAAGATTTAAAAAACAGATAAATAAAAAATCAGGTCTAAAGAAACATTCTGTTTGTTTCGTGAGTGTGAATAGTTATTATATAATACTATATATTTATATATGATTTCATATGTTATATCGCAATGTTTGCAAACAGCAACTTTCTTTTCTTTGTTTAATTTCCCAACTGCATTTTTCCGCCGTTAAATCTTCCCTGATAATGATGCTTTATTCTGTGGCAGTCTGTCAGCACAAACACAAAGCTACACAAAGGGAAGGTACTTTCACTTTGTACTTGTCAGAGTTCTGTAGCTCGAGACACGTGGGGAGAATTGATTCCATTTGCTGTTGGAGAGCATTTTCCCCAAAGATTCACTTTTGGGCATGTAATTAATTTTAATTGGAATGTGACATGCACAGAAATAGCAGCGGTGTAGGGGTGGGGCCACTGGCCTGTGTGGTCTTGAATCTTACCCGTGTGTGATACACACTCACTTTAATTATTCCCATGCTGCTGATGAAATGTCTTTAACACCATTTAGTCTGATATAAACAATAAAACACTGTTTCTTGAGACATGGGATAACATTTTTACTTCAAATGAATAGGGGGTGATTCCTAGAGAGTTATGAGCGCACTAGATTAAAACCAGCATTACAAAATGTTTCTGTAATAAGGTTTAACTACTTTGTGCTTGCGTCAACAGTCAGATTTCAGATAATATGTCTTTACTTTCATTCTGAAGGTCCTCTGGTGAGATTTGTAGTTTTATTTTAAGCAATTATACATAATTAAAGTAATTTAAAGTGAGTATATATCCAGTACCATCAAATTCTGTCACAAAAACTGTAAAAAAATTGTTTGGAATTTTTAGAGAATTTGCTTATTGCTAGTTTTAAGTAGATCCTAATTAGCTTGCAACACCAGAAAAACAAAATGGCTCCTGCATCCAACGTGCATTAATAATGTGAGATATGCAAATAGTTCTTTTATTAACAGTGTCAAGATCAGAATGTGGTGATAATTAAAATATCTTTTATTCATTTTATTCATTCATCAAGTTAACTCTAGAGCTTAACAACTCTAGAGTTGTTTTATATATATATATATATATATATATACAATAAAAACAAGTCTACACCAGAATGTGACACATCAAAAAGGCAAAATGGAGACCAGACAGACTCTTTTTTTTAATAGAGTAAATTGAAAGCATGCAGTCTTCGGAGGATGCTGGGAAAACATAACGGCGCTGGCAATCAACAAGCTGAGCGCCTTTCTCATTCTCTTTTCATCGGCTGGGATTTGGGGGACGCCTGTGTCCGTTTGAACCTGACACAGAGCAAGACAGTCAGCTTGACTTAAGTGGAGCAGAGATAAAGACCAGCAGGCCGTGTCGAGACCCAGTTACCCATAATCCCACAGACTGCCCTGTGACATTGGTAGATTAAAAGAAAAAAAATAGAATCAGGGCTCGTAGGTTGCGATGTCTGCTGTGAGTTTCTTGTGACCGTAAATAAATACATCACAATAAACGCCTGATGCCTGAAAAATGACTTCCACAGCGAGATGGTGAGCATCACAGCTCTGTCTGACAGAAAAGCAGAGGGTGAGGCGTGATTGGTTTTCTCCCTCAGACCTTGTGGCTTTAACACAGCAAACAACAGTTTTTAAAATCGCTTTTCTTTTCTGGGCGCTTGTTTATCCTGTAAGGAAATCTGATAGTTATAGTACTGCAGATTGTAAACATTCGTCTGTCTCCATTAAAATTATAGCCTCTGCATATCCGATGCCTCATTCTGCAGATGACTCATTAAAATGAAAATAATGAACTTCTACAGTTAAATTTATGTAAAACATAAAAATATGTCTGGTCATATATCAAATGAAAACTACAGAGATGAATGAAGGTTACCAAAATGCTGCCGTCAGTGAAATTCCAATCTTAAGCGAATATGTGTATGTGGGTGTTTCTACCGACACTTTTGTGTCCCAGGGGTTGATTTTAATTAAAATTCACTTAATTAGGAATGGATTTAAATTTTTTCTTTTGTTATATGAAGGTCACTTTAAAAACTTACCATTAACTTTTTACAATTGTGGCTATCGCTCAACAATTTTAGCCCTAATAAAGTTTAATCAAAGGTTAGTGTCCTTGGTTACTAAGAAGACAAGCGTCAGTAAAAGCTGGTTTACAAAAATCTCAAGCTGTGTAACATTGTACATTTAATACATTGAACATGTATTAAATAGACAGTATAAGAGACGGTTTTCTGGCAGACACTGTAGAAAGTATGTGTGACAGTGTTTAGTGTATAGTATTGTATATACTACACTATACACTAGCTGATGATTTGAAAGCTGCTTTGCAACCATTACAGATGGAGAACATCATGCTCATGACCTTCTCCACCAACCAATTAAAACAGCATTACAGACACTCCACAAGAGTGCCAATGTTCCAATTAACAAGATAAATACTGACATTTGAATTTTGTCCCTCGTCTCAGAGAAATTTAACTCTCCTGTTATAAGTTTCAACCCTGCTTGTAAAAGTAAACAAAAATGTAAAAAATTACAAAAACATAAATAAATAATAAAAACACAATAATTGGGATTATAAATCATTCTGCACACAAGCAGATGAAACCAGCATCAGAGTGATATTTTCGCCATAAATGCAAGGATGAATTGAGTTGATGGACACATTTTTCTAGATAGACAGCTTGTTTCACTAATTAAGTTGTGTACTAGTCAGTGTGTACTAGTCTTGATGTATGACATCAACCAATCAAGTTATAGTTAATAAACCAACTATTGCTATTCCTTAATAACCATTTATCTTACCGTTTACTTACCGTTTTATCTAACTGACTCGTCTAATGACTGAAATGAGTTTCATCTTTCACTGTGTATGTGGGAAGGATAACTGCGACATGAAGTAACCTCAAATTCCTTTAATTCTTGTCTATAGTTCAAAATATCTGTTGCTGCATCTGTGTTTTCCTCTCTGATAGCCAGACGATTTGAGATTATTCTTTCTTGTTACTATGGGAACGTGTGCAGGCAGATTTTTGTTTACAGTTTTAAACATGCATACATATTAGCAAAAACCCATTTGTTCGCATTGAATCATGTCCAAAGGAACATGCCGTATCCTTAGATCCTCCTCTTAAAGATGACATTTTGAATATTTTGGTTTTGATAAATAGGCTGTAATGTAATTAGATGGCCTCTAAAATTGCTCTAAATGGAGAGCAGAAGTCACGCTTTGAGTCATACGTGCGTTCTTATTCAGAAAACAGGAAGCTACAGTATGTAATGGCTCTTGTGCAGTATGCATAATCGAACACTTTCCCTCTCTAGATCTCTACCCTACGTTCAGGGAGGTGGCCTTTATCACTTCTGACATGTGTTCTGCGTCGGCAGAAGGACTTCAGTAGTGTTTGGTATGGAGACTTATAATGAGGAGAATTATAATTCCTGTCTATGAACAGCTTGCCTCCAGCACTGAGCATTGGGCTTGCATTGAACTGCTATAAATGTAGCTATAATAGCTAAAGAAAGCATTATATCAATATTGTTTTGGCGGATAACATCCTTCAGTGAATAACTAAGAACATCTGACATCTATGTTTCCTTCAGCAGTTAATTATCTTATTCTTTCACATCTCTGATTCTGGTTTTGTAACTCGCATATGTTCCGTTTCCGCCCACGTTTTTGGAACATTCTCCTCCTTGGGATAACAGAACCCGGTTTCACTCGTGGCAGTAATTGTCCTCTTGACATTGCATGATGAATAATATTGGTAATGTCAAGAAGACAGACCAAGCAGAAAAGATCTGCGGCCAATTGAGTTCTCTTCACTCTGTTCGAAATAAATGTCAGTTATTCCCATGGACGGGTTTAACACAACTTTTCACAAGTTGTTTTATGGAAAGGGGCCCCCAAAGGAGCTAATTCTTCATCCCAGCTGGGGTTCTTTAAGCTTCTGAGAAGAAATTTCTCCATGTCATTTATTCAAAGTTTAACACTACAGTAATACCACAGCATGAGTGATATCAGGAGTACAAGGGCACAATCTCCCATCAAACACCTTTTTAACAGGAACGCAAATAACTCATAGAAATTGCTGTTTGTAGTAGAAACTTTCTGAAAAAGCGTCTCTCTATTAGCGCTAATGTCAGGGCTATTGTCATTAGTGTGTTCTTTCAACACTGCCGAAATGGAGGACCTAAAAAAAACAACACACATTGCTGGAACTTTTTAGATGTATTTTATAAAATCAGAAATGTGTACTTTGTAGTATATATTTTTATTTTGTAAGTTCTTATCTGCCTAAACTACACGACTTCAACATGACTTCAGTAAGGTAATTTGTAGTGAGTTACTTGTAGTACCTTGTAGTGACTTGTACTTTGGTACTTGTAGTGATTTGTACTTTGGTACTTTGGTAGTGACTTTATACGTTCTTAGAAAACCATATCAATGCATTTTACCATGAATCTTTATGACAGTTGTCAGCCAAAATCCTAGATGCAGTTTCAAGATCTAAAGTGCATGAGTAAAATGGAGAGAGGAGACATTAGAAAAAGTCAAAAGTCTGTTTGTTTGGATGTCCCTGAGATTTTACTTTTATTCCTTGCAGAAATAGAGGTGCAGTGTTTTCACAAGAGACAAAAGCCAACTAAACACGGCCGCAGGGCTTGCCACATTGATAAGGTGAGGTCAATGCAAGCTCATAATCGACTTCAACAGCTTATGGCACTCGCCCCCTGGGGATCCCCCATATCAACAAAAGCAGCTCGGTGGAGGAAGTAATAATCTGCTGATATCCGGACTGTGGCATGGGACTACCATTGCCCACGGCATTCCGAAATGGTTTCCAAACAAATGCTTTCTAGAAAAAAGAGAAGAGTGTTTTAAGTGATTTATCAATACTCTATGAAGCCTTTGTCTTAATTTATTTTACACCCTCTGGGCCTTGGAGCACAAACGCATTTCCGAACACTACTGTTAACTTTGCCTCCATTGCTTATACAGACTCATATTTTTTCTGATGTTGTGTTTGAAATGTCTGTAGTTATGGTTCCCCGATTTTGCTGTGTGCACACTGCTTCATATTTAATGCACTCTGGTTTTCAAGCAAATTAGATGAATATGTACACAACTGACACAAAGTGAATGTAGCCTAAATGACAGCTAATGAGTCAACATCCGTAACAAGCCCTGACATGTGTCAAATCAGCTTTGTTGATCATCACCAATTACTTCCATTCAGCATCGGTGTGTCATTATATTAATTTGCGTCACACATTTTGAGTCGTGTTATCAGCGCAAAACTATCCTTAATACAAAAACTGCACTTTTACTTTAGGCGAGAAATGGCATGTTAGGTCTTGCTTTTGAGAAATGTAACAACATGGAGGGACAAATGTTTAAAAAAACATTTTTTTAAGTGCCAAACCACAAAATTTAGTTAGATGCCATTTTGATTCTGAAATAAATAAATTTTGTGTTAATGATTGATAGTATTGATACAGTTACTTAAAAATATATAATTTTTCATTGATCAGTGATTAACAAGTAGACCATGGTATAGAATATTGGTGCATGGCGCCTATGATTCCATCTGACAAACTGTAAGCAAAGGCTGTTGATCCAAAGGACACCTGACTGTGATGGATCATGAACTCTCAAGTGTGTGACGTGGGGAATATACATCATGCTGTCATGTGTTTTCATCCCCACAGCTAAAACACAAGTGTGTGATGATGAACAACATAGGGAAAACAGCACACGACCTTCACCATAAAGCCCCAATAAAGTCATTATTTTTTACCCTTTCTACATATCTCTAGAATGAATTTGCCCCTTGTGTTTTGACACAACAGTCTGTTGGCATTAGGATCAAACCTAGTTATGGCGCAACACCCTTGTAGCTGTGACACTGTTGAAATACAGCTGCTCCACAGTGGCTGTCTAGCAACAGCTTGCATTGTTGAAGGGCACACATGCTCTCAAACCAAAACCAAAAATGTCCCTTTCTGCCAGACATTGCGTCTGTTTTCTATGCATCTCTGCTTTTGGCATTAATGGTACATTACAGCTAGGCTAAATAAAGAAAAATGACTGTCAGAATAGGCTGATGACTGTTTAATTAACGGATGGATGGAACGATGGTAATGTGATGCTTACGTGAAACTGTAGCGAGAGTTGCTTTGTGCGGCGTTGTTGCCGCATACGAGATAGAATCCTTAATTACGAACAGCTGGTGAAAACCTCACTGAATCTCATTATAAGGCTCGTCTCACTTCTTCAGATGTGAACTCTGTGCTGCAGAGAAATATACCTCAGGAAAGATTTTCACAAGCAGCTTTCCTAAACGTGTTATGAAATATTCCATTCCGGGAGACTTTACCAGTGGTTGGGAAGATGTGGTGTACCTTCAAAGTTAGTCAGAGTGTTGGAACGCTTTAAAAACATGTTTATCTTCTTTTCCTCAGAAAGTCTATCGTAGGTAAAGGGTGCGGGCTGAAAATTCCCAGAAATTCTTTCTATGACATGTTTGAAGTTCTGCTGTTATGTAAATTGGTGGAATGTCCTTGACTATACTGAGATTTTAACAGCTTTCTCATGGATATTTTAAGCAGCTGTCAAACTGGGGGAGAGGGTTTATGTTCATGTGCCATAGAAACTGCTCAGACGAGCTCCCCATATGAACTATTTACCAGCGACATAAGGCTGGAAAGCCGTATTACTGGGGATCTAAAAACACATCACAGTTCTTGTTTGCCTTGGGTTTATAGAAATAATGTATAATAATATAGAAATAATGTACGATATAAAATATGCTGTAGCAGTTGCTATGGTGTTACCAGTCTCGGGAATTTTTAATATTAAAAGTATTTTTGTATTTATTGTCACCCCCCATATTCAAAAGGAAATTTAATACATTTCTGATAATAAAGTACTGCATGTCTTGGATTTGAAACATTTGATATTTCATTTGAATAACTTATTATGAATTTAAATAAGAGAAATGAGGCTAAGCAGATAATTCGTATAGTACATAAAGACATGAGAGTGTAAAAAGGAGTTTTGTAAAGATTAGAAGATTTTGAAGAAAATGTTTAAGGGTGCATTTATACAGACTCATACTGCGCTATAAGTCAGTTTGTGACTTTGTTACACTTGTAGATTAAACCTTTAGTACAATTAGAAACAAAGTAGCAATGCTGCTATAGTAAAATGCTATAGGATTAAAATTGAATTGATATGAATATTAAGGGCTGATGTTCTACTGCATGAGATGCTTTGCAATTCACCAGCTTTCATACTTTAACTGCATTAATTGTTGGGAGAGAGGTGATTTTTTTAACTTCAAAATAATATATATCTTATGTTCTGTGGTTTGACAAAATCAATTCAAAAGTAAAAACATTTCATGTAGTCTCTCGAATAACATGAGGTCATGACACCTATAATAATAATAATGACAAAAAACGTTTAAAAATACAGTATGTGAAATAGTGTATTACACCTTAAAATTCATGACAACTTCCTAAATAAATTTGCATGATCCTGCAACGTAAAGCACCGCTCGTGGGATTCTGCAGTCTGGAAAATTCCGGTTCGTGCTCTGCACCCCGCCGTTCTAAATCTCTGGCACGTGCGCTAGCTAAGAGTACTCATGCACATTTAAATGCGATACTGTCAGAATGTGTGTTGACGAGAACTTGTTTGAGCTGTCAGCTCATCCTTATATCCTCATATCCAAGTCTGAATTCCCGCCAGAAAAAAAACTATAAATTCTGATGAACTGTTTCATCAAGTTCCCAATTTAAACTCTGTTGTGAGTAAGACTACAGCTCATCAAATGACATTGACATTGACTGTTTAAACAAAGCTACCTGTCTCCAACCAGCAGGAACTGCCACTGTTTGATTTTCTGCACTGCGTTGTTTTATCTCAGGAAAGCTTTTCCTTACTGCCTCTGCTCTGAGATTTCAATTTTTAGATCAGTATTTTAAGAGCAGATTCATTTTTTTCTATTATTTTTCTTTTAATCATTTGAACAAGACACAACACTTTTGTCTATGTAACCTTTATTTAGTCAGTGTGTTGATGATGAATGAATGAATGTTATATTGGGGTCAGTCGACAACTCATTGAAAACAAATAGAGGAAAATAATACATTTAAAGCAGATCTTCAGCACAACAGTGATTTTCATGTGCAAAGTTTTTAATGTGTAAAGTTCATTTAATGTAACTTGTTTTTGCAGCAATTAACAATAGTAAATTGATGTTACATTAATGTTACATAATGTTACATAATTCTGTAATTCACATTCTGTAACTTGTAGAACTAATCAGGTTATTTAAACTGTAAAGATTTATACATATAAATGATCATGATTGGTACATACTGCCATGGGGCTCAATGTTTGACTGGTAAGCATGGTACAGAGTGTTGGCAAATGCTGTGACTACACTATTAAAAATAAAGCTGCTAAAAAGAGTTATAATAAAAACCTTTCAAAGTTCTTGAAAGCACCATTTTCTGTTCTATTTTAAAGTCTGTAGAACCTTTTTCACTATAAGGAACCTTTTGTGAAACAAAAAGGTTCTATGGGTATGAGATTCTTTATGGAATAATACAGCCCGATGAAGAACTGTTCAGGAACCTTTATTTTCAGAGCATACTGCACACCATTCATCAGATGACAAAAATCAATTGCGTACTACCAGGAGGTCCTGCACCAGCCAAGCGACTGCCATTGAGATAAACAGGAACGGTAACAGTAGCTATTGAAATCCTTGTTGGTTCACACTGCCAATGACGGTGGGTCAAATTGCTGAATGCTCAATAGGCAATCAATTGTAAATGTGTGCGATTTTTTTAACATGCTCACGATTGTGGTGTCAAAAGCTGACTATGACACATTTTCCCCCCCTTGCAGTAATAATACTCACATAATGAAAATTCCCAAACATTCCAGTTGACAGAGCACCTCTCAGCTCCACTGCTGCCTGTTCCATGTGTTAGCTTCAACTTGCCAGATGCCACACATCAGACACGCTTCTTCACTGTCACAGAGCCGGTCCTCAGAAGCTTTGTGCTGCTGTCGTCCTCTCTCTGCTGCTGGGGACAGGTTTATACAGCCATGAACCTCTGTGACATCCGGCCCTTGTGTCAGTGGCAGGCCTAGCTGCCTAATGAAGGGACATGCTTCTGCTTGGCACCGCTCTCCGTACCATTTATTAACGTCAGGGAAAGTCACACCAGGATCTGCTGTGCTTTTTAATGACGGCACACTCAAGCTCACAGTGTTTGCTGGCATTTGTGTGAGAGAGCTGCGGTCTTATCCACTATAGGCTGCGACTTCTTATACGCGTCTGGAAATTATTTTTTAAATGTGACGCGTAATGTCCACATTATATGAAAATGATTTAAAAAATGCAAGTTTATTTTATTACAATCGTTTTTTTTTTTGGCTACATCCCTGTAAGTTTATGTCAAGACAGTAATGTAGTACACATGTGTTTAATTAGTGTTGACTAATGCTTAATGGTACTGTAGCTATTTCTAGTCATGTCTCATTCAATCACAAGGCCCGTCCACTTGCTTGATAACTAAAGTTGTAATGCATCATGCATAGTTCTGTTATAATACTTTATATGTTATAAAATAATGTCACTGTTCATGATTTTCAGTGTTAGTTTGAAATAGTTTGAATTCACTAGAAAATTTGGTTAGTATAATTTGATGAGAAATGTTTAAAATCTTTGCAGGACTTACATTTGACACCTTGTTGAAATTTGGCTTAGGGAAAACATGTTCCCTCATTCGTTCTGTTTAAAGGAAATTAAATGTTGAAATTCTGTCTGAGCTGTGTTGATCTCCCCAAGGACACTTTCATACCTTGTTAAATGACCATTTAGAAAAACATGACTGTGTCGAAATGTTCACAGTCAAGGAAGATAACAGACATCAAGAGGAACTTAAAGCAGCAGTGGCCTGGAGAGGCTGAACCTCCTCAAACATTTCATTAAAATAACCATAACAACTGAATCGAATTCACCTTTTTCATTTAGTTAATATTGTGCATAAGCGAAGATATACGGTAAAAAGATTTTTCCATCTCTTCCACCATGTGAAGTAGCCCAGTTGAGTTTTAATTACTGCCTGTATACCAGAGGAAGCTGACAGCATAAAGCCTACTCTGATTGATTAACTGACCAATCAGAATGGACATTTAAATGATGCAACATCATTTGCTTCCATCCAAAATGTGTCTGAAAAATGAAAAGCAAAATGAAATTTGCCTTCTGCATAAATAACGAATCATAATCAGAGCTGACCTTTAAAGCTAATTAGCTTTTAGTATCAGTTGAGTGTCATCGAGCCTGCTTGCGGTGAGATTAAGTTGGAGGTTAACGCAACATGTGGAAAGAAACATTTACAAATTATAATATAGATAAAATATTTGAAGATCTCATAACAACTCTTAAAAATAAAGGTTCCGAAAAGGTTCCTTACAGCGATGCCACAGAGAAACCATTTTTGATTCCCCAAAGAACCATTCAGTTAAAGAACCATTTCTTCTTACATTTTAATAGTCTAAAGAACCTTTTACACTACAGGTTACCTTAGGTTTTATGGATGTTAAAGGTTGTTTATGGAACCGTACAGACAAAAATGGTTCTTCTATGGCACTGTGAAGCACCTTTTTTTAAAGAGTGAAATGCAAGACTGAATGGCGGCTAAATATAAAGTGAAGGAGCGGAGCATATTTTTTTAGTTGCAAGTGGTTGTAAATCTGCTTAGATTAATTGCACCACGCAAGAGGTTTTCATATTTCTTATATTTTTTTATATAAACCTAGCGTAGATGACATCACCACGTCTTCAACAACCATTTAATCCAATTTTCCTTTTTTGTCTTTTGGGATAAAAAGATTAAGTGAAAAGAGGATCTACGATCAAGAAATGATTATATGAAAGCCAGACCTTACAGCACAGGATTAAACAGAAGAATGGATTTAGCTGTTATTGAAACCTAAAAACAACGTCTGGGTCAACATAGCTTTATACCACACTGGAATATGAGGTAAACCACAGTGTAATCCACATTGCTTCCAGGGGTCTGTGAGGAATTCGGAATGGATTGTTAGATGGGATACAACGTATAAGAAAGACAATAATGAGGAATAAGGCATCATGTGTGTCCTTCTGAGCTGATCCAGGCTTGAGGTCAAATCTTCTGAACCACGGTTCAGCTCTCACCTACTGAAAAACAACAATAATACACACAATAAAACGTTTAGTTGTGTGTCACTCAAAAGACGATTTCTCATAAAACTGTGAAATAATCAAGAAAATCTTGTGTGACTGTGAAATCACAAAGTACAGATTTCTTTAATTTTTGGTTTGTCTCAGGCATATTAAAATGCCTTTTATTAAAATAGCCAATAGTTACATCAACATAAAGCAGGCCAACATGTGGTGTTGATTTGTTACTTGTTATTTCTGGTCAAAGGCAGGTGGTATATAGCAAGTTAATTAGTCTGACTAGATTTAATGCTATGTCAAGTGATTTATGATGTGTGTGTTTTTAATATAAATATAAAGGTCGAAAGTGTGTTTAACAGTGACTCACAGAAGGATGGACCCATCTTGGATACATGTTCTGCCAAGAAGTGCTTTAGGGTCCATGAAGGTGGTTGTAACTCTGGAGAGAGTCAAGCAAGAAATGATGGCTCAACATTCATCTCTCATAGCATCATTGATTAATTCTCATACATATTTTATGCTTTCCACCAATGTCTGCCCATGTACAAACAAGATTAGCAAACGCTAGAGAGACAGCTGAAACACATCTCAAACAATGTTGCCAGTGACCTCAAGAAACGGTTACTTTGACAAGATTCAGTCAGTTCGACGCTGTTGTCTACAGCCCTGCAATTATCTTCGTTTTCCAGAACAAATCCCTGCGCCAAGTTTGCCAAGTGCGTTGTTACCGTAATAGCAAAGAATGAGCGAGTTCAAGTGCGTTATGTTACCGTAATAGCAAAGAATGAGCGAGTTCAAGTGCGTTATGTTACCGTAATAGCAAAGAATGAGCGAGTTTAATGGCATTATGTTACCGTAAAGGCAAAGAATGCGCGAGTTCAAGTGCGTTATGTTACCGTAATGGCAAAGAATGAGCGAGTTCAAGTGCGTTATGTTACCGTAATGGCAAAGAATGAGCGAGTTCAAGGCAGATGGTGTCATTGTATCACTGTCAAAGCTCTGTAGTTTTTTGTCAAATTGTATTAATTGACTCTTCAATCATAACACAATCTTCACTGCTTTTGGTGCAGAAAAAACAACTTTACCAAATGAGATTTAAGCTTTGAGCAACATAATTTGTTCAAAGTCAAACTTATTTTAGTTCAGAGTGCAGTGATTCTCAACCAGTGCTACAGTGTTTTTTTCCTTTCAACCACAGTATTAAATAATTATTTATTTTTGGAAATAACAAGTTTAAAGTGACCTATTAATAATAATTGGTGTTAATAAATTGATACTTCTGTGATATGGATATGACTGTTGAGGGGGTGTCAGGTATCCTAAAATAGGTGCTTGAAGTAGCAACATCTAAATAAACTTTTTTTATCACATAAAATATTATCAAACCAAACTGCTTAAATTAGGTTACACCAACAAAACAAATTTTAAGGGAGTTTATAATCTTGTTTATAGCCATGCAAAAATAAAGCTTTTTTAAACGGATTAAGAATGCCATGTAAACTGTGTAGTTTGTTCATTTTTAGGGGTTAGATGAAGTAAAAATAGACCCTCAGGGTAACAGGTGCACATTAGCACTTCATACAGTGCCCAGACAAAATGATCGAGAAACACTTTAGAAGCTCAAGACTATAAACTGCATATCTAAATGTTTGAGCAATAGACAACAGACAAGTGTGTTTTAAAGTTGCTTAGACAAGAATTTCATGCACACTCCTAAGCCTTAAATAAGTCAGTAATTGTAATGTCTTTAAATGTCCTTAAATTATGCTGAACAATTAACTGCCTAAAACAGATGTAATTTCTGAAGAATCATAGACAAGAAGATATGGGTAGTTAATAAACTGATTATGAGAAATCAGGTGAAAACAACAAGGCTCACTGCGCTCTAAATTCACAAACAGGCGCTAAGCATTCTGGGAATGTGGCCCCTGGCTCACACAGTAATAAACTCAGCATGAAAATGTCTCAGTTTGGCGTGTCTGCCAAAAAGCTTGAATGACACTAGAATTACTATGTCCCTAAAATACTAATTAGTTGAAGACAAAAATAAACAGTAGTAATGTACAAATGCTTGTACATTTATGATAGAGCATTGCGTTAGCGGCGCAAAGGTTGTGGGTTCGATTCCCAGGGAGCACATATACTGATAAAATGTATAAAAAGTTGCGTAAATGTAATATGCTATAGGAATGACTGAAGGTAAATGATTCACAACAGAGGAAACAGCATGAGACAGAAATGCATGTCTTACTGAAGTATATGGATGGATTATTAAATTAAGACTGAGGAGGTAAGTTCTACATAATGAGAAGAGTGGGGCTGTTGCTAATTGAGATTTATTAGCAAGATAAAAATGAAAGGATAATTATATATTGTAATTATAATCTTAGATGCCAAGATTCAGATTCTGATACAGACTTTTGTTACTGCTATGAGTCTATTTAAACTGAGGGCAACTTGGTTATTCGGTAGGCCTGCTGTCTGCCTGTAATAGGCAAGCATGAATGTATTAGCCCTTTAGCAATCCAAATTGAATATTTTTTGCCTCAAACCATAAGTGATATATGTAGGAGAAATTCCAGCTATCTTCTCCTGCAGTCGCGTGGCTTCTGTAATTGGAGGTTGAAGTGAAGCAGTTAAGCTGTTTCCAAACAGAACTACTCACCTGTCGTACAGCGTCCTGCACAGACCGTTTATAAGCACTTCAGCAAAATGAGACGAAGGTTTTTTCGCTTCTCTCCGACTGGTATTATCAGTATTCAGCACACACAGACTGGAATACACCTGCAACGACAGGAAAGAGACGTATCTCAGGTTAAACAAATGGAACAAGGGGAAGCAGGGAAGGGATATTCAAGTCTCAGCAACATGAAAGACAGAGACTAGAGACTGGATATGTGAGAATACTCGTTTGTACAAGCGGCTGATGCAAGAGTATTTTATTTGATATGGCGTTTTACCCTCTTCAGCGATATGTCTTCTGACTAAAGATACTACACTTTAAAAAGACCTACATGACTAAACTTCAGTCCTAAGATGGTCGTAATAACACAAATATGATCTGCGTTGACTTGATAATGTATTTTGAGTCAAATTTTAGCTGTTGTCTAGAAATGAATGAGAGAGTCTCAAATGCCTCTTTGCCTCAAACCTCATCGGGCTGTTGTTTTGCTGCTTCGATTAAAGGCTTTTAAATACTGCTTATGATTCATGAGCTACTCAAAACAGCACTGGATTTTATTTCCCTCTCCCACACACCGACTGTCCAATTGCTTAATGTAGGTAACGATTACATCTCAGATGACATTCTCAGACTTAAGCAGAAGCTA
The DNA here is from genome assembly GCA_036877575.1 of Botia almorhae. NCBI lineage: Eukaryota > Metazoa > Chordata > Actinopteri > Cypriniformes > Botiidae > Botia > Botia almorhae. The sequence continues at coordinate 80,525 of JAZGTJ010000030.1, read as the reverse complement.
CAAGCCTCATTTACAAGAGTTTAGTGGCACTATTTTCAAATCTATACATTGTCTACACTGATCTTTGATTGTGGAACAGTAATGGAGGCTGGATTATCTGGTCTCTTTCCATTATCTTCATCATTCCAGAGAAGGTCCACATGAAGAGGATCAAACGTCGGGCTTACACTTTTCATGGCTAAGCTGTACAAGTCTGTTTAATTCCCTCACACAGCTTTGACTGAGACACTTCATAGTGGAATACAATAAGAGCACTTTTCCAAGGATAAAAGGCACATCATTCTCACATTTCACAAATGTGAGCAGCGCTCACAGTTTGTCAGTTTCTCCTTTTGTAAGAGCTTTACGTCTGCCATCCTGCTGTGTTAAAAACCCAAAGAAATTCCATTACGAGGTCAATAGTTTGAACTGAACAGAATGTAATATGTGACATTCAGTTAGGTGTTTCTGTTCTGCATCGCCATCGTTTGCTTACTGTAGCTCCTTCTGATTGATATCTAATTGTAGCTTTCTTGGCTATGTCTGTTACTTTAGATGGCTAAAATTGTCCGGATAGTTAAGACATGACCTGATAAAGGCAAATGCTATTGCATTTTATTGAAGCAAAAACTACAAAACAAAGTTTTTAATATAATGTTTACATATAAGCTTGGGGTATGAGTTTTTCCCAAAAACAGTTATTAAATATATCTTGCTCTATAGCGATGGCCACACTGTGATAGTAAACAACAGTCATTCTCAACAGTGATGGAATGACTGTTTGACAGCCAATTGAACGTATAACTTGTGAATTACAGCCTTCTGGTGGATGAAAACACCATGTAGTCATCTGTTATTGTCATTACAAATGCATTCATTCTCACAACAGAAATCAAATAATAAATGCAAAGAGAAAAATGTACTGTGAATCACTAGTAAAGGCTATAGTGTACAAAAAGCTATTATTTCTTACTAATGAGATACATCTCATTAATTCACAGCACATTTGAGATCAGCCAGAAAGCCTTTAGGTTTGTGTATCTGTGACGGCTCTGTCAGTCTGTGGACTTAATATCTATCTCATTTGATCTCAGTTTAGATGTTCTGTATCTCTCATTGCAGAGGAACAGTGTAGTAGACAAATGAGATTCTACGCATGTAGGCTTCAATGTCCAGTGGTGATAATTCCATGCCTAGAGCACTGCCATGAAATGGCAAAGTCATCTGTGACACTGATTTTGAACAACTGACCATTTCATTTAGCAAGCCTGAAGCCATTCAAAGTCTCATTGTACCTTCCACAAAACCACAAATATTTCATTTAAATTAATTAATCATCTTAAAAGGTTCTTTACAGCAGTGCCATAGAAGTACTAATAGAAGAACTATTTTTGGTCTTTCGAAGAACCATTTTGTTTCTTTTCTATTTTTTATAGTCTAAAGAACCATTTTCCACTGTAAATAACCTGCTGTAAAACAGAAAGGTTCTACTGATGTTAAAGGTTCTTTATGGAACCATACAGCTAAAAATAGTTCTTCTATGACATCGTACTTTTTTTTTAAGGGTAGGTTTAGGTTTTGGGTTATATAATTAAAAAGAAATATTAGGTTGTCAATCAAATGTAAGCAAATTTGTAACACTGACCACATTAATTCATTTGTGGAGAATAGTCCAATTTTCATGTTTTCTCAAATACACAAGAGACTAGCAAATACTAAGATATTCTGAACTTCATGTACATTTTCAATTTAACTTCTTACTGAAGTTGTTATGCTAATGCTATCATTTGTAATTAAATGTGTTGTATAACATAAGGAAAAAATGCAAAATGGATGCATTTGCATTAGTGGTCACTGACTTTTGGACACTGGATCACTGTATTATTAAATATTACTTAAAATAAACATGTACAATGCACGTGTTGTTTTATACAGACCATTAATTATCAAACCCACAGCAGTGTTGATGTGGCTACCAACACATCTACTATAGCTTCTGTTGTATTACATTCTCCTCAAATAAGCCATCTAATAAACATTAGTGATTTAATCATCCTTTGTGCCTTACAAATGATCCTCTGTGTGGAAAAAAACAACGTGTTTGAGCATGCTCCTGTCGTGTCCTTAATTACACCATAAAACATTGCTGACCTCCTCAAAAGACTTCCATCCATCAACAGGACCAAAATAAATGTGACATTGGTCTAAAGAAAACAGGTTAATTCATTCATTCATGAATAGAATGACTAATGTACGAATGCTGGAATACAAACAGAGCTCAGGCTATCTTTGGAAAAATCTTCCATGCTGATACTGTTGCATGAATTGATCACATTTTGTTTCTGGTACATAATGCTGTAACCAGAGTGAAGGAGAAATGAATAATAAAATAAATACAAATATAAATCACAGCTAATTAAAGGATAAGCATTTTTTTGTTTCTTTCTATTTTTATTGATTATGTGCTTCACTTGTGTGTGTGGAGGGTGAATCCGTGTTAATTACCCAAATGTTACTCAAGGTCACATTTTACTTATTTACATTTATGCATTTGGCAGACGCTTTTATCCAAAGCGACTTACATTGCATCATACTACACATTGTTTCTGAGTATGTGCAATCCCTGGAATCAAACCCATGACCTTGGCGTTGTTAACGCCGTGCTCTAACCACTGAGCTACAGGAAAGCGCGAGTACTCGAGGACAGTCATTCTGTAACATTTAAGGTGGTGTGTAATTAATCTGACCGCTTGGTCTCATAAATTGGCATCAAACTGTGTTGGTTTTTGTCTTCAAGATAACCCAATGGGATGTTACTTGATTAAATGGTTTATTAATTGTGCTGCCACAACAGAACATTAGCAGGTGCCCCTCACTCGTTATTAAATGCTTTGTTTTACGGTGGTACATAAATTATCATTTAATCTCTTTTACTCTATGTATTCTGTGTTAACAGAACTTTGTGTCAGTCAACATTGTGTTTGTCAGAGTACAGTAGCATATTGGTTACAGCACATTTAGTGGTGGCCATTGTGAGCGGTTAAAATAGGTTTCGTGCTGAAATACTGTGTAAGTGGCGCAACTTAGTGAATTTTCCCCACAGTGATGTTCAGGTTATCAGTTATCATTTCAGGATTAAAGATGTTTCTGTGGCTTACCAAGTCTGATTTAATCCTCCACATCTCAGCTCACAGAGAAACTGGCACCTGCTGGAAGGATAAACATTATTTCAGAAATAGATTTTGAAGCACCAGTATAATACATTAAATGAATAAGAGACAATGAGTGACACTACATGTCAAAACAAACGTACGTTTGCATGCACAATTAACAAATGGATTGAAAACAGTCTGACACAGCATTTGTTACTATCAAAAAAGTAAACCAATCTGTGGGGCTGGACAAAAGCTGTCAGGGAAGATTCAGAGCAACCATCTTTTTCATCGTTTCTGGTTAAAAAGCTTAATTTAGCTGGTCAGGTATTAAATATCAGTTTTAGCTTCTTTTTAAAGATGGGTTGTTAATTTTTTTCTTATGTGTTAGTAAGTCATTTTTGTTGTCACTAGTTAACTTTATTAGCGGATTTAGAGGGCCGAGGCATTTAGTTGGTGTTAGTGAGGGCAGGTTTACTTTTTGAAGTATAAATAACTTAATTTATGACTGGCATTCGCAACATTAGTTATTATTAGGGTTACCTGCTTAACGTTAAGTCATCCTTTCGGTGTCTTAAAACGCGTCAGCATTCAGTTCTAATAGTCACAAAGAAAAGTTCAGGTCTGTTTGGGGCCTTCAGTAGTGCTGATATTTAAAAGCATTGGTATTACAACACAAATGCAGCCTTCTGATGTTCAGTAACATATATTACAGAAGAATATACTGTAAGTAGCAAAGATAAAGCAATTTAACTGGATGCTGGATGAATTTAAGCCCCAGTGGGCAACACCAAAGGCTGTAGGCACTCAGAATATCTTATTGTAATGTGGGGACGTTCTTACCTCCTCAATCTCCATATCATTCTCAGAGTGACGTTAGTGCAGACAAGCCGCTCGCAATTTTTGTTTGTTAATAAGCTGAAGCTTAAAGAGTGTGTTAAAAAAAGATTCAATTTATTGATCTAAACAGTTGATCTCCATTAACATGTTAAACATTTAAATGACGAATCAAGAGTCAATGAACAATTTAGAGCTAATGTTAAAAATTATTTAACAAAGTTTAATTGTATTAATGTAGCTTATCTATTATTACACAAAATGACTCGACAACGTTTCTACGGTTCCTTTTTGTGGCTTTTCTTTGTTAAATATGTATATATATAAAAAACATATTAGCCATTTTCTCGGCTCAAACAAGCATTTAGTACTAGAGACAAATACGTACCTATCTAATTTTACAAAAATGATCTCATCTTTATTAACAAATTATAGCAACACAAGTTTAACAATTATAATCACCTATTTAGAGAAGCTTGCACAAGGCGCTTTACATCATTTTTATTACATTTTTTATGTACAAATACAAGCTACAAACAAAGCAATGCACCTGTATGTGGCTACTTACATAACCAATTGCTTCCAAACCCATTACTGATATCAAAATTAAATATACAAACTCAGTATTTGCAATCATCAAATCAAGAAGTATTAAGAAAGATTATATGTACAATGTATGTTTCTTCATTGTGGCGAAGACAATTTTGCTTTGACATAAGTGTGTACCATAGCTAACTCCATGCTTTACATTTGGGGAGCAAACAATGAAAAACTAAAGGAAGGACCGTTCCATGACAAAAAAAGAACAGAAATACTGCCAAGACCTTCGACTCAATTGTAACCAGTGTTTGTAAAATTATCTTACGAAGAAGTCCACAATTTCAGTTAAAAAGGAGGGGACCTTGTAGAGTTTATTCCTTGGTTTGGGGTGATTTTAAAAACATGACCTATCAATTAAGAAAAACCTTGTTTATATTGTTTAGTGAATTAGGTTGCCATTGTGGAGGTCACATGCTCGGGAGCACCTTTAATATCTACCATAGGGGTGGTCTCTGTAGCCCCCTCGAGTGAGTCTGGATGCTGGAGCTTTGAGGCTGGGCCGCGATGATATCCAGTCCTCTTCTGCTAAAATGAAGGTAATTAAACAGGAAGAAAAATGCAGAACTTATTTTTAATCAGCTTCATAAACATTTAAATGTTTTCTGAGATGGAGACTAGAGGTGATATAAAACAAATGATGTGTTGATGTGTTGAAAGAGGGCAGCATATTTAAATGGCTGAAAGCCTATGTTGTGACAATTCATCTGGGGACGGATATCCTGAGGGCGTAATTTCATGTGACATTAGCCTTTGTTTTCTTTTAACCATCTGAGTTTAACCATTGAGAAGTGAAAAAAGTCAGCTTATAGATACTACTGGGTCCAAAAGTCTGAGACCACTACAGAAAATGCTTTTCTTCTCTAATTTAGGAAAAAGCATGACAAATTAATTATGTATTTGCATAAAACTGTGTGCATGAAGATTGAAAATTAAATAATAAACCTGACTTTTGGTACAATCCCTACATTTGGTAAAATCCCTCATTTGCCTTTTGTTTATTTTAAGATTTCAGTTTTTTATGACTTCAATTAGATTTTCAATCCCAGCTTTTTAATGTGCTCTCTGACTTTTGGACCAGATTCTATGTTTTAGAAATCCCCCATGGACCTCCTGTCCAGGGTTGAGTCGAGTCAGGTTCTTTATCGTAAATTTAAGGAAAAATGCACAATGTCACTTTGCCCTAATTATCAGTTACCAAAGGCAGAGCAGATGAGGCATGAACTCCTGGCTAAGCTCACACTATGACCCCGCTGTCATTTAAATACAGTGTGTGTTGGGAGCTGATGCACCATTAGGTTCTCCAAATGTGATCGCTGGGCCATTATAGAAACAATCAGTTTGCCTTCAGGCCAAAGAACTCTAACCCTCATTGCTGCTAATAATGGTTTCTCTTACAACACACACACACACACACACACACAGAGGAGGATAAACCATTACAGTTATGTGAAAACTCCTTACATTAAATTTTTCTTTGTAACGAGCACCACCAGGCCAACAATCCTCCCCCGCACACATCACATTTCTGACCGTGGCACTTTATTACAATTCTAATTGCACAACAAACACGACCTTTTCAACACAACGAAACCTTGGTTACAAGTCAAAAAGTGGCAAAATATCAAATCGTTCCTGTTCACACAGAGACACTCCACCGTACAATTTGCCACACTGCAAAATGAATGAGTGAGCGCATCCACAATGCGGAACTGGCATCAGTAGAAAACAACACTCCATGCCAAGAACAGAGGGACTCCTGTATCAAATGTAATCCAGTGAGGGCACATGTTCAAAAGAAAAAGCAATGGCTGAAAGGCCATTCCGGCTCTCTTGGTGGGCATCAGCAATGCCTCCAGCTCTCTGCTGGCTTTGGTCCATGATTTCAAGTGCATCTCAACCCCAGCCCTGGGGCACACATGTAAGGTAAGATGGCAGCTGCTAGCCCTAGGCCTGGGTGATTTAACAACTGGCAAACGGCAGTAGGTGTATCTCCTTATCTTTTAGCTGTGAAACATTTAACAGCGATATAGAAAATGAATGAGGCAAAAGAGGCTTCTTACTGCTGTGGGCAATGTGCCATGTCTTAGTTTTAGCTCGCCTGCTACCAAACTACTGCAGTGTAAAAAGGATGATTCTCTTTGTGGTATACCATTCAGATCGTTTATGACTGGAACTACAATTTCAATATTTTTCTAGCGAGCTCAAAGAAAAATCCATATTGTCATGCTGCTTTTTGTGAATCAGCTGCTTACCGTAATTGTTGTAGCCATCGTCATTATTTCCATGTCCATATTCATAATACTCCGAGACACTGTATTAAGGGAAAAATATGGCATGAGTTGATTTCAACAGTTGATTGGTATGAAAACCAATACATTCCTTTTATGTAATTCCCAATGTGTATTGTAACAAAATGTGAGTCTCATAAAATAAATATATAAATAAATATACACCTTTTGGACTGGTTGTTGTAATTGTCATCATAGCCCTCGTAAGTCTGGTCATCATATTCCCCATCATAACCATCATCATATCCCTAAAATCATAAAAAAAACAGAAGAATGATTACAGATGCAGTCGCTAGCGGACTGAATCAGCCTCAAACCAGCATTCTAATTGTTTAGGGTTGAAAAATCAATGTTTAATTACACTGCAAAAGGATTTCTCTAATAAATATACTCCCAGAGAGGAGGTTTGGCACAGCTGAATCATGTCCAACAGAGAATATTGATCAACGAGTAAAGCGACAATTGTCTCATTTGCCATGTCTGAAGACAACTGGATAATGCTTGTAACGGTCGATGCAGTATTACTGACAAAAGAAACAACAAACAGATTAAAACTTCATAATGAGCCTTGGGGAATTCAGCGTAACTGGGGTCCCCCGTACGCCTTTTCTTTCATTTATTTAGAGCTGTCATTGATATAGTGACTAATTATAATCCTAAACAGCACACCGAATGTGCAGCATACAGAATCAGGACCAAAAAGCACTATCAAAGAATCAGACATGACCATTTTGGCCTGATGGAAATCCCACAGCACCTTAGAATTTCCTCACTTTGGTATAAAAGCACCTGCGTAATGACTGTATAATGACTGTTCACAGCAGGAGGACCGCATCATATTTCTATATCCCTGTGAACTGACTTGAAGTGTACAATGTTCTTTCTTGTGTTGATACTCATCCCTTATTTTAGCCAACAGGCTTTTGTTTGTCACAGCAATGAACATGATTTAGGTGATGCGGGGGAGGGGCGTCTCCTTCTAGAGAGCATTTAATTGGACAAAATGAGTGCATCATTATTTTGGGTCCATATTCCCAAGAAATGTATTTATAAAAATGAATCTGGTAATGGTTTGGTGTGCACTAGCACAGATGGATTTAAAGATAGCACACAGATGAAAACAAACCTCAAATTTATGATTTTTTTTCAGTCGTATTTGTTCACTTCTGTTTTGACATGTAAAGGCATGTTCTCAATGCCTCTTATCTGAACATTTTAATGTAAACTTCAGTTCAGTCATATTCTGAAACCAGTCACGTTCTGAAGCCAGTTTTGAAACACAGTGTGGAATACTCTACTCCACAAGGATAAACTAATGTATCACAAAAGTTTAAAACTGTATTAGATTAATTAAAGAAACTCTCTACTGGGCGAGTACTGAATGAATCATTAGCTCAAAGTCATAACATCCACTGTTCCCATTTTCTAAACTCAGACAGATTAATTGAAGACGCTCGCTTTATTTAATTAGACCTAATCTGTCAGGAAAACCTGCGCCAGTTTGATTCTGTCGTTTCTCTTGACATTAAAATTCTGCACAACATTCTGGTTTCATGAGTATGAAGAAGGATTAGACTAAATTAAAGTTAAGGATTATGCCAGGAATTAAGTTGTTCGGGAGATCTAACACAGAAGTTTCCTTCCATTACTTTCTGATGCCAGTAATGAGGTCAGAGATCTGTCCTCTTCCACTAATTGACCGGTTTGTTAACATGGCCTCTTGATGGAGTGCTACGCATATCTTAAGCAGCAGAGTATGAAGGCAGCATATTTCACTGTTTAATGGCATATTTCAGAACATGTCAATCACACGAGCGTGGCAGCAGCAGCTCTCGGAGAAAATGCATTTTAGCATTGAGAGGTGGTTTGTGACACACTCGTTTAATAGGGTCATTCCATCAAGAGCGAAATGAGAAGCTTTCGTTTTCGCACTCTCAAAAATGAGGATGCATCTTTTTGTCTGCGTCGGTTTATGGCAGACTTAAAATATATGCGTCTAAAAGGAATTTTAACTAAATTCGTCAAGCCAAGCACATTCCATAAACGTTCAAAACATTAAAACACAATATTAAGCAGTAAATATGCAATAATCTTTACATGAAAAACATACAAAGCCATTTCTGGTTTGTTTGAACTGTTTTTGACATTACAGTATGCATGCAAGGAATAAAAACCTTGAGCATCCATGCAACATTATGTGGCCAGGATATCGCTTACCATAATACTAATGTGCTGTTTAAAAGGTCCTTGTTTTTGACCTTTTTGACTTTAACATGCACTTTAACAAACCACTGTGCATAACTCGAGGAGACTCTAGTTAATGGTGCTTGATCGTTACATTTCAACACTCATTTAAAAGTGCAATTAACTCTGGTCATATTGAGCAAGCTAACAGGAAATTAATCAAGGGGTAGAGAGTACTGCATAGAGTAATTAATACAGCAGACAGCCAAAGGTCTTTAATACTCAGCTTCATTATCAATTGACAACCACCAACCCTCCCTGACAGTGACTGATGTGCGTGGGGCAGCCGCTGAATGTGTCCACACTGGAGAATACAACAGGAAATGGATGGGTGAAACTCTTTTCATCTACGGTTTCGTCTGCTTATTGAATGAGGCGTCTTCGCACATGCTCAGTCTCTACCGGTTTTTCAGAGCTAATAATTTCTGTCTGAAGTATGAGCAAAAATGGGCTATAGGCCAAAGAGGCTGAAGCGGTCTGATATAACTGACGTACAGGCATCCAATAAGCCGTATATCTATTTAATGGCCCATTCTGATTCTTGTAATACTAAATGATATATAATTCTCTCAAACATAATCCAAATAAGATTCAGTGCCTCTCAAATGCGCATCAGTTTGATTTACAAGGAAAGATAAAACAACATTGCTGTCGTGGTTAGTGACTAATGGGTTTAGACTGTGAGATGAATACAGTATTCTGTTCAGTTAAACACAGTTTGTAGGATAGAGGAAATAAAAACCATGCAAGGACACCAACAAAGAAAAACGACAGGATGGAACTAAACCACCTGATGTTAATCCTCATTAGATCATTCAGATTAAAGCTATTATGGTAACAGCAATGGTTTGTAAAATAAAAAAGGAATACTATGTAATAAAACATCATGTATGTTGATGTAGAAGTTATTTTACCCCATGAAATGATTCTGATTGGCTGAGAAACCTTATTTCCTAAAACCAGACGCTTCCTGAGTTTCTCCTTACAGAAATGTCAGTTTTCATGTGCTGTTCCACCCGTAGAGAAATAATCCTGCATTCAGGAGCCTGAGATTTCAATGCTGAAGTGAAAAGATTTACAAAGCCTTCGCCTCAGGCAAATAATATCACAAATAATTTAAATCAAGGAAATTACAGTCAAGGAAACAAGGAAATGTGTCAGTTTTTATTTTTTTCTCCTCAATAAAGGATATTGCTCCTTAACAACAGGAAAGCAAATAATTGGTATGTCTATTCATGTACGATGACGGCTTATTGAAAGTTATAAGCCACCTTCCAGAGACCCCAGAACAACACATGAATATTTATGAGCTAAAGGAAGTTTGAAGGGATTTCTGAAATCACACGATTGAGTGACAGAACAACAGCGATTCCGGCAACAGAAATGTGTTGTGTGATAAACTAGAAAAATCTTGCAACATCAATGTTGTATTGATGCTGGAATACAGAAGCACTTGTTATGTGATACATCAATTTTTACGATCACCCAAATAAAAAAGCTAATTTAGTGACCTGATGACAGGCAAGTAAGCTATTACTTCTAACCTTCAGAAGCTGTGTTTCCTGGTACTGAACAATCTAGTGCGCATTTACAAATAATGATGCAATACATTTTAATAGGGGTTATTTCATGCACGACAAGTAGCAACTGGCTGTAGCAACTGTTTCCCTGATTCAGTAATCACTAACCAGGGAACTTACTGCATATTATAACGCATAATGCCTCATACTCAAATATATGAAATTAGATTTAACCTGTAAGCCAAAGCCTCTCCCATTATTTTCATGAAAAAACAGTAAATGTTACTTTTTCGTATTTTTAACTGTTTCTGCGTAGACAGCAGCTGTGAATCTCAGACCTGAAATAAGATACAGGGCCTTCAGGCGTTCCATATGCCTCCCAGAGAGCAGAAAATGATTAAACTCATTCTTGAGGTGTGTGTCGTACATCTGTTTTATTAAACGAGGGATTTCCGCATGAAGAATTCCATTTCAATAATTAGTTCACCTGAGAAAATGTCAAGTCAGCAGTGTAGAAGAGGCAATTGTTAAAAAACAATTACGACAGTGGCGAGAACCTTCTTTTGAAATAGTGCCAGTGAGCTAACACTTCTATTCTCCACCTAGCATCGGCTCTTAGCATGTGAAGCGGTGTGTGCGTGTTTCTGTGTATCTGAGTGTGTTTCAAAGGTCTCACACTCGAGGGCTTCTTTTATATTGACCCTATTCGTATATTCAAAATAAGCCAATTGTGACCTCAGCATGTACCTGTTATGCTTCTTAATTTGGTTTTCAAGCATTTTAAATGAGAAACTTGGATTCGGGCAGCACTTTCTCTTCTGTTTCTTTTTATTGTGTGAGATGAGCTGCCCATAAACCCTATCTAATGTTAATTGTAACAGTAGCCATTCACTTTTTTCAGCCTTTAAACAAAGCTTTTAATGTATGTTAATAACCACTGCGATAAACGTTCCCGAATGGTGCTTTAAAAATATGATGTTGAAATGCTCAACATAATATAAAAATGACATAGTTTTCTACACGGCAACATTCAAAAGTCTGTTTATGTTGTGGGATGGAAAGGGGCAGCGGCTCAAACACAGAGGAGTGTCAGAGCGGTTTGTAGAAAAGTGAAGAGTCTTTTGAAACGACACTTGTGATGTCTGAGTAAAGCTGTTAGGCTGAGAGCGAGAGGAAGAGGCAGTCTGGCATGACACGGCTGATGTACACAAGAGCTGTGATTAACTGCATTCAAATCCCCACCAACAAAAGAGCAGAACATTGCCATACAATACAGAAAGCATTCATGTGTCTTTCTTTCTAGAAACCCTAAACCAGGATAACAGCTTCAGTTCGTATCAAAGCAGATGGTGAATCCATCAAAGAACACACGTATACAAACACACATCCACAAAAATGTGTGTTTTTCTGTGAGCTTATCTAACTTTCTCCACTGCACAGTGTCTCCTGAAGAATACAAATATCAGTGCAGGTGATTCTTAAAGTTTTGGAGAAATATACTTTGCACGTTTAGCAACGGCCATTATTCTTTAATACAGTTTTTTGGTTGACAGGCAGGATTTCCATCAAAAATTATTTCTTTTTACATTATTCTTTGGATGTAATGTGAGAATTTCAAATTCTGTAAAAACATGCTAATGTTTGTAATTTGTTTCAGAAAGACACCGAATCTTCTACAATGATTTTTCCAGTATAAAGGTATGTGGGACACACAGCACTTTCTGTGAGAATGTACAAATTAGATACAATTTCCTAGAAACAAAATTATTAATATATTCTGGAATTCTGGAATTTTTTCAATGCGCATGGAAAAAAATCCCAGAGGATGGGCAAGGCTATATTGTGAAACTGCTCATTTCTTAGTCCACCATCCTCCACCTGCGAACCTCAGACCCAATTACTCACCGAAAAATGTCCACATTTTGGAAGTCTGAGGTAATACAGAGGCTCCCCAGCAGAACTCAATTCGCATTGGTAATGAGTCTGTACTCCAACATTTCCCCATGCAGACAGACCAATCTGCCACAGCGCTGCGCATATAGGCATTTTGCATTAGGCACAAGCTCAGAGGGAATCGAATGCATGAGATATTGCTTTTTTCATTTGGCTGGAGTTTGACGTTCACTTGGCTGAGAATTGTCAAAAATAACCTTGTGCACACCTGAGCACAAAAAGCCCTGCAATGTGTAGGTTTCATTCTCTTCTATAAATGGCGAAAAGCTTCCGTTACTCTTAATCATAACTGATAATTATACTGTTGATCGTTTAATAATAATGTGCAATTTTCAGAACTATCACAAAATATTGATATACTGAACTATACTATGCTGAACTATAATGCTTCTCTTTTTGCACCTCAAGGCTGTACGTTACGTCAACATGAGGACAAACTTCTCGTGGCTTTCAAACTGTCAGAAAATATTTTGCCTGCACTGATTCCTTCATCCAATTTTTTTTCTGGTAAACATAAAAATCAATTCCTGTGAGTTTTTGTTCCCATTTAACTCAGCTGATTTGATTTAAGGTATCATAAAACTTTCCCCTCCTTTTATTTTGTGTGCGTGTGTGTGTTTGTACACAAAGTGGACCACCATGTATGCCTTTGCTCACTTTTAAAGTAAACACAAACAAATAACAGCAAACATCATGACCCTTAAACACATTAAATCTGAGTTCACTTACGTAGTCGTCGTATGATTTGTGCTGGACCTGCAGTAGCGGGGGTCTGTATCCAGGGGTCCCTGGAGTTCCTCTGGCCCGGGGTGCTGACACTCCTCTAGCAAGTGTTGGTGTGGGGAGGGAGGTGCGTGTGCCAACAGTTCCTCTGGGTGCTGCTGCTCCTCTTCCAGGTGGAGGGGGTGGAGCTGCACCTCCTCGACCTCTAAAGATATATATGCAAAAAAGGACGAAAATATTTTAGCACACTATCAAGGCACCAAGTCATTAACACAGTCTACTCAACTAGGCTAAGCAAATTTAATTTACAGTATTTTTAATTATTCTCAATAATACATTTTATCATCTCAAAAATTCTACTTCTCTACTTCATTAAAAAAGTTAATATTTCAGCATTTGGCTTCTTGTTAAAAGAATTTCACAAGGATATTTTTGCAATTTAATTATTATCTCTGTTCTCCATGCAGACCCCATTCAATATATGTTTATCCTCATAGACAACATAGACACTTCAATAAAAGTTTTAATCCACTCAATAACATCCTTCATAAAGCACAGTATTGATTGAACCCTGTCCATGATTGCTTGATATTACTGCTATATAGCGCCTCAGCTAACAGGGTATGTTCACAGAACGTTGGCTAGATGTTCTAGAAAAAGTCTTTTAAAGCAATGATGTTAGTAGAACTATACTATACTAACTATATATATCAAATATATATTTATATCAAAATGTTATTCCTAGGTAGTTAGTAGAACGTTTTTAGAAATTACCAAGCAATAACGTTAATATGATGTCTACAAAGCTGGGTGTTACTTGTTTCAAAATAACATTTTTATCATTTTAATATAAATGGTAGGGAAGCGTTCTTATAAACCTTACATATGTTTTCAAACATATTTGTAGCCTTAAAGTACCTAGCCCACTAAAAGCTTTATGCAGTGGCAACAGTATGTAAATTGTATTGGTACAGCACAATTCCAGCGTATACATTCGAAAAATTAGCATTTAGTGTGAAGTCATTTGCTGCAGTGCTATAGCAGTGAGCTGATGTTAGCTAGTGTTTTCATCTCCAACAGCCCATTAAAGCCCATGAACCATAATACCAGTCACACAGTAAGGTTAGACAGGCACAGTTTTCAAAAATATTGCAATCTTCATCTTTTTCAGCTCTGTTCTGCTCCAGTTACACATTGTACCAGTAGAGTGAAAAGCATTGTTATAGCCTTCAAAAATCAGCCTTGAAACATATTGTTACTCAAGCATTCAGTACGTCAAGGGACGGAGTTACTGGATTCAGTCCTGGAGACCTTTGAAAGTCGTGTATCCTAAGCATGTATTTGTTTTGCTGCTGGTGGTTCTTTTTAGGACAATGGGTAAATGCATCACTACACCTTTCTGGTGGAATGCAGGGGTGAGGTTGTCTGTTTCTGGTCTAATTTCTGACCTGATTGCTGCCGCAAAACGGCAGATGGAGTTGGCAGTGCTGGTGAATGGCAGATGTTTCGGTCAGTAGAGATCTACATTCCATCCATCCATATTCAAACATACTACAGAGACAAATGCCCTCATCAGTGTTGTTTTTCCAGGCTGATTTGCTGTAATGACTTCTCAGGGCACCACAAGGAGCACATCAAGGGGAGGTGTCGCTTTATAGCTTTATTCACAAGCAATGGCAAGCGACAAGATCGGATTTTGAATCTGTTATTACTACCTGAGGTAATGCAAGCTGTCGCTGTTGTGAGGCTATGCTACAGGGATCTAAAGCGGTTTAGACAAGCCAGAGCAAGTATGGAGTTTATGAAATAAATGTAAATAATTTATGCTTGTATATATAAGTTACGCTTTTTATAGGAACAATTAAAGCTTCACCTGCAAGGCTGATTAATAACAGATCCCATGGGCACTTTCAAAATCCAAAAGTGCACAGATGTTTGGGAGTGAGAATAGGGCTTGTGTGAGAGGTAGCAGGTAACAGTATACCTCAAAATTAAAATATGTCTTTGCTTATGACATCATTTTCAACATAAAGCAGTAGTTCTCAAGCTTTCTGACTTCAAGTCCCCTTCTTTGTCAAACAATATTTGAAGGCCTCCCCAACTCCCAACTTCTACTCAATAAAATATTGTAGAATTCATTATATTTTTAAAGATGTATATTCGTTATGTTTTGTCTAGTTTTAAATAACTTTAAAGTCATTCTGAGACCCTCTGATGTTTGTCTGAGGCCCTCAGAGTACACAAATTTACTTACAATAATATTATACTACTATACTGTAATACTAATTACTTCAAATGAAAGTTTAGATTTTTACTCAATATGATTAAGATTTCTATGGTTGTGTTTAGGAGTGGTGAGGTATACTGTACCGGGTAGAGACAGCAGAGGCCAGACGTAAACCACGTCCCCGAACAGATCTTCCTCTGCTTGGGTCATCTGAGCCATTTAAGTAGGAGAGCTCACGAAGCTGCTCCTGTCTGATCTCGTCATTATAATCCTGCGAAAGGTTAAAACAGCAAGTTTCACATCAAAAAAATACATTTATATCTCCATTACAGACCCAATCCTAGACATCTACATTTATTTACTTGACAGAAACTTTTATCTAAACCAACAGAGCGCTAAAGCTATACATGTTTTGCCACTGTCTTCGAACCCGTGACCTTGCTGATATTAGGGCCATGCACCATCAGTCGAGCTACAGGAAGTAGCCAACCTGAAGGTGTTGTGTATGCATCTTATATGAATACCTCTCTTCAATCACTGCCAAAAATAAATGATCCAGTTGGATACTCATCTTGCAGACACCAGCATCAAAGCACCTGAGCTACACGTGCCTTGCCAGACCACCAGAATTTTGGCAGGGAGCCTTGAATAGATTGCCAGAAAGTTTTGCTGACTTTAAAACAAAAAAAAAAATCAAGGCTAAAAAACGAAACCTGTTTTAGTTGGTTTATCAGGTCTGAAGGACAAGGTGCGTTTTTGCATGAATATTGCCAAAAAGCCACATAATGCGTTCTCCAACACATTGTGTATGATGTACGCACATCTCTCTTTTGGAGTCAGAGGAATGACAGAGGCAGGAGAAATATAGAGTGCGGTGGCTTATTAACTTTGTTTGACATCAGCCATCAGTGCATTGTTGTGAAAGAATAATTCCACTTTCTGCATTTGAAAAGTCCCTCTCTCCTTTGATCGAACATGACAGGGCCCTGAATCACAAGGCCGATTACAGAGTGGATAGCGCTTATTTTATTATCATGTCACTGCCACAGGCAGATAAACGGAGCCTCATTTCCACCAGCCACTTATTTCCTTTCCTGTTTGCCACAGCAACTGGGTACAGGCAAATATCAGACATGACAGTTAGACGAAAGTGGCTTTTTCATACGGATATGGTCAACAATCAATACAAATAGCAGGGTTGGGATTAAGAGCTGCTTCTATGGATGCGAAATTAACTTATATTTTATTTTCTGTCAATTTCTCAAGAAATATCTTTAATAAAACTTTGCATGCATCTATGGTAAAGTATACAGTGTACGTTTAGATCTTGGCATTTAAAACATTCAAAAGGTTTGCCAGTTATACTTTATGATATTCTTTAATTTATGAAAAACCACTTGAATTAAAAGAATTGCTAATTATCAACACTCTTAAGATATAGGGCTAATGACACATGCTAAAATCGGGTGAATAATTATATTACAATATTAAAAAGGACAGATGGGCGTAATTCCCCCATGAGTGACCACAGATATAATCTCCAAAGAACTCTAGAACCTAGTGTTAGGAATGTTGATGGAAGAGCTTCTACACTGAGCTGATTGGTGTGTTCTGGACAGGAAGAACCTGAAGTCAGTTCAAGGTAAAAATGGGCAGCTGGTGCGAAAAGCAGTGAGAATTTCAAATAAAACCTGAAGTGAGGGAAAATACTTTTTACTTGAGGAGGAAGTGAGAAAATTCACTCATACTGTAGTACATATGACATATCTCTCTTTGTGGACATTGACTGTTATATAATAACTAGCTATAATCTCTCAGACAAATTAACTGGATTGTTTTTCACTTTCATTGCACACACTGGCAAAGCCAATTAGTTACAAGTAAGCATTAGTTGGTAGCTCTAGATATTCTCTAGACTTTGAGACATAGCATCAGTTCTGGTGAGGTTATGCCTGCTGGCAGCGCAGCTTGTGTCATGTACCTTACCTACGCAATCTGATTTCCTCTAATTGAGAAATAGAGGCAACAAATGGACAGACAGAAATGTATTTTACACTGATCAGATATAATAGGCATGCTAATGGATTCATTATATAGTAACTCACTAATCCTAACCAAAGCTAACATAATAAAATGTCTACATTTGTGTCTACAAATGCCTACCCTCCAAATTACAATTTAAATCATTTTTCGATCTTTGTTATTAGACAAGCACAAAAAAACACTATTGTTTTACTATTATAATTATTATCATTATTTACTATATTTATTTTATTGGCAGGTTCTACTAACAACTCATTGTCCGCTATTGGAACATGTTTAAAAAAGGCATGTGCACAATGAATGTGTGTGTTCAGTAAATTTCTTGTGTGTTCAATGCAGCTTTAGTCGAAATGATAAGAAATGCATGATGTTCGGAAAGATTTTGAAAAATAAACCTTCCCTAAGAAAATGTTAAATGGTGTAACAAGTTTAAATGGAGCATGAAAAAATGTCTAAAGGGTGTCTTCAGTGTTAAACGTTAAAGACACAAAGCTGTGTTTTTAATCACAACAAATAAAGACAAACAGAAACAGCGTGACCATGGCTTCAGTGTGCAATCTCAGTATGCAAGTATGAGTCTCAACAGTCTCTCATTATTAATGGTATATGAATAAAACTTCCTCTAAAATTGAGTCAGCTGTCTTCCTAATGAGACTACAGTGAATAAACTTGAATAAACTGCAGCTGAGGAGAAACCCACTCACACCTGCTAAAGATGCTGTGTTTTCCATGAATCACTGCCTTCCTGGTGCCTATGGCAGTGTGTGTAATGTTGCATAACCTTATCCACATAATGGGCGTTCTGCAGGCCTCATCAACAAAGGTATATCAGTGGTTCAGGCTGCAGACCCTGTTTGATTGTTGTTTTTAGAAGAATAATCTGGAATTACCAAACAAGTTCCATTGTGTATATATTCTACTCTCTGTGATACACTGTAATGCGATGAAACGCTTTTAACAGATACTTTAAGAGTTCAAAGGTCACCAAGGGTCCTGAGAAATGCCTGCACACTTTTTCAATCCAGCCTGGAATCAAGAGCAGCAACATTTCTCATCTGTTCACACATTCTGCAGTGAGCTTTAAAATAAAACATGGAGGATGTGACCGGATCAGTACGGTGCATGCTGCAAAGATGTCACCCAAGAGACTGAGAGCTGTGTTGCAAAGCATAGGGCAGAGGAGGTAAAAGCGGGATGGGGCCAAAGGGCCAAAATGTCTCTTTGAACGCTTCCTGCCTAGGGCTGACACCTCACACAGCTACATTAATATTTACAGTCTAGACCATGTAGAAATATTCAGTTCACACATTCATTATCTGTCAGAGCTCCAGGATTCACTTTTTTCCCCGTTTGTCATGAAAAGCATTTCAACAGCGTTAATACATTTAACAAAGAGAATTCATAACCTAGAGACAAATTCATGTGGATTTAAAAAAGATATTATTTAGCATTCAAATCAAACATTTACTTTAACTGGGCAGATTCCCCAATGTATATATTTAATCATATGCGTAACTCTATAATCTATGTATTTAAGAGAACAGGGAACGGGTATTGGTTAGTGCTGCGCTCATCTCATCTTAAATACCACACTTTCCCTCTCGAGGAATCCAAGTATATGAACTTACTGGAACAAGGAATTTCTTAATCTCCTCCAGGGCATGGCTCATGCGGGAATAAGCCTCTCCAGGTGGTGCGAAGACCTCGATTAAAACATGAAGATCGTTGCTCAGATGGGCATATTTCGCCTCTCCGCTTTTCCTCAGCTCTTCCTCCTGGACATTAAAAGATAATGAAGTCAGGAATTCTGTCCGAGCACTAATTATGTCATTAATTAATTAAATAAACCAGGAAATTGCACAAATTCGTTTTACACATTCATGTTACGGTGCATTTCCAACTGAGGCTGAATTTGAACTTATAGGTATTAAGAAAGCTCTGCTTTTTCCAGGAGATGCTCTTATGATATATTTTGACAGAAGTCATTTTTTCCAAATTGTGAACAACGGTATCCACCCACACCTTTGCTCTGTAGCACACATAATGAGCGTGCAGATACCGCGAATCATTACACTTAGAGCTGCCTGAGGGCCTTTTGTCAGAAATAAATTGACATTGTCACCTTTCTGATTAAATCTTCCTTTCAGAAGAGCAGAAAAAGGACGTTTCACACAGACATTCAGTTTCTCAATTCTCTCTGATTGCTGAAGGTGTTCTGTAGCACTTTAGAAAACTTGAAACTTCAGAAAGCTTATAATTACGGCAGCTGACGTTACCGTCTTATGTTGATTTCCATTGCTGTGGCTTCTGCTTAAAACAGGATGGCTTTGATGTAGGGGCCATTCGCCGATGCCTGATCACTGATGTGGGTCCTTGTAGCCCCTTCAGCTTTAATAAACACTTACTGATGCCATGCCTGTGAAGGGCAAAGTGACCGTGCTACTTTACCCATCATCCTTTGCGTGGACAAAAGGTCAGGAGACACTTAAGATTTCACAACATTTCTGAGAGGCATAATCATATTTTGGTTCTACCGCTGAAAAATTGTGCAGATGATTCAGGCTGTAATTTTGTGGGTAGACACTGCATGTAGGCTGGGATGCGTCTGCAAATGTCTGCATGTTTATTTGAAAATGAATAAATAAAAATGGAGGCAGGAGACACCAAAAAGACGACAGATGACATTTGTTTTGTTTCATTTCTGAAAGCTTTAACTTATCTTTCATGTCAATGCATGAAGAAAGTGTTACATTGTTTCAAAAGACAGGCCTATCTCCCCGGATGCATTTCAAAAAGCACTCAAGTAAGTATGTCGAAGAACAACACAGATATACCCGGCAGTTATCCAGTACCACCGCAGAGTTGAAAGAGATCCAGAAAAAAAGAATATTACACACAGGCACTAAGAACTAAATTTAAATGTTGTTTTTGTAGTATTTCTGCTATAACATTTGTGTGCACCAATTAGCTGCCCTCTCAGACACAAGCTATTTATTGACCTGCGCAGGGAATGATTCAAAACAGAATGTTTCATGGTTTGCTGATGTTTTGATGCAGAGTCATTTAAATATTGAAGTCTTTAACAGGAGATTCATGTACTGCACAGGCATAAATCTATTGCCACAAACATGCACGACAGACTCTTAATTTAATATGTATAACAAGCCTGTACCGGTTCAAGGTGACTATAATGGAATATGTTTGCATTAATGATTGCCTTTGGGATTTAAAACAATCCAACCGACTCTTGTTTGAGTTTTGCCATAAATTTAAATGGATTTTAGATGACACCACAATTCATCTGCATGATTTTGCAGAGTTTAAAAAGTACAGATTTTTGAAGAAACGCATGCTTATAAAACTTACAAAGAACAGCTTCCACACAGAGCTATCTGAAAGCATAGGATGCATACCAAACACATTCACATTATTCTGCTGATTCCCAGGTTCATAAGATAGAACCTTGGCTATATGATAGTGTATATAAAGGCATGGGCATACTAAGAAACATGATAACATTTTAGCTCAGAGAGATGGCAAAATTGGCCAAAATTGGCTTTCCTGGTCAATCCCAGCTTCTTAAACACATTTGAAATGTAGTCTTAGACTATATTTGCATAGGGCAGTTTGCAACAAGGCAAATATATAACAAATGTAAAATAATGGTAAAGTATTGCCTGTTAAGATTTATTGTGCTATTCTATTCTGTTTTATTCACACATACAGATTTCAATAAATTCATTGATTATTACATTTCATGCACTACATGAGAACAAGTATTTGTTTCATATTCTTGTTTATATTAAATAGCACTACATTCAATAATCCCAGTATGGCCTATTATTAGAAATGAGCAGCAAACCGAGAAATATTACATTTAGAATGATTTTCTGGCTAGGTAAATAATCTAGCCTGTGTCTTAGGACAGCTGTTTGACTAAATCACAAAACAGCATTTCTAATCATTACATTCGCCAGCAATTAATCTAAAGCACGTTTAAAACAGACCTGCTTTTACACAGACTGTAGACAGACACACACAGCGCAAAATATTGACAATGAAATCAGCAAACTGCTTCTTCATGCAAATGTAGCTCTGTTATTCAGCTAGTCCTATTATGTGCTTCCCTACAGCGTGGTACCTCTTTCAGATATTTTTTTGTCTGTTCAAGAATGTGTACAATGGCAGCAAAGCTAAAAATAGTATAATCCCTCCTTTATGTAGTGGCATGTATTGCAGGTAATGATCTTCAGACCCAGCATCATTTCAGTTTGCTCTGTCAGCTGCTGCTGCAGCTGTATTAGACTCACAGAAATTATAGGCTTAAGGGGAATAAACCTTTGGTGGGGGGAATAAATGACTCTGCTTTGAAATAAATGCAGTTTATAGTATGTGCAAGTTCCTGCACTTGTTCAGTGAACACAGTCTAATAAATACTATATAGTTTTAAACATGGCTTGACTTTCTTAAGGCTAAAATGGTGGTTGTGTTGAATAAATGTAAAAAAATGCAAGCTTATTTTTGTCATTAAAATATGTTTATGCTGATTAATGTTAACAGTACACAGGAGAAGACAAACAAAGACATCTCACCTTTCCCTTGTCTCTCATCGAACCCTTGCCGAGGATGGACATCTTCGCTCCTGTTTCCTCTTGTAATCTTTTCATAGAATTGCCCCTGGGCCCCAGTAGCTTCCCAACAAAATTAAACTGTAATAGAAGAGAAAAGAGGCAATACGGTTGGTCTCTCACATGGCCTGTTTCCTAGGCAGCTGCCTCGGTTAACTTACAGTCAATAAAAACATTCAACATAAGTTCGTTTTTCTCATCATGCACAAAACCAGTTACAACTGGAGGATGAAAATTCTCTTTTTGGTTAAAGAATTAAATCTGTGGCAGTATTCAATCAAGTTTGCGTGAAGTTTGTCAAAAGCGATTTGTCAGAAAACCTTACACGCGAGGGTCTAACACCTGTTTCTGCAGGAAACTGCAGTCGCTCATGCATCTAATCGATGTTTGGGGTCAGTAGTCGGGCTTCACTGCTTTCAGAGATATTATAACATGTACCAAATGCCAACAGGGATCTTCAGAATGATCCAGAAGTCCATGCTTGAATGAGGCGGAACATAATGAGTTTATTTCCAATGGGGATTCAAGTAATGCAACCCAGACGATGAGCTATCCAGCAATTGCCCTGGAAGAGCAACTAACATTTCAGATGCAGATCAGTGGTCATCAGAAACACTCGGTCTGCACATTTATTTTTACCATCTCACGCTTGTGCTTAATTTTTCTGGCAACTATATCTTCAAGGGATTCCCGAGTCTGGTAGAATAAGCATCTTTACAGTATGTTTAAGTTAAAATTGTTCCGTAAGTGGAGTGACAGCAATTCCCCCTCCTCGCTCAAAGCGTTCCTGGAGCCAAGAAAACATTCAAACAACTCTTCCCTACTCCACAGTCCTAGTGCTGTCACACTAAATATCATCACTTTTGGGACACAACCCTGTCAATCAAATTAGGGGACCAGGAACTGTTAAAAAAAACAGGAAGAGGCTAAGCATCCTTCATGGAACTTTTTTGTCGAGTCTGACTTCATATAATTTTGGAGATATGGTTGTTTCCTATCTGTTGTTTAGTTTCCAGCTTAGTGAGTCAGACATCACTGGGAACAGAACTTGCCCTTCAAATGTTTGCAGAGGTTAGCTGATGTGCGATGGCCGGAATGAAACAGCTGGCTATAACATGTTGACATACCCTGCCTAGCGCATAGCTGGAGCTCCTCAACACACGCTCCTCACAGCCAGGCTGTAAGTGCAGCTGTAGGAAACTCTGTCTCAAAGAACCGACACCGTATTTGTCCAGAGTTACAAAACAAATGAACTTTTACAGTTTCAGGTGAGGTAAGGGTAGGGCATTATATTTAGCAACACTGCAGCACTGCGCCAACATGTCATGACCGTCTTTCGGACGGGTAAGCTGTCGGTGTGTCTTTGCCACCCCTCTAATGGGTGTGTATGACAGGAAAAGTCTGCAGCTGGCTGGGCGCATCTAAGCAGATGGCTGCCTCAGATACAGTGTGAAGACACTCAATGGGTGACTGCGGTGGAGTGGCCTGTTTTCATTAAGCTAATGAATGTCTGGAGTCACTCTCCTGCTCCGCGGTGGGCAATTTAGACTTTATTAGGGAGCACAGTTCAATGCTGGATGAGGTTTGCAGTGAGGCAAGCTGTCCCTCGCATTCTCAGGCAGAGGCGGGATGCAGAATGACGGTTTGGAAATGACAAACATGACGCATAAGTGTCGATCCTCTTTGGTTTATTATGAACAAATGTGACTTCTACAGAAGATGCATTGTGGGCTGCTGTGATGGAAACATTACATTTACATTAAATTTATGCTGTTGGCAGACATCTTAATTCAAAACGACATGCAGTGCAAAAGGATATACATTGTTAATCAGTTCATACGTTTCAAACTTATAACTAGCACAACACTCTACCAGCTACAGGAACACTGAATCCTTAACCTAGACTTCTAGTGCCTGTGTCAGCACTGTTTATTGATAACTAAAGGAGCTTGGCAGGTGGCTATTCTCTGTGCTATCATGCAGAATCACTTATATTTTGAGCCCCAAGTATGTATGGATGACTGAACAAATGACTTTTCACACATGAGTCTCTTTGACAGGGACCTTCACCTGTGCTAGATTCTCTCTGATGTGCATTACATCGATTTCTGTGTCAAAATCTGTTCAGACGTTATTCAAGCCACTCAGACCACTGAGCTCTTGATCAGCTCCATATTGGCACAGTCGCCAGAGACATTTTAGCATTTATCATTCAGTGACAGTCGTCCTACTAAAGACATTTCTGTTCAGCATATATGCTGTTCATAAATGTTTCATGGATATATAGTATATAGACATCATGACAGTATACATCACACAGCTAAAAGAAAACAAGCTGTTAATTTAAACAATGTCAGAAACAATCTTAGGGGTCTAATATCTGACTCATTCTGCAAAGCATGTACATGTGGCCCACTAAGTGACCCATTCGTAACCCAATCCCAAAGGATTTGGCGTAAATTGCTCCTCTATGTTTATATAAACTTTTGACTTTTTCATAAAACGGAGTGGAAGATGCACATAATCTTCTGTTGTAAACACACTCATCTATTTTTGGTGCATCTCCTAATGTCATTGAAAAAATTGGAACATGAGTTCTTGAGGGACACACACGGTTTCAGTCTGATTGCTGCCAATTTACAATGATGACTGAATATGTTCTTCAATTTAGGCTAAAGTGTCTTGCTGAGGGTCACAATGATGCTAAATTGAAGCACAAGACACATGCTAACTCATGTTATTTACCGACTGGGATTTCAGACTATGCCAATTAAACCTGGACTCTGCATAAACATCTACCAGTCTGCATCTCACACTTTAAATTACTATAATGTCTGGGGGCCGAAAAACTTCTAAATATCCTCAAGGTTGTTTTAGCAAAAATGGCAATAACTCTTCAGGCTTCATAGCAAAAAAGTGCTGCCAGCCAAAGTTGGCGAGAGGAACGTTTAACATTAACATTAATAGCAGTTACTCTGTTTGAGTTGGAGGTTAAAACATAGCACCATTGCCATGAGCTGTGGAACCAGATAAGATCCACAGATGGGGTAAGATGGGTATTGCCAGTTTAGCCAGCTGTGCTTCTAGCAAGCCTAGTGCTGGCTGATAGCAGGATTATTGCTGGAGACCAGGATGGGAAAGCTGTAATAATGGCCAGGAGAGATGGCTTGGCCGCAGTCGCTGGACATAGGCATTATCAGTTTGGAGGGTTTCAATAGTGGCAGGGATCTGTTGGGTTAAATAGAGGAGAAAGTTAAGGGACTAGTTTTGGCTGATAGCAGAGGCTAACGAGCGGCTAACAGAAAAAGTGAATGCTTTTATACTAGGCAATACATATCCTATTAACATGAAGTATACTGGGTTTTGGGATAACCTATTAAAGTTAATAACTTTTCTATGAAAAGTTGCATGGATGAGACTTTGAAATATGATTGAATGAGAAATATTCTTTACACACAACTGTGATGGACCCAAATTACTCTCTATTAATGTGCCAAGTTGCTATATTGGCAAGCATAACACAGCCTGTTTTTATGCTAATGAATGACATTACCAATAATAAACAATTCTTCTGTCAACTAGTGAAATTAAATGATCTTTTATCATATTTAGTTTTCCATCACATACTGTAGACACAATAAGCCACTTGAGGTCATATGCTACAATGATTTGAACACTGTTACCACTTTTACCTCATACACATTTGCAAATAATCTATTGTCAGAAAGCATAAAGTGACACACACTTCACAGAGATGTGACATCTACAGAAAGTGATATGACTAAACAGAATGCATAAAAAATTCATCTTATATAAAACTCAAAACACAAACAGTTCTGCACCTCTAGAACAAGAAATAAAGCCTGAGGAAAAATTGATGATGGATCCCCTGCATTACAGAACCCATATCAAGCTCTGACACTCAGGGCCTGACAGCACAGATGCAGGGTAAACAAACAGCACATTAAGACCATCTCACAGTCAGTAGACTGACAGGTTAAAAGACTGTTATCCATACAGATGAGAAGCAACCATCCTCTTCCCAGCCGACACTGGTGTCAGGTCTTAAAACCAACTGATGTCCTAGAAATGTGTATATATATATATCTATCATATATTTACAAGGTTGTTGAGTGTAAAATACTTGTGCTAGATTATGGCACCAACATCATAAATGAATGGCTTTCCATTGGCTGCTTAGTGGGTGTGTTATCCCATGTGGTGTTGGTCAGCGGAAGCACACTGGGATAAGCCATATAAAGAAATTAGGAAAGATGCCATATTCCCATTGGTGATTCCAAGGTAATTCCTTGCCTGACTTTTTTGTCTTTTCGAATCTTGAACCAACTACTGCGCACCACATGAAAAGCATGTTATCCGAGCTTGGGTTTACTATTAAATAACCCAGAAACAAATAACAGAGCCTCAGCAGACTCCTAATTCATTAAGAAGATACTATTCCTCACTATTGTTTATTCATTGTTTTTATTTTTTCCCTCCGTGTACTGTTCGATTTGGAATCTGTTTAGCAGCTTATCTATGTTAAACACCTTTGACAAGGTTGGTTGGCCTTTGGGAGCAGGGAATTCTTTAACAAGACTACAATGGGATTATCTTTGTGTGCAGAGCTTGCTACACCTCCATGTAAAGGTCATATAACTGAAGGCAGATAAGCCTGAATCTATGGGGACAACCACCACAGGAATAACTATTTAATAGATTAGTTGTGTTTTTAGAACTCGAAAGAAAAACCTTGGAGTGTCTCTGTTTGCGTCTTTTCTCATTACTTGGTTTTGTTGAAAGGTTTTGGTAAAGCCGTGCGTATACCACAAAACTGAAAAACTGTTGAGAATTCTGAGTGTTGGACTATAACAATTTATAAATATCTTCAAGAAGTCTGTCTAAACACACCTACAGCTCCTCTTGGCTTATGCATGAAAAACAGATGTTATGCACTGGTTTCCTGCATGCTTGACTGCCGTATAGCATTGTAAATGATAAGCAGTATACTAAGACATTAATGTAATGTAAGTTAATGTTAAAACCTTGCTAAAACATTGAATGCCACCTAATAATGATTGACAGGTATCTGTTATACTAGTCTCTATTAATCGAACTATTATTTTAATTTGATTATATATGATTATTATTAATATATGTGATTATATTCATTTGACTGTTTGTGGAATTGTATATATATTGTATAAATATAATGTCTGAGCTTTTCATATCTGAGCTGAAACCTTGATCCCGGTGCTGATGGTGCCAGTTTTGTGTTCCTCAGCATGCGATACTCGACATGTGCTTGTCAATTTAATGTTTCCTCCCCGTGGAATCAGATGGATGACAGCATTGCTTTTCTCCACACCGGTTTTGATTCATCAATGCGCTCTGCACCAAAACAAGCAGAACTTCAACCGAGTCTCTAATGAGTCTCTGCACAAACAGATGTACCCGTAGGACATTTACTAAGTCTTAATTAGAATCCACTGACATATCATATACCAAAGCAGTTGGCTACCTTAAACCAGCTCAAACACAATGAATTGCACTGCAGCATAAAGCATCATGTCCCTTATCTGTACATACACGTGATCCAGTTATGCTTTTTAAATATCGGTAATCAAAACAACATTGTCCTTTAGGAGATAAAGACCACAGACACGCATGAAACAATTCTGCTGAGAATCCTGTGATGTGCAGAAACGCCCTTTGATAGATGTCCAAATCCATCACTTAAATCTAAATACAGTGGTTTCCATGGCAACCACATCATTGACTTTCCTAGAAGGTGACGCGGGTACGCCCATTCATCCCTGGGTCCCGTTGCCTTGACTTCTATCAGTGCTCCTAGGCATCTGAGGTCTGTATCAGCAGAGAGTATATTTCACCGGAGACCACTGACTGTGCCAGTTATGGTAAATCATACACTATGCTATTTGTTTGCATACCGATAACAGTCAGTGAGAAAAATGAGAGCATTGTATAGTTTTGTGATGTCACAATGAAATATATACAGATCCTTGTAAAATGATCTATGGAGGAAGAATTGCAGGAGGAATACAAGCCAGAATAAAAATAACTGGTGATTCAACCTACATTGGACGCCTTCCAGAATACAAGTATGCGTATTTACTGAATGTTTACTGAACACAAACGCAAATGCTGTACTCCCAACAAGACGCTGTGTTTTAACAATATGTTTAAACAACCTAATAATTTTAGGTTTTAAGAACATCATTCACCTAACATTTTCATTAAGTAACAAAAACGTTAAAAATGTTGTTTTGAATGTTCTAGAAATGCCTAAAAACTTTTAGTTTTTTAGGCACTACGTTAACATTATTGCGTTGATATAGGAATGTTATTCAACATTTGAATAAACATTAGAGAACATTAGCCAATATTCTAAGAACATTTACTGTTAGGTCTGTAGATGCACAATCCTCATGCAAAAAATGCTGGAAAAAAATGCTTCCTCTGATTAATTTAACTCTTAAGAGGTGGTACAGCAACTCAAAACAAAAATTAAACAAAGGCCTTCATTAAAACAAGTTTTTGTTTACCCTGTCTTCTGTAACCATGACAATGTTGCTTGAGATGTAGAATAAATATGCACCACATAAATGAATTGAAACAACAGAAAGAACTTTGCTCATTTTTAAAAAATAACGTGCCATAAATATTACAAAGAACAGAGAGATGTGAAATTCATATCTTGTCATGAAAGATCTTTTTAGCAATGCTTTTAGCAAAGTCATTATTTGAAACAATTACCAAAAACAGAGGAAATGAATGTCAAGGTCGACATATAACAAACTAACAATCTGCCATTTATAAGGTTTATAAAGCATTCTTCTTTAAGCCAAAACTACAAACTGACAAACTGAAAAAGCAGATCACAAGACAAGACAAACTGAAAGCAGATCATTCATCAATTCATTTTGAGATACTGTCCTTTTCAAAGATCATTGTTTTGAAAAGATCAATTGTTTTGAAATGATCATTGTCAAAATCAAGATCAACTCACAGATTTTAAGTTGCAGATAAGATGTTTATCCTGGGAGACCTTCTCATCCAGTAAGAGTAACTGATACATTTTACTACACATTGCTAAATCCCTAAGATTTGAGAGAGCATAACAAAAAGTCTAGACTCTGTATGCTATTACTTATCATGGTCCAAAAGTCAACTGACGGACTGATTTTGAGGTGAGATGTTTTGCAATTCACTTAAACAAGTTAACTATCCTAAGTTTGTGATTTGGCTTTTTTCTATAAACCTGAGAAGTTCTTTTTATATCCAGCTGTGCCGAGTCTCTTATATTCAAACAATTAGAAACTATCAAGTGCCATGACATTTATAGCAACGATTCTAGCGATATTTCCTCCTTTAGTCTGCTGACACCATTGACAGTACAGCTACCAGATCTCCAACAGTCTTCCCTGGAGTCTGTAAGCACTAATGATCATCTGAGCTGCTAATATTAGTTCTGTTCCTGATTCTTTTAGCAGTTGGAAAGTAAACTGCTACTTTTCAGTATATACACAAGCTGCACGATAAATTAACTGCCGTGCAGCCAACTTAATATGCTTTTAAACACAAATAAATACAGCTCAGACTGAATACAGTACATGAACTACGAATTAAAATGGCTGATTGATATGGCACTATTTTGCTTTGCAACAAACCATAAAATTATGATTGTTCCACATAAACACATCTTTCAATTTTTGCACATACCATGTAATGCATGTCTGATTACTTTTAACCTATTGTACCTGAAACACATTTTAACTTATTACAGTGAAATAAAAGGATATAGTATACACTATAATACATGCAATTACATTTTAGGCCTATTTCCCACATAGCAGGAATATCACATAAAAACCTTACCATAAAAACAGAGGAATATGGGTAACTTAAATCCACTGTTACAAGTTTAACATCTAAAGTCTAAAGGCAGGTTCTTTGTACTGTGTTTTCAACAGCACAAATCTACTAAAACCATCAAACAGTCAGCATGCATTTTAACACTCTGGGGAATCATTTCCTAAAGCAAAGCTACAGTGAAAAACTAGTGAGCATATGAGAGGCTCAAAAGCTTTATGGATTCATCTGTGTAATGCTCACAGGCTTTCTCCACTCATTTCAAAACATCAACTTAAAACAGCACAACGCGGATTTACAAGTGTGCCTTGCGCGGCATGATAATGTCGAAGAGGCTTGTAGTAAACAAGCAGTTACTAAAATTAACCCTGTTTGTTTTTCATCACACTACGTTATATATTCATCGGCTGTATGACACTGCAAAGCGCCACTGTTATCGACAAAATGTGACATCCATCACAACTGACATTCTGTAATGTGATATTGTTTAAGGATGAATCACAACAGGCACTTCTGTCTCTTTAATGACTGTATCACTGTAATCAAACAATGGGCCGGGAAAACAAGGTGTTTATATTTGTGAATTGAACTGACCCACATAACAAAGCCTTATATGGGAGTGCTTTCTCAGAACTCAGTCAATCAATCTATATAAATAACACATTACACACCACTGTGTAACTAACATTTGATTATATTAACACGTAATATATTATGCTTTTATTGCACTACACTGATGATGAGAAGCTACAATTTCCAAACAGTTGCACGAGAGGCCAGCTGGCAAAACATAAAAACAAGAATAATTTCCTGATTATGGAACGAGTCAGAATACAATCTGAACAGGTAGAAACAGATGCGGCGTATCTGTTATTCAGACAGAGCCAGACCTTCTCAGAACAGACATATACTGTGTAAATAACAGGAGATCTGCAATGCAGCACAATTTAAAGTCTGAAGCATCAAATTTGTAACTTTCACCTCTCTATCGCCATCTCTGTTAGAAACATAAAATTGCAGGATACTTTGCTTCTCATCACAGATGTTGGAGTCAAATGAAACCAAACTGACATTTCCTGAGAAATCGGACCCGACAGGTGAAATTTAAATCATTGTTATAAACTTACTGTTGTGAATCGGGGAGGTAAAGAGACCGTTTTAAAGACTGATCTCTCATGTGCTTACTCAATAGCTGAATTTTGTTCATTTTTAACCCAGGAAAGTTACGGATTAAATCATCACCACAAGCACAGCAATCCCATTACATTGATGAATGACTTTTTACCCCCTGTGATATCCATGTGACTATAACATTGATTTGGCTGTCATGTCATCACTCCATTGTACATAGTACTAAGGCGGGTGAGGTCTTACCTTAGGATACTGCTGTACTGGGATCAGTACTCTCTCTGACAGCTTGATGTTTTTGTTGCTGATGATATCCAAGTATTTCTTCACTTCGCCATCTTTTCTCAACTCATCGCCTTCAAATTTTTCAATTTCTGAAAAAAAGGAAAAAATTGGCATGGGTTAATGCAACACAAAAACCCAGACAAGGAGTCATTTTATTAGTGATACTTATACAACCCAGGAAATGCTGACATCACTGCACAATATATCCAAAAGTGTGCTCCATTGTGCTCTCAGATAACTTATAGAAAACCTTTTAAAACAGTTTTAGAATTTTGAGAAATGTAAAACAAAGTTTTATATATAAATATATAGAACCATATATCGATATTTTTACACTACTTCTAGTTAAATCACGCAGAGAATAGCCATTCGGATCATCTGAGCTCTACGGTGAGCTCTTATTCATTTCATTAAAAACAATTAAATAAACATTCTATGTAGTATGTAACCTGTCAACTTAAGCCTACTAAGCCCTTATTTGCATAACAAACACAAATTGAAAACCTCCTGCGCAAAACAGTAATATTTCATGCTCGAAGAATTTTATGGCGCATTTGAGAATTGAGCCAGAGACTTAGCAGCCACACAACATTAAAAAGCCTTGAAATGAAGCTGTCACCTGAGTTTCTCCAGGGATCTCCTTCTGTCATTGCTAAATTAATGCTCAGCAGAACTGAGGATTATGAACCTGCGCAAGTCGTGTAAATCATGGAGAAAGAAGGAGAGGAGAGGAAAGGAGAGGAAAAGAGAAGAAAGGAGAGAAGAGGAGAAGAGAAAAGAAAAGAAGAGACGAGAGGAGAAGAGAGGAGAAAAGGAGACGAGAGAGGAGAAGAGGAGATGAGAGAGGAGAAAAGGAGACAAGGAGAGAAGGAGACGAGAGAGAAGAGGAGACGAGAGAGGAAAAAAAGGAGACGAGAGAGAAGAGGAGACGAGAGAGGAGAAATGGAGACGAGAGAGGAGAAGAGGAGACGAGAGAGGAGATGAGAGTAAGCAGGTGAAAAGGGACCATTTTTTCTCACCTCAGCTCTGGTGAAACTCTCTCAGCTGCCAAAACTTGCAGAAAATCACATCCTTCCACTCTCATTTCTACATGCAGCGGGGCGGAGCAGAGGAGATTCCTGCCTGCCTGGATTTTATTGCGTGACTTTTTAAGTTTTAAGTGATCCTGGAGCGCCTCGGCTTCAACTGAAGACACCACAGGTTGCCTGTGCTAATTATGCTGCTCTTCTCCACACATGAATCTGATCAGTAATTCAGCCTCTGTTTGGTTCCTCAGAAATGATCACCTCTGTTTCTTCATATTTTCCAAGCAATAGTCTTAACACAGCTTTGCGATAAATAGCTGGAAAACAATTACAACCCCTCTGGTATTAGCTGTTTATAATCAAATCTGCTGGTACTACATCAGAAACATTTAAATAAATCTCAGCTGAAATTAAATAGAGAAGTGTAAAGAAAGTGCATTTTTTATATTCATGCTCCTTATCAAACATAAGCAAAGTTTGTGTGTGTGTGTGTGTGTGTATATATATATATATATATATATATATATATGGAGGATGATGAAGTTGGAATCTCTTGAAGATGGTCTTATAGCCTTCCCCAGACTGATGGGCTATCACCACCTTCTTCCTAATGTCCTTGGATATCTCCTTACCTCTTGGCATTCTTTGACTCCTTGGCACTACAGTGGTTTGGTTGGTTTCCTCTCTCTTTTCAAAACTTTCCTAAGGATGTCTAATTTGATTGGTTTGCTTAACTGATTAATTAAGCACCCAAATGTGTTTCACCTGAATCGGTTACCCACTTGACTTTACCAAGTGGGGCTCCACTTACTTTTGCACATACAATAATTCAATCTTTCAAGTAGTTTTTTTGGCTAGTCAAAAATGTCCCTCTAAACAAACATATGCAATTGATCAACAGACATTTGACATTTAATTGATAAAAAGCAGGTGATGGTAAAATAAGAAAATCATGGTAAAACAACAGATAACGCTGAACAGCCCAAGGGGTTCACAAACTTTCAAGCAGCACTATATATATAAATATATATATATAGATATAGATATTATTCTGCCCTTAAGCAGGAGACTTAAGGGTTGCTGAGTGAAGTCAGTGTCCTGCTGCAGTATACTGTATGTGACCCATAAACATCTAAATTACAAACTATCTGCAAAACAAAAACAGATATGGTAAAATAAGTATTTTCTAAAGCAAAAGTCAAGAATGACACGACTTAGGTTGTGTCATTGTGATTATTGATTCTGAAATAGCTAGATTTACTTTACTAGATTACTTTTCTGCTGGGAAAGGAATTTTTCTTTCTCTCTCTCTCTCTCTCTCTCTCTCTCTCTCTCTCTTTATTATTCCTCTGCCTTATCAGTTGAGGCATCAAAGAACTCAAACTGAGCTGAACATGAGAAACACTTGGCAAGGGAGACCTAACAATAAGGGATGCTGAGAAATGATTCTGGGGGTGTGTGCAGGGCTTTGGCAATGGACATTACATCCATACAACATGATTTATGTACCCCAGAAGAAAAGCTATTGCACAACATCCTTAATTAATGATTGTTTCTATATAAAGAGACATAAACATAAGAATAGGAGGGGCGGGGACAAATTTATCTCTTCATAATCCTCAGGAAACTGAGTTATATTCTGTGCGGGTTCTATGCTATTTTATTTGCACAGAGCAGATTTGATCAGGTACAATTTTAAGCGGCTATATTCCTTTGATTTTTTTGCGTTGTACAAACTGCCAGCAAACTAAAAAACAAACGAACGCAACATTAAACAAACAACAGAGCTTTAAGACCTTTGTGTTTCGGGCCTTCATTGATTTTGAATGCCCTTACACATTGAAAGCCATCTCTTCAGAACACGTATGCCTGCTGCTCTTTAGGAAAGTAAAAGACCAAAAAATAGGCTTTTGGTGGTTATGTATAATCCATTTCAAGGGTCAGTGGATTGGTGGCTTGTTTAACACGGGCCATACAACACTAATGTATACACAATTAATAGCCCTACCACACTAATGTATACACAATTAATAGCCCTACCACACCAATGTATACATAATTAATGGTTGTTTCAAAATAATAATTAAAAAAGGAAAGCATTTAAATACCAATTAAAAGCCTATTATTGATATTACACAAGCCTGCAAATCTATTGTTTGCACCTTAATTTATTCATATGAGAATTTAAACAACACATTACGGTAAGAGAAAAAAACTACACATCACAGTAACAAACTTGTCAAATATATTTATTTATCTGAGGGCTTTTGTGATGTTTTTGTATGGTTTAACTTTATAAAAAAGATTAAATGGATCTCTTTTCATCTCAAATCAATTATACAATTGATACAATTCAAGTTATTCTGTTTCTCACGGTCCAAAACAGTTAAAAGACCTTTGCGTCTAAACATATTTGAGGCCAATCCATTGTCATAAATTAAGATTACGGACCAAAAAATAAGAATGAAATAATACAGCTGGTATGGCTATTCTGAATATTGATTATGACAAATAAATTGAATAATGACAAAAAGCAGCCAATAAGAGCCCAGCATAGATGGGAACTCCTCCATTACTGTTTAAAAATCACGGCACGGTGATGACTCAAGAAACTAAATGGTAAAATGCCAAGAGAACATTTTTGCAAATTCTAGGCAATGTGTGGCTACATTAAAAATCCAAAAAATATAACATTTTTATACATAATTCCCATAACTACCTTTGTGCTAGCTGATAGTTTTATGAAGTTTACTATCATTTAAAAATGTGGAAAAAAATATGAATAATGAATTTATTATCCTAGTTATCCTAAACTTTTGCCCAGTAATGTATAATATTGTACATTTTCCAACCCCTTGATTCACCTTTCCTACAATCTATCAAAAAGACATAACCAA
The DNA here is from genome assembly GCA_036877575.1 of Botia almorhae. Lineage (NCBI taxonomy): Eukaryota > Metazoa > Chordata > Actinopteri > Cypriniformes > Botiidae > Botia > Botia almorhae. The sequence continues at coordinate 45,103 of JAZGTJ010000030.1, read as the reverse complement.
ACTGTAGAAGGCTCGGTAGATTGACGCATTGTGAAATATATTCATAGATCAAATGAAGACCCATTGGAACACTGAAATTCAATAAATCTCTTCGTAATGTAGAAGCATCACCTCCTCTTTTCCTAGTAAAACATATTTTTAACCTACAATCATTTCAAGGTTACTCTTGTTACAGTTCCTCCATCATCTACACCTACAGCGGTGCATTCCAAAAGTGATTAAATACAAAAAAAGGTGATTCACCGTATATGGACGTGGCAACTGGCAAAAGAGCTAGATCAGCGCATGTTAGTTTGGCCACACATTGGGTACACTTTCCCCAGCACTATTTCTTGCCATGGATTATGATCATAATACCTATAATACCATCCTATTCAAAAAGTCATCTCTGCTTTATTATAATCCGCCAGAACACAAATTAACAGAGAGCGCAAGCAATCCCAGCTGTCCAAGCCCTCTGTGATTGTATTTTCCTATTTAATAACATAAATCACTCTTTGAAGGATATGCTTGATCTGTAATAAAACCCAACTTGAACACATTCAATCCAAAGAACACAAACAAAGAATTTAATATTGAAGTTTTAGAAAGAAACTTTACAACATCGACCTGGGATTTGCTGGCCTGTACGTAGCCGAGGAAAGTCCACTTTATTACAAAGCTATTACTTTGTAATACTTACTGCTATTATTAGACCAATGACAAATGTAATTAAACACATACAGGTACCCACACACTTGTCACAAAGCAACAGTGCTGTTGCCGCGGGTAACGCTAACAGATTACAGAGAGTGTTTTATTGCTTTTTAGTCCTATTAACAAGAAACTATTATCAAGTAACTCATATGACTAGTTGATTCGTTTTTTTTTCTTTTTTCTCTGCAAATGAAAAATATTTCCTGAAAATTCCAAAGCAGCTTCAGGCACTGCATGTTGCCAAGCAACGTCCAGACTGACAGCCTGTCTGGAATGCTGAAAACACGGACAGGCGCAGTGATACAAACAGTAAAAAGTTTTAGTACTGCTGGGATATGAAATGTATTATTTGCCAAGTACTTAAGCTCAAGTAAGATACATACTTTAAACATAAATGCTGGCTTGACTTTCAATGAAACGAATGTCCACCTGCATGCAGCTACTCAAACAGTTTAACATTTTAAGAGATAATGGATATATAATTTTCCAACATTATGATAACGTAATATTTGTTTCAGACAAGTTTAATCAGACCCATTTTATTAATATGTAAATATGTATATTCATATTTATTATCTTTCATAGATCTTTACAAATATTACTTTAGGCATTTACATTAGAAACCTCTTTTTTGTCCTTTTCCCTCATACTACATTACCTTACTATACCTTATTATCTTACAGACTTAATTAACCTTAATGGCCCTACAGGAACACTAAGCAGGAATATGAGCTTTCATATATTAGTCAGATATCATTTATTGGTCATTCATTTCTATCCAGGACACTAAACCACAAAACAGTATCTACTATACGAATAACCAAACTAATAATGAAATTACAATAATGCAACGACCTTGAAGTATGTAAATCTCAAAGACAAACCACTGAGAGTAATGCTGTTGAATTCATTGACGTCATCTCTGCAACAAATCTGGCAGACAATTAATGGTTGAACAATTAGCAGACATAAAAGAATCCAGGGTGAATGATAATGGTTCCTTCCAGATGTTTCTTAAGGGGAAAGAAAAGTTATTGTATGCCAATGTTTAAGCTCCATACAATGAAGGACATTCTTCCTAATTAGAATAAAAGTGAGACTGACTGCATCACTTCCCTCACATGCTCTCTGAACTTTTAATGAGGGGACAGATACTTCAGGTCTTCACGAGAGTTGGTCGACAGATGTCAGCGCAGTGGGTTCCTGCACCTTTCAGGCCCTGCCATAACAAAATTAGAACTCTGAGTGATGCTAAACGAATCAGGAGAGTTAAAGAAACAGTTTACCTCCAAAAAGTGCATTAATGCACCATGGAGAGCCATGTGGCGCTTTGCTTTCATAAATCAATACATTTTGAGAAAACACTGATCCATTTATCCAACATACATACTAAAGAAACGCTGCCCACAATTACACTGGATGCCTGTAGCTAATGACTGTCTACTGACAGTAGAACAGAGACTGAAATGCAAAAATGCCTAAAATCATGCACTCACACTTTTTAGCAAATCTCTTATATCCTTTAAAATTTAAATAGCTCTCCCGATCATAATAAAATTCCTAATTGAATGTTTGCCGGGGGGCTCGTATTACGCATGAATAAGAAAATCAGAGCGAGCTTGTCATGCGCTAAAAGGAGACATGAGTCCGGCTGGGTCTCCTGGCACATGCGGTGCCACAGATGAGGATCCAGAACAGCAGAGGGACACAGCGAAAGATCGCACACGTTAGCTTAACCTGTCTGAAGCCCGCAGCATAGTTAAAAATGAAAACATCACATGCTTCATTCTATATGCATTTTGTTCCCCTGCCAAAATGCACATTAACATCTGCCACATGTATAATATCAAGCAAACGCATGCAAATTACTCTGAGAGTGAAAGAACAAGCTTTGAATATATATACC
>JAZGTJ010000030.1:0-42492 GCA_036877575.1 Botia almorhae | reverse complement strand
AAGAGTGATATTCCATTAAGCCACCAAACATAAAGGAAGTCTATTCGCTTCTCTTTCCACAAGTCTACGGGCAAGCCGTTTTTAGAACGTGTCACTGCAACAGCAAAAAGAAAAGGAACTTGTCATCCAGAAACAAAAACACTTGGGAACTTGTTACAGCTGGAGTTTGAGCTCCAGTCTATGCAGTGCAAGTCACAGTACGTGCACAGTAAAATGGCCTGTGTCGAAACCATACAAGACACGGAGTGGACAAAGTGGGTCAAAATATCTCTGACATTAAAAACTGGACTTTCTAGCCAATAACAACAGAATGTACTGAAAACAGAATCTAATCACGTATCTACTGTATCTAATCACTGTAACTACTTTACAGTAAAAATGACTGGATGATCTTTACACTTTCATCATTTAGAAACACAACTCATTCACTTGATAATCACATTGCATCATACTATACATTGTTTCTGAGTATGTGCAATCCCTGGGATCGAACCCATGACCTTGGCATTGTTAACACCTTGCTCTAACCACTGAGCTACAGGGACACTTCAAAGTAGCAGTACGATATAGAATCATGATGCTGCTTTATTGGGCAAATACAAAATAAGTTGGCTTGCAATTATGTGTTCCACTACAAAGCCTGGATGAAACCTTGTGTTAATAAAACCTCTTGTACAATTATAATTCTAGTAATTCACAGCTAAAGGTCTTTCTTTGTTTCTTTTATAGTTTGTAGTCACAGGAAGCCAAAGACACGCCCCTAATTATTTGGAATGCGGCATTAGGCCATCTATCAATTTTGGCTGTAGAACAACATCACCATGTTTATCAGAATATTAAGGTAGTTGCCATTAACCTATTAGCCTACACATGATTGCTCTGTGATAGAAAGCTATGGCTTTATACGTTTTAAAATGGGAAGCTGTTAGGACAAGCTGATCCTATCAACATAGCCATTTGAAATAGCTCACACTCTACATACTAATGTCTCCTCTTTGGAAGATTGCACTGGTCGGTATATCAGTGTCTGTTACCATGCAATCTGCAGGTAAAATATAAATGGCAAGAGAACTACATAATGTTTAAAGGCTTCTTATGGAAATTAAAACATAGAACAATTATTTAATATCAAGACACACGATTCTCTGGCCTAATGCTTGTAAAACGTTTACTGCTAGACTCTGCTTGGAACACAGAGGCTGTTCTAAATATATAAAGGTATATAATACCCTCACAACTGCAACAGCTGAGAAAAGCCTTCGTGACCCAAGGAGATCTATGATCAAAATGTTATTCTCAGTTATTCTACAGTGTGTTACATTTTTTGTAATGGGAACCTGTTATAGCTTTCCATTAGTGGGAAGCAAAAAACAATTCATGTTTTTTACTTAAACGTAGCTGTCTATAAACAGTTAATTCTAAGTTTGGTTTAATACTGAAGGGTAATTTATTATGCAAATATATAAATACTTGTGCTTTTCCATATACGCTAATTAGTGTATAAGTGTATAAGTGCATAGTGGTAACATTTTCCCATGAGGCCCAGCAATCCGTAAGAGCCTTGTGTATTACTGCTGTTTACACTACACTTTAATCACTACACTTGAAGGAAAAGGAAAATTACATCACATAATAAAGCTAAATAAAAATAGCCAGCGTTTATGTAAACTTTGACATGTTTATTTTTATTTTTGTACTTAAGACTTCATAAAGAAGAAAAGATTTGAGGGAAATCCTACTTCGTCTTTATCCTCTTTAGGTAATATCCATTTCTGAAATGTTGTTGGTAAGCAGATTTTTCTGCCTCACATTTTGTCCCTCTGAGGCAAAGAAGCCTCTATTTTAGAAACCCTGAAGTGGACGCAGTTGCAGTTCATCCTTTTCTGAATTTGTAGTTTGCATCAAGTCACCTCTATAAAAGCAATTCAGCAACGTGCCTCACAAGACCAAAATAACAGACTGGAATTTGAAGAATACTCTCTGTTCTCTCAAGAGGAACAGCTTATTCCACGTTGGTGCTTCTCTGACATGGACCGTACTGTGACCTGGAAATTGAAGCATCAAAGTGGATAAGATGCAAAAGTTTAAACAGTTTTAGTTTTTATCTCGACAGGTATAAAACATGAAGCACATACTCTGATATTTCATGCAGTTTCTTAAACAAATCTATCCCTTTATTCCACTACTTACAGTCTTTTTAGCCACACCCTCAGTATCTCTCCATAGTTATGTTGGGGTGAGGGATTTTAGGCTTGTTGCCTCATGCTTGGGCATCTTTATTACGAGAAAACCAAACCTGCCCAGAACGATGTTTAAGAAATTGGTAAAAGCAAGTTAAATTATGTGTCTTTACAGCATCTGCTTTTGGAATTTTCAAACTGCACCCCCAATGGCTAACGCTGAATCTGCCGAACTTGCACTGGAGGACAGTTCAGAAACTCTGAAAGCAGAGACGGATTTTAGGAGACATTGTTTCTCTGTTGTTTATTGTTTTCCTGCAAGATTGTGCTGACCTGTCAAAAAAAGGTTTTACATTAACTTTTTAAAGAGCTAATGAAATGAGACAAATATTCTAAATAATGTATTTAGTTATAGTTACACGTAATTATTTGATGCATTGTACAGATTTTTGCAGTTTTGTTGCAGGCAATCTTCTGAAAACTGCCAAGGGCTAAAGTCAGGCAGATCATCATCTCATTTTGTGCGGCTCTCAAAAAACAAGAAACAGTGGCTGTATTTGTGACACATTTTCTACTCATTGCTTTTCTGGCCTAAAATGTGTTTCGATAAGGATCACTGCTTTTTTTAACATTTAAAAAAACATAAACCCAAAATTATTCCATTAATCTGTGCAGGCTATTTCACAGTGAATCTGCACTGAATGTGTGCAGCTTAGAAAAGGTCCAGACATTAGAGTTACACAGCAGGCACGGGCCATTAACTAAAGCGTTAGTCATCGGTTGTTTTCAGGCCGCCTGATGTTTGGGATACGTTAAGCTTTTATTGATCATCATTGTAATATTAATCACTTACCCTCTTAAAGGGGGTGAAAAAAACGTACCGAAATAACTAGATGCGTGAGAGGCTTCTACCCTCAATGCATATGCAACTTTAAACATAAAAGTATTTAATATTATTTGCTTAAGCAGGGCTTATGCTCACTGATCCTAAAGGTACATGTAGTGGAAGAGGCTTGATTATCACACGACAATGTGAAATAAATATGTGTTTATATAAATAAACACTGGCAGGGTACCAGCAACTCAGCATGATGTTTAACAAACCGCAAGGATTTATAAATAAATAGATGAATAACACTATTCATTTATCTATAATACTAAAAGCTAGATATCTAACATTAAAACAGCTTGTTTTATATAAATAAATAAAACAACATACAAACAAACACATAGTCAAAAGACAACTTGAAATATTTATCTTTTTCTGCAATAAGATGTTAACTCTTAAGACACTGGGTATCTAGTACCCACAGGAAGTGTGTACTTTATTTTACATTGAACTTTGGTCTCTACTATACTGTCACTGATTACCATTTAAACCAGTTAAAGAAGCCTTTTGTGCAGAGGCAAAATATTCAGATATTATTCAGATTGAATATGGTGATGTATATGCCGACTTTCATAACCATGGCCAATTAAGTGATTTAGCATACAAATGACTTATTATCCCTTTAGTGGAGGGATGTTATCTTGATCTGCTTTTAAGATTATGACTAATTATTTTTGGAGCTCATAAAGCGAAGGAATTTCTTTATTGTTACACCCTGACAAACCCTCAGAAACTTCAAATTTTCTGTCAGGTTCCAATTTTTCACTGTTAAAAACACAGCAGCACAGAAATTGAATAGTCAGCTCTAAACGAAACCACAGTATAAGTTTAACTTTTTTTTGTTTTGCTGTCAGGCAATGTGGAAATAACCATCTAAAATTTGTAAGCACACCTGAGATTACATGAACTGTTTGCAAACAGATGCATAGCTGCAGGTTTTAAGAACACACATGATTCTAAGAAACAAGCTGAAAAACAAATAACGTTGACTCGTGTTTTGTTAAGTATATGAAACGAATGTTGCATATGATTTACCGCATAATAATATGTTTACTTTTACTTACAATTACCTGAGTTTCTGACTTGGGCCAGTTGTCATTTAATTACATGCGTGCGTGTTCAACAGCGCACATCCCACAGCGCTCCTCTGCACTTGAGATAATCTAAGACTGTGTGAGTACTTTGTAATAGCTGTAATTGCCTCTTAATTACTTTGCTTACTATCTGATGAATTGTCAATGACTGCTTTTATCTTATTTCAACTATAATGACTTCAAATCATACGCAATGTTACCATGTTTGGTCAATATCCTTATGACCTCACATAGGTAAATAACGCACTGCTGCTAAGGTAAAGCACCGAAACAGTGTAAGCAATTGACTGCACTGATCATTATACAGATAACCCCCCAAATCTGACAGCTGCGCGGGGGAAATGATCAAAATCCACCATTTGACTTTCAGACATACGGAATAAATTGAACTTTTTAAAGTAGCTTTTTAGTAGCTTACAGTCAATGCATTAACCTTGTAGGTTTTACTGAAGGAGTGATTTTGTCTGAACCGAACTGAAGTTGGAATTCTGTAGTTTATTTTTATAATATAGCTAAACATTGTTTTAAGACAAATGGAAGCATGTAAACTCAACCAACAAACCTGAAAAGCAGTCGTTTAATATACACGGTTTGCGGTACATAGACAGCATTCCGTGTTTCGTGCGTGGCTTGATTAGTTACACAGCCAATTCGGTGTTACATGCGCGGGATTTTACCCAAATCGTTGTCCCAAACTGATAAAAATGACCTTCATAAAGTCATAAGCCTCTAAACAATCTCCTTACCTTACTTCAGATATTCTCACCAAAGGACACAATGACTGATAAAAACACCTGACGGGGTTCAAGAACGGGCGTTGGTAGCGTGCATACTCAAAACGATTAAAACCTTTTTTACACGATGACAGCGCAAACAGGGTACAACCACGACGCCACAGAAGAAATCATAGTTTACCTTCAGCGAGAAGGCGCAACGCATGCACGAATGACGGGTCCAAGCTTTCCTTCTCGGCAATGAGCTCTGGCAGGTACTTGTCCTGATCCATCACTAGATACCTCTTCCGATCACCGCGAGTGCAGGTGAGACGACCAAAGTGATGAGTGATGGAATGAGTCTGTGGATGTGGCTTTTGAACAGACTGCGTAATATCGGGGAGGGATCGTGTGGTTTTCGCACGCGTGAAGCACACAATGTGGAAGATATCAATGCTGTGTACCCATATCCCCAAGCACGGTACAAACGCAAGTCTTTCATATAAAGCCTCCCACCTCAGTCTGAAAATCTATGCTCTCACTCCGCCCATCTATATCTGGATTGGTCATGGCAGGGAGCCGACTGCATGCAAAACCCAGATATTGTCTGTATGGCTTAGGGTCTTTGAATACGCACTAAGCTGCTGGTTCCCTCTGCTGATCTGTCACCCCTGTCCATGGTTCTGAACGCCTTATCGTCTGTGTAAATGGTTTTTACACTCAGACAGAGCCTCCACCATTAGTTGCACTAGATTTGCTTTGCACAGACGTCTTACATTGATCATATGATTTCAGACAACAAATGCATTAAATATTATTATAGTCTGATCACCGAATTTGGCATGAAACCGTGTTAGCAGCCATCGCATGCTTCTACATAAAAGAATATGATTTTGATATCGGAAATATGTAAAATATATGAAATCCAATCAGTGGATTTCCCATTTGCCTCCATTTGCCAAGATGGATTAAGTTATTATGACAGACAGTCACACATAGTGCAAACACTCACAAACACACACTAACACTTCGGCACAGCTCGGCACATATAGGGGGGTTAGGGGGGATAGCCACAGAGAGAAAAGTAGGAGGCAGTAAAAGGAGGAACAGGGACCAGCTTGCCTAATTAATAACTGAATGGATTACAGTGCTGTTGGCAAACATCTGCACTTCAAGTGTCATATTTACTGTCTGTATTAACTATGAACATAATTACCGAATACTGGTCCACACGGAGAGCATGTTGAGGGTTAACGCTATAAATTAAATATATTTGACACGAGTTATCGCAAAGTAAAACACCAAGTCTCCTGTGAACAATGCTGCGACAATATTTCACACTATATGACAAGTGGTTATGAACATAAAAACATACAGAAACAAACACAAAAAACAAAGGCCTGCGTATGCAAAAAACAATATTATGGGATGTAAAAGCTGCGCCAACTGCAAAATGTATACAAGTCATAAAATTTAAGCAGTAACATAAAAACACACTGCACGATCAATTTATCGTCTATATTGCTTGATTGACTGAATTCCAGCATTTATTTGCATACGATTCATTTTCATAAGTCACACTTTATTATCATCATTGTTTGTCCAGCTGATAAATTTTGTTTACAACAGTCAGTGTTGTTGAGTGACTATTTCTAGCTTTTTCTAAATTCAAAGAATCATTTTCTAATAGGTTAAAATAATATCTATACAGTTACAGGAATTCTTCATTTAAAATGGAAAATGAAAACCTCACTAACCAAAACGAGAGGAAGCAAGATCAAATTCTCGCTTTAACATCTGAATTTTACATTCGAATCAGGTTGCTGCAGGTCCATGTTGTATATAAGCTTTAGCAGTCTGGTTGGAATCAGTCTGGCAAATATGATAATCAAATGGGTTTGTGGCTTATACATTGGTTTTTGAGGTAGTGAACAGAAAAGGATTAAGGAAAAAGAAATAAGGTTTTGTGGAGAATGAACAACTTCTATACATCACTCACCACTCAACATAATGAAATTCTATTGAAAGGCATGTAAGGCTATCGCTTGCTATGATACAGGCTTCTTTGGTCCCTTTGTACAACATGAAAACCCTTTTGATTTTAAGATTCATCAAAAGGCTTTCACTTAGGCTAATTTGTTTCATCTTTGTTCTCATTTTTATTAAATGTCTTCCTGTTTGTAAAAATCTTTTGATTTGTTAGCGAGAGTAAACATTCGTGTATGAAATTTCACTAGCAATTTAATCTACAGTTACCCCAACAAATTAATAATTGCGTTTGTGTTTATACCAGCCATTATAGAAACCAATGAGTACATTCTGTCATACTGAACATTTGAGGCATTTGGTAAAGGGACACTAGCGATGTTTTTGTTGCTACTCTTAACATATTAGCATAATTTACTTCTTTGCGTTATGTATTAACCCAGGTAGAATGGCTTTCTGCAGCACTCTAGTGGCCACGAGTAGTACTGCAGGCTCAAGTAGACAAGGCTGCTTTTAATTGTCAATAATTTAAATCAACCTTTACAAAAAAAAATTCTACGTAAGTAATGCACTCGACATAATTTTCTCAAAAAACATTTCATTTAAATGTCGTTTAAATTCGAGAGTCATTTTAATATTCAAAGTATGACCCAGCAACATATGGAACTATCAAATATAGTCTTTTCTAAAACTTAAATTATAATTCATTATAATTGATGGCACGCCAAATATTGGAGCATAATTAGACTTCTTTTATTTCTGGGAAAAATAATTACCCTCAGTTGAGATTTTTAAATGATGAACTGCAAGACTGCGACAGAATTCTGTTAAACACACTCAATCTTAATCTTACCATCAAACCAGCCAGAAACTGCCTAGAGCAGGTCACAGTAAAATGACTACACCTCAGAACAAGCTCCCTTACAAAGACAAATAATAAAAATGGCAAACCTGACCTTCTAAATGTACCTACACTGGATTTGCTTCATAACTGCAATTGTAACATAGAAATTGCTGGATAACTTTCCACCTTTCAGGTGTCTAAGACCCGAGTCAGGATTTCATGGGGCACTTTTATGTGTAGCAGAAATTTTGAGCGAATATAACCAGCACAGGGATGACAGCTTTGTTATTTTAGCACAGTCTCAGGTTGTAGAAATGCAATAGCTCACAGTGTGAATTATTAACCAGCACTATTGAGAGAAATACAGGGAGAGAGGGAAATGGGGTAATGGGATATTAAGTTTTGCTCAATTTGTGGACCAAGGGTTCGCATGGCATCAGAGGCCCCTGAGTCACATCAACCTTCTGCTGCTTAGCATTTGAGATTTATGTATTTATTTATTTTTACAAGCTCTCTGCTTTACACAAAGCAATCCATTCTACCCTGGCAAATGGAAAGAGCTATTGAGACAATGCTATGAACATCATAGGCTGGAAACAACTTAGTGTGTAGTACACAACTTAATGCTGTATGACACTTTGTAGCCACTTCAACTGAAAAAAGAAGTTAGATGACTTAACATATACTTAACAAGACCAAATGGAATCAGCAGAGTCCAAAAAACTATGAATAATAAAACATAAGAAAAGATACCATTATAATCTAAATACACCAGAAAGAGTTGTGTTAATATTATTCGAATTTAATAATTGTGACTGCAATTTTTTCTTAAACTTTTTCTGAATTTCTTAATTTGTTTTATTTCTTCAGGTAAAAAAAATCAAACATCCCTAAAACAAAATTCATTTCCTTAAGAGGAAAAAGTTTAGATATTAAGGCTTGTTTTCAGGGAGTAGATTTTGAAACAAGCTTTTTTTACCCCATTAACAAATTTTACGTTTTTCTTAAATCAACATTGCCAGTGAGGTAAGAAAAATAAACTTAATTCAAGACTCTCAACTAACAACTATTATTATTTGACAATCTGGCTTGTGAAGTAAACATGGGGGGGGGGTGCTATGTGGCCACAAAGCTGTTTGGCACTGTTAATTTAATCTCACTTATGGGACTTAACTTTTGTGTGCTTAGAGGAAAAATGTGTTTTCTTCTAAGCAAAGGTAGGACAATGCGTCACAATGGTGAAGGCCAGAGCTGAAAATGGCTGCCGCTGCCTCTGGCCATAAGAGTCCATGTAGGCAGTAGGGTTAAACAGTGAGTCTGCAAGCAAAACTCTTTGTCATCCACAATAATTTTCACTGAGAGTTCCCTTGTAAAGGAAAGTTTAATAAGAGCCTCTGGGCAAAAATAAAAAATGTGATTATAAAAGGCCTTACATTACTAATTGAAATAGCTTTTTCCAACCACAGGACTTCCTAATATTAGCAGTTATTTTAGTCTGTCTATTCTGGAGAGACCTCTCCATGATCAATTAAGATAATTTTGTAGCTCTCCAGGTTACTTGTATACTATGCTGGAAGTGTCGTGCCTTTTGAAGACTATTACTGAGATAAAAGACGACCGAGGTTTTACTTTATACATAAACAATGACTTTTCTGACAAGGGTTTCAATATCTGTTGTGGAATAATAAAAAAAAAAAAAAATATATATATATATATATATATATACACATATACATATATATTTTAAACATGCTGAATAAACACCTAAGTACGAATCTGTCCGAATCAGAATCTGGGGGATCTGAGTTTTGTGATAATATTAGAAAACCTCAGATAGAGAGACTAATTAATAATTAATGTTTTCCAATGTTATAAGTTCCAGGAACCTACTATTTATAAAATGTGTATTATTTGCTACTTTTTTTAAAATAATCCTAGTAATAATAATAGGACTCTGTATGCAGATTATAATCTATGAGATACAGTACATTAGGCCATCGTCCCCACAGGTTCAATACCATTTGCTTTGACTATTGTGTGCCACACATGAAATACTGACCATCTAAAGGATAATGTTAAATAATGGATAATGACATGGCAAAATCATGGTAAAATTTATTGCAAGATGAGGTAAACAAATGATAAACGAACATAATCAACCTGCAACATGTTTGAATCCCAGCATCTTAAACCAATGCAATCAGTGGAAGTGGCTGCCATTTTTCTCATTCAATCATGAAGGCGGAATCCAATAAATGTAATTGCCACAAATGCACAACATACAGCACGTCTGCAGAAGTATGTGCCATTGATTCAAAGAAACAAATGGTTAGCAGGTGCAAATGAATTGGTGGGTGAAGGGCAATACATCACACAGTATATACCTCCCCACACATCAAATAGTGCAAGTCATTGAGAGGGTCTGCCATTTGTTTTGCCGTGTGGCAGAAAGGGAAATGAACTTGCTGTTCATTCTCAGGGACAAACAACAGCTAGTGTTTCCCTTCTCATTAGTCGCAAACCACATCTAAATAAAGAATCCATAGTTTAAGTGTTTGATCTCCCAGTTGTCTTCTTAAATGCATGAGCAATGCTCAGATCAATGAGTAAAGCCCACTAGGAGAAATATGATGCTTTAATTCATCATTAACCCAATGAGATTGGGTTAATAAGTGCTCTTTGGACTTTTGGCTCTTTAATATATTTTCTTACAGTTCGGCTTCAGAAGAGAAATCGGCCGAACTCAGTCAGAAAAACGTGAGTAACACACACATTTGTTCACTACAGTCACTAACTTGCATTTATCAAGGGCAATAACCTTTCATTACTGAAGGATTTACAATGAATAAACAATTCACTCGGTTATAGTGTGTATACTTGGTGGGTATTTTAATTTTAACAATTCAATTGTTTATTGTTCATTTTTAACAATTAAAATGTGCTATAAAACATGCATAGGATAAAACTTAAGGTGAATCTTATGTTAAAGAATCTTTCTCTATTTAAAAACAAAACAAAAAACTCCACTGTACTTACATATACACCCGAATAAGGTATGCTAAAAATAAGCTGATCTGAATCTTAACTCAGAGATTCAGATAAGAAAGTAAACTGTTGAAATAGCAGCAATAAAGTTCTAATAAATACCGGACGTTTAATGCACGTCTCGACTAAATCTGGCTTTTGTTCTTTAAAGATCATATGAACAAACCATAAAGGATAGGGACCATACCGTTCTCAGGTCAGATCTGGACCAACAACAGAACTGATCGTTTAACAAAGTACTGGCGTGGGAACAACAGAGGTAAGGTTTGGTCACCTGCGACAATCTTCGAAGGATAGCGCTGCATATGTAACTCCGACGGTAGCCCAAGCGTACAAAAAGTGCCTACTTTATTTCCGATTTGTAGTTAAAACTCGTGGCACGTTTTTGTTCATGAAAAATAAATGATTGTTGACATAAACAGTAATGTTAATAATAAATGTTTGCTTCGCAATGTACAGTATAAATATCTGACGACAGGCAGGTGCCCATAGTTCAGAAAAGTAAAACGTGCTTACATTACAGTCCTTTGATCACACAGAAAGGATCAAGGTACTTTCGTGTCCTAAATATGACGCTTTCGTGCACCTTTAAGCTGCACAGATATACGCACATTTATACGTAGCATAACTGACTACTTTAAGTACACACTTTCTAGACGACTGGCGATTTAGTAGTTTCCATAGCAGTTACAAAGTGCGCTTATCGTTTATAAATCCATGAGGATTTATCATAGTGTATCTTTTTAGTACTGGCCCTTATCGTGATGACTGTAGTTTGTGCCAACATGACGACATAACGTAAAATAATAACAATTCAGCAATTGTTTGTACTGTAATGAATAAATATATCAGCTCATATATGAAATTATTTATGTTTTATTTCTTTATTGACGATAGTGGTTGCAAATAGTGGCCGCAGCTTTTCTGTATGTAGTAACTTTGCTGTTTTAGCTGAGATTATAGGCACATAGTTGTATGGTTAGTAAAACATATGTAAGTAGTAGTTTCAGGTAATGGAATTGCTCCTTTCATACAATATCTCTCAGAGACCTCACTTTAATGGGGCCTAAGTAAACATGACAGGAGTCTGAAAACAGCTTTGCTGTAAACAACCCTCATGGAGATGAGCTGTGAAAGTTGCATTTACCCACTCTGTCAGTGTTCATCTGAATAAATTACACAGCCCGGTACAGTCCAAGGGCAATGTATTGAAAGTACTAGCTCTCCCGACAGCGCATGCACAATTGAAGACTGTAATAGTGGTGCATGGTGGAGCCATGGGCCATACCAGCCACATCAGCTGAAGCATTGGCTGGAGTCAAGCCTGCTGTCTGGGCCATTCTGTTCTTAAGAATGGAGGCAGCGCTCTGGATGCTGTGGAAAGAGCTGTTAGGTTCTTGGAAGATGACCCGGTGTTTGATGCAGGTTCGATTCATGGATATATAGTCCCAGATGTAATCTGTAATCCACAGGCATTCTCTGTACTGATTTTGAAGGAAATCTTTAAAATTCTGCAGAAATTGGTCGTATTGCTAACTGACAACATAATCAGATTAGTATAAATATTTTATACAAATACAAAAGAGGCAGGAAATGTGTAAAACTGTAGGAATAGTGGATGTTCTAATTCTACAGAAATCTGATAAAGTTCTGTTGGTATAGAATCTGTGTTGGCCGGCTCATAGACAAGTGTATAGTTACCAAACCATTGTGACCCGCTTGTTAAATCAAAATCAAAATGTTCATTTTGTGCGTTATTTAGATTTTAACACAATAATAATTGTTTTTTGTCTTTCATCCTTATTGTAAATTACCAACGCTAAATAATCTTTTTGTGTATATGCTTCAAGCAGTGTAAGTTCAGACTCAGTGGTTCAGTTGTGTGAGACTTAATCTAGGCTCGAATGAAGTGGGGAAGTATTTCAGCACGCTCCCCCCTGACACTTTATTAATGATCATCCAGAGAGTAAGGTGAGAGGTTCTCAAATAATTATCAGATTACACAAAGGGAAGCAGAAGCAAAACAAGACACTTCATTAACACACCCGGCCTGTCGGTGTCAATCTCATTTGTGATGGCTAACTGCCACCATGAGTGAAATGGCTGATCCTTTTCATATCTAAACTGCACTTTCAGCAGCTCATGAGAGGATCGTTTTAAACACTGGGGTAGCCGGAGGCAAGGCTGATCAATAGATGGCTAATGCAATCCTGTTGAGAGCGCTAAGAGGTAGACATCAGAGTGGATAACAGTCAGGGAAACAGTGTGCTGGTGTGGGGTTCCATGACAGAGATAAGGATGAAAGATTTGTGATGTTGTATTACTCCTGTATTACTTCTCTATATATCAAACTGTAGTGTCTCCTGTAGTGTCTGTCTGTCTTTTTTTAACAGTACACATTTAAGCTGGTCCTGCTGCCAGTACCGTAAAGGTGAAATGTGTAATCTTATTCATGTTAAAATACTTTTTTAAATCCCAGTTATATATGCACATCTATCTGTCTGTCTGTCTGTCTGTCTTCCATACGCCCACCCACACGGCTGTCTGTCTGTCCATACATCAGGTTGTCAGGTCATCCCTGTCTATAAATCACTGGGAATCTGGTACAGTAGAAGAGGATGCCTGGGCTTTCAGAATCAGACTGTAAAAGCTTTCTTGTGCAGGTCATGGTGCAGTGCTTAACACTGATGGAGAGGTGGAGCTGGACGGTGTCATCATGGATGGGAAGACACTGTAGTCGTTTCCTATGTGAGAAACATTGCCAGCCCTGTTAGTCTGGCATGCACATGTGCTGAGGTATGTTTTCTATAGTCATTTCTTTTACATTGTAAATACGTTGTATTGTTGTAAGTATTGTATATGTGATACAGGAACTGATTTTCCGGATGATTTCCTACAATTCTATATACAAATTCAGATTCAATTCAGATTCAGTTCCTTCATGAGAAATCAGATCATAAATGCGTTTGTCTGACTCCAACTGATCATTGTAGACAACATGATATTGTTGGTGTAAAAATGGATTTTTCTAAAATTGACACGCACAGTCAATTCACAAGGACATGAGCTTAATATCTGCTCTTATCAGGAGAGACTTATTTAGAAATATCCTTGAAGATTAAATTTAAAACCCAGCAAAGGCTGGAAATACCCCAAATTTTCTTTTTAATTAAATGATGATTAAAAGCAGATTAAATGTCGACTTCAAAGGTGAAGTGACACCTCTGTGGGTTCTTGCCTACAAAGCTTTTTCTTGTCATTTCTTTAGCAGCTTTGTGATGACAGACTCAAAGGGAAAGAAATGCTGAATGATTTTCAGATTGATTTCAATCAGTGCTCTTTGAAATGGCATAGATAGCATGATTGATTTCCCCATGAAGTTCTCAGATCTAGAGCCATCAAATTAAGACACACTTTTTCCCTTTTCGTACTTTCTATTTATACATCATACACACACACACATAGACTCTTGTGTGTGTTTATGAGGACTCTCCAGAGATGTAATGGTTTTTATACTGTACAAACTGTATATTCTATCCCCTAACTCCAACCTGTCCCCTAAACTTAACCCTCACAGAAAACGTTTGGCATTTTTAATTAACAAAAAAATCACCATTTAGTATTCAATTTTAAGCGATTTGGTTCATGAAGACACAGGAAGTGTCCCCATAAACCATGTTTACATTGTTATACATGTCATTATACACATTTGTGTCCTTGTAAACCACATATTCAACCCCCCTCCCCCCACACACATACATACACACACACAGTTGTTGAAAAAATAATGCTACAAATGTTTCAGAAAGTGAAGTTAGTTCGGAGAAGTTACAGCCTCTGAAAACAGATGAAGCCACTAGATTTGATATTTTGCATCAAATGGAATAAAATCTATGCATTCGTTTAAAATGTACATTAGTATGAGATGTGTTAGGTACGCAAACAGTTAATGCTCAATGACCCCCTATCACTTCAAAAACACAGAGTTCACCTTACAAGTGAGTGGACATGGAGGAAACAAAACCCCAGGAATACATGAGAATTGATTAGCTGCAGCACCTGTCTTGACTGCCCCAAAAGACCTTGGCTTTACAGTGGATTGGCAGATCTCTGTAATGGCCAGTATTAAAAATTCATCAGGTCTTGATCAATGCTGCGATCAGGCTTCACTGACCTCATGCTCTGGATTGTGCGTCTAAAATACACAGTGTTTGACAAAGAAAAATCACATTAATAACCACCCTAATATTTAAAAGATTCCTAGACCAGAGTTATGGTCTAATTAAGTGTGATGCTCTTTAGAGATTCATACAGAGATTCAATTGTATTATTAAAGGCTTTATAACCTAAGATAAGTTCCACGTGTTGGTTTATACTAAATATAAAAATAAAGCGATGGGGATATAGATCGCAGTGTAGCTGTTTTTAACTAATCGTTTTGATTACTTAGTAATCATCTTTGTTCATTGAAGGAATTGCTGGCCCAGGGATTAGACTGCAAACGCTGAGCTAATACTGATTTAGTAATCTAGTACACTTGGCAGTGCTGTGGCTGACTATAAACTTGCCAAACATTGTTATTAAAGATGTAATGGCTAAAATCATTTGTACATGGGAACACATCTGTACTTACTATTTAACCCAAATTTCTCAGCTAACAGAGAATGCTTTATTTTAATTGTTTTCTCTGTTAATTAGCAGGAGACCGTCACAATCCGCAATCGTGAGACAGCAGTTTAAAAACAAAAGTGTCTGTTGTGAAATAAGATTGGTGATGTAATCTGATTAGTGGACTGAACGTTAAGCATCATTTTGTGTTTTAAGTATCTCACATTTGAATTCTTGCTTTAAATGTAACATGATATCTTATCTCTTTGCAGGGGCCCCTGTGGACAAACACACTATTTTAAACCGCTAATAACTCACTCTTTTTTAATGTTTTTTAAACAGACAGATCACGTCAGGTTGACGGATGGAGGGGCAAACATGTTTGCAGAACACATTGGTTTTTCGGAGGTTCATGATTTGGTTACAGAGACAGAAAGGAAGGAATGGGAACGCTACAAAAAGTATGCTGGCGCCAGGGAGCCCTTCAGCTCACAATGGTGGGTAATTTTCCATTTGTTGGTGGGCCGATGCTGTTTGCCAACCTTAATTTTTTTGTGTGCTGTAGTGCTCTAAGATGTTTTCCATTTGCCAATTCTCAGACACACTTGATCTCAGTGTGATTTTGACCTTACAGTTAGATTAAATTGTCAACGGCAGTTTTAGAAAGATGTGTTTGTGTGCTTGCTGAGAAAGCATTTAAAGTAAAGATTTTTCCTGGACAAAACCCTCAAAACCTCCTTCAAGTGCTTTTTTATATGTATCTTAAGTTGTGTTTTGGAGGTAGTGGTCGTTTAAAAGGGTCATGTCTGAGAAATTTCCTTTCGTCTGTTGAAAGAAAAAGTTCAGTGTACTTGGAAAAAATTCTGTAACTTTCAGAGGTCAAAAGTTTGTTTCTCTTTTCTAAAACTTTGACTAACTTTGTAAGTGGACAAAATAGAATAAACAAATATATGTTATGATTGAATAACGTTACTGTTTCATTAATATATTACAATTTTTTAGAAAGTCCTTCAGCCTCCTTTACAATTATTTTATGACTCTGACTTTACCTGCATATTCGCTTTCTGTACGCCCTGTGATGTATGTTCTAAGGACAGGGGAACCGTGGTCCTTCTTGGCATTGAGGCCATGGGCTGAGAACAGCAACACATTCACATTCTGCCCCTGAACAGAGCTCAGGTCGTTCCCTAAGGCTTTCATGCAGTGCTAATACTTCTGTACAGGCTTTACCTGCCACCTTCACTTCCCCAGGCTGAGCGTTGAGTGGTGGTGGAGTCAGGGCCGTAGCAGGGTGTAACCCCAGCTCCCGAGGGAGTGTGCAAAAATAGTGCTGTGGAGGTGCTAAGTGACAGTTGGCTGAGCTACAGTCTTTCATCCCTCCCTGTTGTAGCTTCATTATTGATAGTGTGCCTCTGTTGACCCTGTATCACAGCCACTGGAACTCAATTACCCTCCACCTTTATTTAGGTGATTATACAGCTTGCCCCTGGTTTGACTGTGCTTTTATATAATCACAGCTACCGGTGTGTCAGGGCTCCCGATTCATACAGCGGCCATTGCACCGGATTAATGCCTGATCTTTGGAGGTAAGCGATATAATAATTAAGACTTCCAAAAACACCATTCCAAAAGTGGTGTCAAACCAAACGTCCCTGAACGTTACCCATCTTCCATTGGCCAGCCAAACAGATAGACCCGCCCCACAAACACGGCGTTGGCTGAGTCACTATTGCTTGGATCTTTGTGCTGCCCAGACATGCTTAGTGTACAGACATTTTTGTTTATACTACAAAATGCGTATGTATAGTTGTCTCCACATATTAAGGCCAGATTTGGTAGATGTTTTACTCACATAGGAAATTACTACCTTTAAATGTGTATTTTAGAACAGACACCTGTTCTACAGGATAAGAACTTCAACTAATTCCGGTGTCTGCACACTTCATTAGGTTGTTTATGGATGTGCAAAAATTTACTGCAAAACTCCGCGATCACTTTGAGGTGTGAAATACTGTCCACCATCAAGCTGCTTTTAAATTCCGTTTTCACCTGAACCGATGAGCAAGATCCAGGTATCAGCGGTGATTCAAAAGAGCAATCAAGCCTCTGTCAAAAATGATTGATGCCTCGCTTCTGGAAACTGACATGTGATTCTTCGCCAGCTGCTTCCAACGCTTAATCTTCCCTAGAAGCTTGTTTGCTCTACCATTTCTCCAGGGGAAAACGACACGGGTGCCGTTTTCTTTAATTTTACCTTGATCCGTTGTCCTCCGGCTTCCAACTTATAACACATGCTTGTTTTCCACAGCGCCGATGCCCTAATCAGTGTTTCATAGGATATAAAATCTGTAAAACACAAGGTCTTTGTTTATCCCACATTGTTCCTTCTGTTGTGTTTTCTTTAAAGTGAACTGGTGAAGAAGATTATAAGAACCGTGTTGTCTGTTTCATGTACGTCTGTAGCAACATCAGCGCTGATACAACGCTTTCCCAGCAATTGCTCTGAGTGTACTTTTCTAGAGAAGCGCAGTGATTCAGAGCAGCGAAGGGCACTTTTCCCCACTTACTTCCTTTGTTGACAGGCATAGGATGATGATGAGTCAATTTCGGGTGCGCAGGCACTTTTAAAAGCATGCGTGAGGCTGTCATTAGCCGTTGCGTGTCTCTAACATCACCAGGACGGTGCAATGCGCTTTTATGACCGAAAACCCCAAAAGAAGCAAATGTAATTGCGCAGAGGCTAAAATTAGAAGTCAGAGGCTTTTACATTTTTCTACATTAGAAATGTACCAATCTAAGTTAAATTCCAAAACAAACGTCTGTGTGAGGGAGAGGAAATCAGCTGGAGGCACATTTCAATGTTATGAATAATAATGCTCTTTAGTACCTTTTGAAAGTACCATGTCTGAAATTACAAATCTGAGGAAAAAATCTCAGGGCAGATGTATTATTCAGCCATACAGAATGTTTTTTAATAATTACAGTGGTCATGAAAGTTGGAGCAGTGGCTTTAGATAGTTTTGGCAATGTGGCGTGTGCTACTTCCACCGAAGGAATCAGAAACAAGATGGTGGACAGTCAGAGATTCTCCTGTTGTCGGTGAGCCAGATCAAAGATAAAGGACACCGATAATCTCAGTGTCACGGTACACATTAATTTTAAACCAGCACATCGGTTGAATGAGCCGTTTTGGTATGATGGTGTCAACTCGGATCGATACTCAATTGTCAGAGTGTTTTCTTCTGAGGTAACATATTAATGTCTGACTCTGGCTGTCCTTCTGTCTTTTCCCGAGTGATAAGGATCTGGTGGCTGTGCCAGACAACAGAAGTGGTGCAGTGTCCTGCACTGGACACGGAGAGTCCATCCTCAAAATCACCTAAGCCAGATTAATTCTCTTTCCTAAGGAGCAAGGTATCTTTGACCCTAATCCTCACGAGTGTGTGAGTGTGCATGCGTGCTTGTTTACCTTCAGGAGTGTGTACATATTTGATTTTTTTGTGTAATGCATTTTGGAAAATAACACTTGATTGCTTGCTTATTTTTGGGGGGGGGCTTGTTGATGCATAAAATGTCCATGGTTTAACTTTATCAAAATCAAGATTTTAACTTACATTTTACTATTATATTAACTGTATAAAAACGTGTACTTCTTAGGTCTTATATCTGGTGAATACAAATGTTCTATGTCATCTCTTAATTAATATCAGGTCATAATAACTTTATGCATAATTATGATAAAAGAGTCAGCAAAGCTGTTTTGAATATTTTTTAGCATGTCACATCACATATCAACTGCCCGGTCGTGTGTGGAGGGCTGTTTAATCAATAACACAGATTCACCTTTTTAGAGAGAGCTGCAGAATAAGATTAAGTGCAAGGCAGCTGAAACCAATCACCTGTCATTACAGAAGGCATATCTCAGTAATAGATATTAACTGGCAGTGGTAGAACTGTGGTAGAAAGATTAAAATTAACAGAACGGAAACATTGGGACATTGAAATTAACATTTATTAGAAAGAAGAATTTCAAATCTAAATGATCTTAAAGGGATACAGTATAGTTCACCCAGAACTTTTGTCATCATGTACCCTCATGCGGCTCCAAGCCTTAATTTCTTTTGTCTTGAAAGAATATTTCAATAGAATATCTTAATATTCTATAATCAATATTTCAATATACAGAGAACTGTAGAGACGTGCAGCAGCTCCAGTCAGTCCCCATTCACATTCATTGTATGAAAAAAGAGAGGCATTCATATTCTTCAGAATTCAAAACATTTGTCAGCTTTTAATAATAGATGATAGACTGTTACAATGCTAGAGACAAATAGGCTGTTGTTTGTGTGTAGAAAAATATAAAATCATGGCTAAATATGATATTTTATTTTACATTGAACAGATGTGTGAATTTAATATTCTCATTAGCCATTTGTTTAGTCCCTGTTTTGTCTCTGCCCCTTTATTTGTGTTTATTCTTTTATGTCATTTATGTTCATATTGTTTTGGTTTACTTGTTTATTTCTACCTCTTTACTCTCACCCACATGCAGCTATTATTGTCAGATTTTGTATAACCAAACACAGCGAATGTCAAATTTCACCAAAATGTGATGTGATGTCACTATTGCCAGTCATTTTAATTGGCTTGTGAGGCAGGAAGGATCGGACAGGCTGCCACAGTAGGCAGATGATAATAAGGTGTGTGTGTGGAATGATAGTGGAGGGCTATTGTTCTCCACATTCTGTGGTAAAGAAAACTGCAAGAGTGCCTTCTTTGTTTTGATAGTATCGCTTCATGATTATTTGATCAGTTGTTAAACCTCCCACAAAACAAAACCATTTAACTCTAGTCTGACTAGTGTTTGGATGGTTACGTGTGGAAGCCAGGCATTAAAACATTATACACTGTCTTGAGTTGTGTTATTTTTAAGTAGATTAAAGAAGCTGAGTTTTTGCAGTTTTACTGAATCAACATGGTTTTAATTTGCTCACTGGGTGACCTGCTACATTTTCAAGAACACTGACTGTGTGCACTTCTTTATAAACTGTATACAGACATCACATACTCTCAAGACAATATAATCAGACATCCCAGAGATTTACAGTAACTATGTATTTACAGTTGCATTTTAATGTTAAATAAAAATTAATAGCACAAAAAATTTATAGCAATAAATTGTTATTAATTGAGGTACAGCAAAAGTAAATGATCAGTTGATGCCAGTTTACTGCAGTGTCCTCCTGTGTTTTCTTTGTGCAATGCAGGGAAGTCAGCCAGAGCTGCTGCAGACTCCTCACTGCGGTACATAAGAGAGAGAGAGAGTGCATTGAGGTGGAGGGGCTATTGTTGTGTCCCCACAGGGGCCTGAGCTGCCAGTTTCAGCAACCACGCATGGCCTGGGCCTCCATAAACGGGGACGTTCTGTGCTGCGGATTAAAACCTGTGTATGGAGACACTGAAATAATTACATATTTGTTTTGTGAAAGCATTTTTTCAATGTCTTTTAGTCAGAAGTATTTTTTAGACTTTTATGTCAGTTAGGTAAATGCGTTTACATTTTTACTTCATTCGGTTAGTTTGTTTTAATTCGTCATAACTTATTAAATATAAAACCCGCACTATACATCTCTAGAGGTAACAAGCTTATTATCAAATGCTCCACAATTTTGCGTAATATATAGGATGATCAAGTAAACAAATATTTAAGGTACATTATAAATAAGGATCATTAATATAAAATATATTCACAAATAAATTGTTAATTGGTATAATCAGGCTGGAATAGGGTCTCATTTAAAAGTCTTTATTAGAATGAACATAATGATATAATAGAAAGAAATCACAAGATCTCTTAAATAAATAAAAGATCACAAATCTACTGAAATCTCTGGTTGTCTTTGCTTCTCATTTGTTTATGGAGCAGTGGAGAGATGGAGAGAAAGCTGTTTGGTTATTCCAGCTATGGGGACTATAAGATAAATAAATCTTTTTTTTTGTATCGGATTGTATCTGATTTTTGTATCGGAAAACGCAACTTTAATAAACGGTTCCTAGTTAGTATGTCTCAGCTGCACTGTTTTCATTTGTTGTTGTTTTTTGTGTTTAAATCTGGCTGTATATGTTACATAGAGTAAATGTTTCCATTTATGTTCTATAACAAAAGTGCAAGCATTTTTCTTCATATATTAACTAAAAATCTGAAAATCATAAAAAGCTAACAGATGTACAGTGGGTATCTGAACACTTATAACAAATACATATTAATGTCTTAATTATAATTACAACAATAATTAATACTTGGTTTGATATATTAAAGACAATTTTTGCAAACAACATTTGACAATTTTTATCACTCATTCACAGAAAAGGGTTTGCTACATTTTCAAATATTAAAATATTATAAAACAGGAGATGTATTTATTTCTATAAATTTTTTAGCAGATGCTACTCTGTGTTTAATATTTTTATATGATTAAAACATTTCAGGTGTTATTTGGGTGTCCCAAATATTTTTTGTGTCTTTGTAATATTATATTACTGTAATTATGCTTCAACTGAATAACAAAACAGGAGAATCTATTTAAATCATAACTATGTAGTGGAGCAAAGGCATGGAAGAATCTCTGGGTGAAGCTTCCAAAAGCAATTCCTCCGCTCTCATCAGTGTAAAGGAAGCTAATTATTCTATACTGATTCCTGACCCCCCGCTGAGTGCATCATCTCTGCAGCAATTAAGATTTTGACATGTTTTGATCAATCATTCAGACTCCAAAAGAAAAAATAAGATTATTAGCCTGGATGCCTTTACTGTATTTGATCAGCGGCGTGCCGTTAGATCAAAGCAGCGCACAAAGCACAGAGTATCAACATTACAATAACTACCCACCAGTGAGACAAAAGTGTGCTTTCTTAACTATTAAAGATAAACATTATGCAGTGAGTAACTCCTCTGTGGTTTTAAGTGAACTCTAACAGAGCTGAAGTAGGTCAGGACATGAAATTCCTTAAAACTTTTCCTCTGGTTAATAGTTTCCAAGCTGCTAAGACGCATTCTGTTTGACGTGTGGCTTGTGTAAACCCATTTTTTTTAACAAACAGGAGTAGAAACTCCAGTTAAATATTTGCAGGACATAAAACACTTCCTAAGCATAATTTATTTCTTAAGCTTAAAGGTAAGGCTATGACCCCACCACCTGTGTGCTGTGTACTAAGTAAACAGCAAGCAATACAGGTTAAAATATTTTATTACCTCATAGGGTTTTCTCATCAGTGAAATTAGGGGGCAAATACAGGTTTGTTGATATACATCAACATATAAACAATCCATAAACTTCAATGTAACAAACAATAACCAACACACACAAAAAAATTGAACGGAAAGGGAAACTTAAATAGTGCAGATAACAGGGGCCAACAGGTGATGACAATTAACTAATAAGAACTACACAAGAACAAGAAACTGAGCAAATAAGAAAACATAGGAAGTAAACCAAAACGAAGATCAGGAAAAACAAAAGCATAACAAAACATAAGCGTGACAATAAGAGTGTTCTTCACCGGTGAGTGAAACGCAACTTTAAGTCTACTCCTTACACTTTATCATGAAGAGTTATAGTAAATACACTGTGTGTGTGTGTGTGTGTGTGTGTGTGTGTGTGTGTGTGTGTATATATGTATACACACACGTATATAACATTTCTGTTAAATCAGGCCAGAGAACAACACAAAATGTTTTGGCTTGAAACATGTAAATATAAATACTGTACATGTATTTTAATTTCCATGTACATTAAAAGTTTCTTAATTTGGATTGAATTGCACCTGTACATAAATTAAATATAACAGAGTGCTTGCATTGCACAAAGTTATTACCAACATTTATTGAGCTTTACATTACAGTCCCTTTCCTACCGTTTCAACATTTACGTATTACATCTTTTATCAAGAAAATTACACACATCAGAATTGTCAGTGAACAAACAGTAGAAACACAACTGGTGTTAAATGACTTGGAGAATTAAACAGAATTTACCACCTGCGGCTGGAGAAAATTAATTGTGATTTAGCAGCGATTCAGTGTCACATAATCAGTGTCCTACTGTGTGTGTTTCTCCTCTCTTAATTTTTTCGTTTTCTCTATTACACATTAACCGCAAACATTTGAGAACCCCAGGGACATGTACAGTACCACGCAACCCTCATGTTTATGCGTTATTGAGTTTGTGTTGCGCCATATCGTGCTTGGAGTGCTGTTATTGTTTGATTATTTTTATTAAGGCCTAATTTGTGCATGTATTTCATTAGAAAGCTTTCACTATTTTCCAGGGGTAGTTAATTTATATGTAAAATTTGTTGCTTATTTCTCCAGGTACGTGTCCGGTTCACTCTTAGTTGCCGGTTGTTTGCGTCTCTACCTGCGTTGTAATTCAAAACACATTTCCTTCTCTCTAGTGCCTCTATGCGGTACTAGGAGGTATTGCAATAGATTCATATGTTGGTTATTAATAATGTAAATTCTGTTCCAATTTACTTTGTGGAACACAGCAGATGGCTTCAGACAGAATATTAAGGACTGACAGCCTCATTCCCCATTTACTTTTACTTTGTTGAGAAATATGCAAGAAAAACAAATGGTGACTGGGACTGTCCCATCCTGACATTTGTATTACAGCAAAAACATTAACATGGAGTCACACTGAAAACTAAACAGATTACTTTTCATACAAAAAGGTTTTCAGTGATACCTGTTAGGTATTTAAATGTAATGAATGACTTTTCAAGGAGGGAATTTGTATTAAACTGAAACTCGGTGAGTCTGTGCACATAATGATAAATAAACAAACCGTGTCAGTCAAAAGCTGTAATATTGTTTATTAAATATTGCATAATGGGGAAATCACAGCAGTAAATAGTGTTTAAATTCATTGTAACTAACAGCACTGCAAATAAACCAAAACAAACAAACAAAAATGCAAAATGCGCCGTCGCATACAGATCATAAAGTAATTGTATATTACACATCTCAGGTGTTGTCTTGCACTCTTAAATAACTTCTGAGATTGCAGTGAAGGACTTGGTAATTGTTTTCTGTCCCGAACTTACAGTATGTTAACGCGTTTACCTCTGCGCAAGAAATAAAACAAAATGAGGCACAGTCGAATGAAGCTGTGAGACATGAGAAAGGCATTTAGATCCCAACACAGTGTGAGAATCACTCATTCACTCATGAGATTGCTTGAGTTAGGCAAATCTCTGTGCTTTCCTAATATTCTTCATAAAATAAACTGTAATATTTATAGAGGTTGCTGTAACTTCAATCACTTTCATTCATTTATACTTATTTTGTACATATTTACAACTCTGATAGAATACGAAAACTTTGAATTTCAACTTTGTTCATATTCCAAGTTACATATTCACTCAGAACACTACATTCATGTATGCTACACTATATTGTAACTATAGGCCAAAACACGTTTTCAGGATCAAATTCAAAACTATTGGATTTTCTTGTCGATCTTCTGTATAATTACTTCTTGACAAATGTTTTAGCAACAACCACCAATTAAAAAAAATCTAGAAAATATTCTTTAAAGATGTGTTTCTGCCCATATGAGATATTCCTATGTCTCTTTATGAATGGGACGGAAGGCAAGTGTAAGATACGCATTCTACCGAGGGCGTACAATCCTCATGCGCTCCAGCAGCACAAACTCTGGCATTAAATGGAATGGACCGTATAAAACTATAAGGGCGATTCATAAAGCAATGCAATTTTTAAAAGTTTCAACCCTCCACATTGTTAGAGGATCAACAGAAAAACCAGCCATGATTTTCTAGTTGGTAATACTACCTCTTAAATGGAAGCAAAAGCAAATCTACAACCAGAGTAGATGTTAACTACATTCAGGCAAGGAAGACTAAATGCTAATCAATTAAAGCAAACACAACGGTCCAGATTTAGCATCCTCTACTGTAAGTGGCACTTTGAAAATGAGGTACGGCTTATATGGATCGTCCAATCCCAGCACACAAACAAATGTCACATGTTGCCAGCCAAAACACTATGTAATATCAGTGGGTACCTGGATTAGGATATTCAATCAAAATCAAAAATGAATGACTGAAATAAAAAATATACACCACTCAGGCAAATAAATAGTATGTTTGAGCAAAGCATACAGTCAGAACAAATGTTCTGTTCGGTTTAGTGGGAATTAGTTTTAGCCCTTCATTTCAGTACACTACACAGTGCTCAAACAAAGCTTAATAATTTTTGGTTATCAGTTACTAAACTTGTACTTAGATCTGTGAGTTTTGTGAGTTGGTCACTCGATTGTAATCTATTGAACAGAAATGTTGCATTAAAATGTTATTAAAATGTGTAAGTGTGGTTAAGTGCTGCAAAAGCGTGCCGCATCAAAACTGTAGGTTTCAGGTCTGTAATTTAAATAGCTGTTTAACTTTATATGAGGCTAATAACCTCCTTAACATGACCAACACTGATTGAAAGCTTAAATCATTTTGATGAGCCTTTGATGAATGTGGCTTTGCTTGCATTGTCAAATACATTGATTGAAATGAATGTTAGACTCTTCCAATGCTTTGAGACCATTTCAAGCCCACACTTGCATTTAAATTGTACTCTTTAAAAGAGAGTTCCATCAATCTGCATTCATTTTTAAAAGCCATGGAAATGTACAATTTAATACCAACACTTTTTAACACCATGTTAAACATTTGTTTCTCCTTCAAAGCTTTTCTGACCAATAATCATCCCAGTAACCTTAAATACAGTCGCCTTCAGATGCCTTCCATACACCGTCATACTTTACGGTCACACTGAAAGTCTGCATTTATTGCAAAACAAATTGTATAACACTAAATTGTTTAGTTTTGTAATGTCAGGTATGTGATGAAGTATTTTGCACCATTCATCAGTACAAACTGCAGCTGTAAACGTATTCACTCAAACTCATCATTCATTTTTTTATCATTATCAAGATGAGATATTTTAAATAATGGCTTTTAGCTGAATCTAAAGAAAAACATGTACATATAACTGGTGAAGTCCGTCACTCTTACGTTAGATGTTCAGTGTTTCCAGAACATACCACCGTAGTACAGTTTGAAGTATGTGTTCCTTGTCGACATTCCGCAATCCTTACTGATCACATACCTGGACATTCACCTGGGCAAGATCAAATTATGATGGGGGAAGATTTGATGTCAATACACCATGAGTGTCCCAAACAGGTCAGGCTGATTTAGGCATAGCGCTAGAATCTCTTCATACATCATCATTTCTCTCAGGATGTCATGTCACAAATTAACAGCTTTCACATAATTTCCTGGGAACGTGCCAAACCGTTTTGTCCTCTTTGATGTACCTGCACAGAGAAGCCAAAATGCACACGACAGAAATCTTAGTGTCTGTGAAAAAAATAAGCATTAAAATATGCTGCATTGGATTACAGATAATGTGGATCACACTTTCATTCATTTTCTTAATCAGTATTTTTGTCATTTTCCAATGAAAATATCCAGGAAAATTTACTTTAGAAAGTAAAAAAAAAATCCTGAATTTTTGCACCCCATCTGCAAATTGGTTTGCTTGTTTTAAGCATCAATCCAGTAAAAGATATAAGACATTTGTACTATTAGTATTAGGAACATGATTTTTGCAGTGTATATAACTTATATAGAACTTATATTAACTATATAGAACAGAGCTTGATATCAATAGTCAAAGACAGACTGCTTTCGTAGCACTGTTGTAGTGCTGTAGGTAGTGATTTATTATGAGACATGACTCTCAGGAGAATCAATACTGTGAGCAATGACACATACCCACGAACCAGCCATCATCACATTTCTCCATCACGCTGACCAGATCTCCTTCCTGCAGCTCCAGCTCATCTTCATTCTGAGGCACATAATTGTACAGGGCCTGAAATCTACAGAAGAGCACAACACGTCATCACACACTGAAGAGCACCGAGAACAATCCCACCAAATGTAACAACTTGTTCAGATTCACACAGTTGTCAACCCAAGTATAGGCTGCCTTAATTTAGCTTAAAAATAGAAAAATTGCTTTAATGAAGAAAGCATTGTATGTTGTTTGTCTGTGTGACCCAACAGCATTCATAAGATGCCTCACTGCTCATCTGGCGGAGTGCCATGGAAACTAGCTGGCACTGAATGTCAACAATGCTTGGATAGCTACACTGAATACAAAAGCAAATAATATGGTCTCAACTTCACTCCAGTTAATGGATCTGCTGTCAACAGTCAACATTTTCATTTTTCACTCAGATGTTGAAGCAAAACACAGTACATTAAAGTTTTTGACACTGTACAAAATGCAGTAAACATTTTAAAAATATTTATGAGGTAAACTCTGTCTATGTTTACGATTGGTTGTCTGTCTGTTGCTAAGCGGCTCAATGTAACATTCAAGTACTGCATTATTTTACACTACAAGCTTTGCCATCGCTATTCAGTGTTAGCACCTCAAACCTGGAATAAGGCACTCTAAGGTTTCATAACCCAAAGTTATGTTTTAAGTGTACTTTGCGCTAGGTTTAAAAGATAACAACCCAGGGTTAAGTGCAGCGTGTATCTGTAAACATGGTTTTACAGCGGTGTGGTGGACTTCTCCAGGATGGAGAGGGGGTCAGTGAAAACTCTGAAAACTATGTACTCGCACAGAAACAAGATATGACAGTGTGACATGTCGTACTTACATTCCACAACTCATGCGTCCAGGCTCAGGGCTGCTGCTCTGGGACAGGGGTTGCTGGGAAATGATGAGAGAGTGTTTACTGGGAGGAGTCAGTAGTCGGTGGGCGGAGTCTATAGGGCGTGACAAAGTGCTGCAGTACCTCACTGAGGTTTCTGCAATATTCATGATCTCATTACACACTGCCTCCTATTGGTGGAAGAGGGTCAGCACAAGAGGTGGCCACAAACCAGGAAGTGGGGTCAGTCATTCAGATGTAAATTTGAGTATGAGGAAGGGGCGGTGTGGTTAGAGAAGGTAGGAATGGAAATCCAGTAAGTAACAGGGCAGAAAGGAGGGAATGTCCATTAATACCAGGAAAGCCAGAAGTGATGGTAGTTTCCAGAGGACAGGCATGGAAGAGACAACAAAGTGAGTACATATGGAAGGAGGGAAATATAAGCCTGATTTATATAGGACTGGTTCAATCATTCAATTCACAGATTCCCACAGAGTTTTGTCATGCATTACATGGGTGAGTTTCAGGATTATGTAATATCCACAAAAAATGAGCATGATTGGATATTCTGTTTTGTAAAGGCCAATCAGTAAAGATCATGAAACATATATTCACCATGCATATTTATATATGTATATGCATATTTACTATACAGAGCAGTACAGTATAGTATGTACCATCTAAGCGGAGTTGCTGTATAATAATTACCGTGAATGAATCGGCGTTCATGTTGTTGTCTTGGATGTCAAACACCATGACAGGACTTCTTGAAGATCGACCGTAATATTCTACATCGTTTCTTAATGGCTGTGTGGAGAAAATAACATTAGTTACATAATCTCCTTTTTTATCCAACTTAAAGCTTCGAATGTTTATCTCTGAGGTTGAGGGTCGGTTTTATAAAATAAAATGCACAAAATAACAGTATCAGTTCATTGTTTTTGGTCTCTGTGTGGAAGATCTCAGTAGTACAAGATCTCAGTACATCAGCCAGATGAGTGACAAAAATAAGGTTGTGAGTTAGTACCAGTCACATGTCTTAAAAAAAATAACAAACGTGAGAACATCCGACTCAAAACACCATGCTGGGATTCTTCATGTTGCAAACAGGTGATTTTTTCATCCTTACGATAAAATGACCAATCATATAGATATGTGATATACAGAATATTGATATGTGGATATATATTTTTATATAATTAAGTCATATAATGAATTAGGCCTTTTAGGTTTAGCACACTGATAAGGTTTGTATTTAAACACATTGTTACCTCTAAATTTGTATCAGACATGCATGCAACTTCACAACATGCAACTTCACTTCTTAACAATGTCAAAACCTTTAAAAGTGTGTTTACTAGCTCATTAACATAATCAGATGAGTCCGTTTTTGTTCACTGTTTCAGCCTGTTAGATCTACAACTCGTGCCAATGGAAACAGCGACTTTCCTCAAGCTTCTATATAATTGGGACCTTCAAAAGACACACCACACCATGCAGAAGATACCTCTGCTGGGCTATTGCCTCTGCTGTTAGGAGCCTTGCGGAGGCTGCCAGCCCTGTCTATTTCTGCCCCATTTCTTTCCTGTAACTCTTGATCCAGCTTGATACCCCCAGTAAGCCAACCCTCAAGCCCAGCACCCCCACATGGACTCAGGCTACGAGAGAGGCGGGGAGAGGGTGGGGAAAGAAGGAAGTCCTCCCCTTGAGGTGGAGTAAAGGTGAGGAAAGGTGTGGCTGAGCTGGGGCGGGGTGGATGGGGTGGGGGCAAAGGGGAAGAGGATGGAGAAGCCATTGGGGAAACAAAGTAGGGACTGTTACTGATAGGAGGCACAGGGCTGGCTGACAAGGAAGGGGGCAGGTATTCGCCCAAGCGGTACGAGGCTTTTGGCAGAGGGGGAAGGGGCGGAGTAGGTGCAGCAGGGGGGCTGTTGCTGACTCCTCCCACAGTAAGAGAAATCCACTCATTGGAGATGGCATAGACCTCAGGAGAGACAGAGCGATGAGGAGAGCGAGGGAGAGGAAGAGGGGAGGTGGTGAGCCGATTGCGAATGGGCTTTTGGAGGACAAGGCCGGATATCAGGAGTGAGATGGAAAGAAAAGAAAGAGTAAAGGAAAAGGTAAAACATAACATAAAGCATAGCAAAACAGTAGGGATGTGTTAAAGTAGGCATGGGAATCGTAAGGAATTTTGATATGGATTCAACATCGCAATTCTAATTATAGTGTGATTCTTATGATGCTCGAAAATTGATTGTTGATTCCAAACCCATAAAAACTCATTAATAAATGAAAATAATGGTAAAGATGAATGATAAAACGAAACAATTTATAAAGAAAGCGATCCTCAGATTAGAACAAGAGTTTTGTGAGGTCTTTACCTGTGGAGAGGCATTAGTGCTCCGGTGAGGCGAGTGGCTGATGGGAGGATCAGCGTAATCCACTCCATTTTTCACTCGGGGTCTCCTGTGCACCTCTATGTAGGTGACCGGGAAGATGCCCTGCCGGTTTGTGCCAGAAATTTTGCCCTCATACCAGTTCTCATCTACTCTGCGAATCAGTGTGATACGCTCCCCCTACAGGCGGAAAATATTTTGGATTAGCTTTTGCACACATTAAAAAGACGAGAGCGTTGATTCCCTACCAGGGGTATGTGTACTTCAGTGGGTACTAGGGAAGGGTATTAAATTATTTAAATAATAAATCACAATTAATCTTTAAAGTAATTTGGAGTAAACGGCTTAATGTGTTTAATGCCTTTTTAATGAAATCCAGTATAATTCAATATTATTGGTAGAGATAAAGAATTATAGTTAGATAAAGAATATATTTCAGGTTTGGTGCAGATGATGATACTTGAGTCTTACATCAATGGCTCTCAAGACAAATATGGTTAGACTAATACTGCACTAATTTATGTGTTATGATAGGCTCATTTAAACCCACTTACCTTCCTAAAAGACATTTCAACACCTGTGTCACCATTGAAATTAAAGCGAGCGATAGCCTCTCCATATTCCAGCACCTGGACCGGAGCGCTCTTTTGGGGCTGAGCTTTCTCTGTTGGGGGCAAGATCTGGAATGAGGACATTACAGAAGTGAGAGAAGTTAGTGTACACCCACAAAAGCTTTATATACAGTACAAACAAATTTAAACTAAAAGATAAAGCTACCTCAACATAGCTGCGTGGAAAAATTCCAACTCTTCCATGATGTTCTCCCTCAAACCAGTTCTGGTCGACCTGCCGGTAGACGTAGACAATATCTCCCTTCTGAAAGGGCAGTTCCCTGGCAAAGCGATAGTGCAGTGTGTTTAGATGACATTTGTAACAGCTTCAACCAAATCTTGGCATTTCTTGAATTCAATAATATCCTAAATTTCATGGACTGAAATATCAATATATAAGTGCCATCAAAAACATGATAAAAATATTAATGGACACATTTTTTGGCACGTTAGAACTGAGAATTGAAACGCTTACTTTAGACTTTCTGCTCTGAAGTCAAATCGCGCCAGAGCTGGAGTCCTCTGCAGGCAATAAGAGGCACAGAAATCATTAACATCGGTACTGCATCTATTACATCATAGTGACTCTATCTGTCTCACAAAAAGTCAATCAGTCAAACAGGATCAGCAGATATCTCACCTCAATGGGTTTCTTCTTTTCTTTCTCATTAATAACCAGCAGGTCGCCGAAGCGATCATTAGTGATGAACTGTTGATGAGTCACGACCAGCCCAGCGTGTCTGCGAGAGGCTATGTCTGCCTCTTCCTGCTCTCGCTTCAGCCGTCTCTGCTCCTCCAGAATTTTCTTTCAAAAGAAATGGCTTTTTAATTCACTCGCAGGAAAGCTATGCACCCTACTGTATTACAGACAGATCATACTGTACACAAATAAAATACATCTCAATAACATTGTTACACAAACCATCCATTATGTTCAATTAATTATGGTCAGCTAGATTAGCACCAAACTTATAGTAAATAGTATGAAACTGCATAGAAATAACTCTAAGCTGCACTTTTCAACAAGGACATCAGAAGATCCACAGATCATATATTTTGTATACGTTTATGTTTTATATATTTTGTATTTTCAGAAATAAAGCCTGACCGTTTGATCATATGAACATAATATATACACATACATATGTCATAAATAATATTGCACCTCTTTATCACTGTAGCGTTTCCGGACGGCCTCGTCTGAGTTCTCTCCATGATCTCCGTGGCTTAATGGGTGTGAGGAATCAGAGTCTGTTTGAGAAACACACGAATCAGCTTCTGTTCACATGAAAATTACAGAAAGAATTTACAGCATACCAAAAGTACATGCCATGATTCAAATCCATCATGGCACAACAACTGCACGCGTGTTTGATTTAAATCATCAGTTAAAAAGAGAATTATAAAAATCTATTTCATAGTGGATAGAACAGAAATTAACATACAACATACAATGGCTTACATTACAAAAAATCCAATAGTTTGTGCATCTAAGTATCAAGTATGTGCATTAAGTATTATGAGATCTGTAATACAAGCTAAGCCACGGTTTGTCAAAATAAGAAGGTTAAGAAAATGAAAACATCAGAAAAGTATTTGAAGTGACTTAACAGCATGCAAATACACAACATTATGACAATCCTTTCACAAATGTGATGTGATATGTATAATGTCATTCAGAAAATAAAGAAAATGTGACACAAACACATAATAATAAACAGAAAATAAATAAAATCGTAATATTGAGTGCACTGGACCTGAACAGGTTCACGTTAAGCTTTTACTACAAAATATTTCCAATGTCTTTTCATTTAGGATCAAATCTGTAAAGCTGTTACTTGCAGATTAAGAAATTAAGGAAACCTTCTTAAGATATGCAGGTTCAATATGCATAAAACAATGTTAAATCTCTGTTTAATGTTGTATCAGTTAAGGAATAGCTATGCAGGCCTCAAATCTTTTCTCGAGCTGACACCAAACTAAAATCAGGTGGGTAGGTCATGTCGCAAATTTCTTCTGGTATTCATCTTGTAATTTCTTCTATGAAAGGGTTATGTGTGATAATTATCATATTTTCAGAACATCTGGTATGGAGTAACATTCTGCTGCTAATTGTAAAAGCAGTACTATACAGGTAATTGAAAAGGATTGTGGTATTTAATGACAGAAGTGGAAATTTTGAATAAAATAACTATGACACACATTTACACAACACAACAAAAATGGATAACGTTCCAAATTGGTTACAAACCACACAAAGTTGGCCACACAGTGCACGCTGCAGTAATGGAAAAAGCAAAGTCACTTGGTGATGAAGGACAAGAGAAGGAAAGGCTGGAGGAAGATGAGTGGTCACAGACAGACACAGTCATGCCCGACATGAGTGTGGAGAACTGAACACTCATGGCACTCAGTATAGCCACCTTCAGTGTGATCTTTACTGGCTTCTGAACCTTCCACATCTGTGAGGTCTTCTGAGTTGCACCCTTCACAGGGAGAAGTTTCTCCATTGCTGAGCTTCCCCAGCACCTCTAGAGAGGACAGGCGTTGAGGAATGACAGGCTTTGGCTTGGGAGAGAAGAGACGGTTCTCCATCAGGTCTCCAGCCATGGGTTTCATGGCGGAGAGAGCACAAGTCTTTTTGACCTGTTGACTGTGTAGCGATCTCCGCAAGGAGAAAGGGGCCGGGCCCATTAGAAGTAAGTTCCTCGGGGGAGAACTCCTCTTCTCGTGCTGGGTGGTGGCCTGCTGGCGCTCATGTCTGAGGATTGTGGTGAAACGAGTGTAGGAGGCGGGGCAGGTGCCTTTACATTTGCTTTGTTTGAGGTGGAGGGGAAAGTGATCGTGGTGGGGGTGTTGGTGATGATGATGGCCTTTTGGTTCTGAGGTATCACTGGAGGAATTCTCTTTGGCAGAATTATGTGTACAACTGGGTTTCTCCTCCAGTTTGCCCTCACTTTCCAAAGGGGAGTCAGTTCTTGAAGTGTGGTTCTCCTCACAGGTTAACATACACTTCACTGAAACAGAAGGTTCCTCATTGTAGGCCTGGTCTTCTGTAGCCATGGCTGGGCAGTCCTCAGTATGTGCAGGCCCTGGCATGACCAAAGTCTCAGCTGAGACAGCAGACTGGAGGAAGCAGGCTGGAGTAGGGCTTTGAGAAGGGCTTGGGTTGCTAGGAAGTATGGGCATTGAGGCAGACCTGGTGGGGGCCAAGCTGGAACGCTGAATAATGCTCTCAAACTCCATGACCCGAAACGTGACAGCATCCCTAGGGATGATCTCAGACCTCTCCATAGAACTGTCATCTCCAGGCTTCTCGAAAAAGGAAGCCAGACAACGGACACTACCATGGGAGCCGGAACCCAATGAGCTTGGCCTCTGAATGTTATGCATGTTCCGATATAAGGCAGAGAACTCAGCCGTACTTCTCACAGATCCCACAACCGGTCCATTTTTATGAAGGTTCCTGCTCTCGGGTGAACCGTTGCCCTTGGAAGCTGAATTTAACCTAAGATCATTGTCTGTTGTATCTCCATTCTGTGAGCCACAGGCCTCTTCATGTAGATCCTCACAGCTGTGTGCTTTGGGGCGCTGTGTTGGCTCAGCCCGTTTCTCCTGGCACTCATCAGTAGAGAGCGATAGTTTGGGCTTAAACTTAGAAGGAAGGATTTGAGGGATCCAGGCTTTGGCAGCAGACAAGGACTTTTTAGTCTTATATTGAGAAGCTAGTACATTACTGGCAAAAACTGAGTGACTATTTACAGAAGAGCTGAGTGAAATCAAACAGCCATCCCCACCTTTATAATCCACTGGCAGGCATGCAGGGTAACAGAACAAACAGTACATTAGATTACACTTGCAACAAGCACAAACACAATAGTCCCAGACAAATAGCAAATAATGTAAATAATATTATTGTTGCCTTCCTTTAAGGAAACAACCAATTGGTGAGGAAATATTCTTCAATAGAATATTACATGCAGAGCTTTAAAGTCAATATTAAACATCAGTGCAATACCTCTTATATCTGTTACAGCTAACCATAAAGCAACATATTTTCTTTTAAAACGCTAGGTGTATAATTTAACAGTTTAAAATTTAAAAAGAATGAATAAATTCCAAACTGTAAAGAACTTGTGAAGTGGTGAGATGGAGGCAAAATAAACAACGCTCACACAAAAATAGCATGTAAAGATAAATGTTTAAGAAGAGTGTTTCATATGGAATCTTTATTTTGCTGGTTTCAAATGTATTGCTGCACTTGTCTTAAGTTTATAAGACTGTTAAAATGCCCTTTTATGAAGCATATAAACAACTAGAGCATTTACTTTTAAACAAAGGGTAAAACAGAAAAGTAATTAGTGAGAAAAAATCTATTGAACCAGCCTGTGTGGTTTACGGTAATTAGCCTTTTTAACCATCAGCTGATTGTGAAGCTGAATATTACATTCTACAGAAGGGCTGTTGTTTGGCATTCTTAATGTTTTCCCCCTGTACACTACCTCACACTACCTCACACTATACCTCATCTGGACAGAATGCACCAAATGTTCTAGAACTACAATGGATTTACTATTAACTGTCAGGTGGTACAAATTGTTTCCCCCCAAAAAACAACAGACAAACAGAGTTCAGTATTCATAATAATGAAATGGTCATTGTCCTGATCTAACTTACCATATTATATTGAAACAGTCTAACTAAACCGTCAAATCAGCTAGGCTATATACTTGCAACAGGCATGTGACTTCTATGCATGTATGTGACATGCACAGTATATTTTTGTGTTTTAAAAGAGGCTATACTGAAAACAGAAGACCTCCAATGTAACATTTAATACAGGGGTGTCAAACTCAGCTCCTGGAAGGCCAGTGTCCTGCATAGTTTACCTCCAAGCAGGTCCAGCACACCTGCCTGGAATTTCTGGCGATCCTGAAGACCTTGATTAGCTGGATCAGGTGTGTTTAATTAGGGTTGAAGCTAAACTCTGTAGAACACTGGCCCTCCAGGAGCTGAGTTTGACACCCCTAATTTAATACACATAACTTGATGTTTTGATTTTCAGAGAGTTGTCAGTGCACCAATGTTTCTTGTTCTGAAGTATGTACCAGAGATAGCCAATCTGCCACTCTAAGACAGATACTTACTCCTAATGTGGTCATAGACTCATGTAAGTGCTACTAGATTGCTCCACCTAAAGCATTGGTGTACAGTGAGGTCACTAACTGCTATCCACAGGAAATACAGACATGAGTGCTCTGCGGTTGCATAACAAGATCAGAGAATAACGCAGACCAGATTAAGTGTGCACAGTAATGCATGTTTATCTGTACTACTGATCACACCACTGCTAGAAACACTTATGTTCTTTTTTAGCAATATTTTATTATTATATAATTTTAATAAAAATGCTGTGGGAACAGTGAGGGATACACAGTTTTACTGAAAATCAGGAGGACTAAAATAGGGAAACACTGCAAGCCAGATTCAAACTCACATCATCCGCATTGACACCACAGCTCAATGTTGCTTATAAAAACTTCTACGTGGTGTTTGTGAATGGGTAATTGTACGATCAAAGTTTCAGTGCACGAGGCATACTTTTTTATGTAATGTAAATGATGCAAATGATGTTGTCTTTAAAAAATTCAAAACAGACAGAAACTAAAGCTAAAAAGATCTCTACGCATAGGTCAACAAATTCTCTGTCTAACAAATGGGTCATGGTAACTATTAACAGATACTGTCGGCATCTTCAACCCTGGTGTGTGCTGTTTCTCCCCCGCCGACCCGAGCAGCCCACCCTCCAGGTCATATGTGCTAGCATTCCATTGGTTGACCTTACATGAGTAGCTGACCCCCTCATTCCTGACCACCCCTGAGCATGCTGCCTGTTTATCTCCAGTGTAGGGTGAGTCTCTACCATCAGATAAACCATTAATCTCTATGCCCAACCCCTGTCTGTCCACACTGTCCACACCATCATCCACTTCTAAAGCAGTTGAACACCCAACTGCGCTGAACATCTTGTGCATAGTGGCTAATGGATCATAACTGCATGTGCGGAGAGAAACACTACACAAGGGTCAAACAGGACATCTGTTATGTGTCAACTGTGAAAAATGAGCAGCTTTACCAAAACACAGATGAGAAGTGTTGTGTGGTACTGTAAAGGTAGGAATGTGTTAAATTCTGAGATGAATACAATAATGAAATGTAAACTTATATTTAATAACAAGCTATAACCAAAAACCAAAACAAGGGTTTGTTTTTTTGTCAGATTCTCAGTAAACTCACATGCGACAGACTGGGATCGTACCTTTTGAGGAAGTGCTGGGGTGCCGCTTGTTAAGCGCTCTTAAGCCCTGCAGTGGGATGTCGCCGCCCTCCAGGACACTCTTGTAAATGTGCCGATCACATTCCGGAGCTGCCTGCCCACCGGCAGCCAAGCCGTCTCTCTTCTCTGCTTCACTGTCACCTGCTTTACAGGCTGAGCTGGGCACAAATAGAGATATGAGGCTGTGACTGATGACATAAATCATCATATTCACGCTACATGTCAGAACAAAACAGGGTGATAGCATTGTGTATAGGATGTTATAGAAACAAATATGGTTGTGGTTGTGGACATCTGTTAAACACTGAAGATACACTAAAGATTTGTTTGACAGCACACTAACAAAACCCTGATTTTCTACTTGGCGGTCAGAGACAGGTGGTAATGGGGGAGGGGCATTTTCATTGTGGAGAGCATCTGATTGGACAAAAATCCTTGCAATTAAGTCAAATTAGTCATCAACACTTTCGGTCCATTTTCCCATAAAACAAATTAATTATAAAAAATAAATACTAATAATAATTAAATACAATTCTCAAAATATTTGTTTTTATTTATATTTGATATGTATAAGTATATTTGATTGTAAAAGTTAATACTCTAATGCATAAATAAATTTTTTGTAATGTTGGCGAAACAACTTTTTAAAGATTTGATTTTTAAAAGTTTTAAAAACGTTTAAAAGTTTGACTTTTAAAAGTCTGTATTTATTCAGTGTTTGCTCTTTGATACAGATAAGACAGCAGCAGCTGCTCTGGCCATTATCAGAGCATTCCACAGAGCCCTGTGTGGCATCCCTTTAAAAACATGCTTGAAGCTTTCCACATGCAGCAGATAATCATACAACTATGCTCTTACAGGAACCATGAAGTCATTTCTCTGGGACGCAAACCTTAAATAAGCTTGTGTCCGGTTTTTCAACATAATGAACTGCAGCCACACTGATGTAATCTGATGTAAGCAAAATTATGGCTGTCTGGGGTCCTTTCTGTGTGTCAGCAGACTATTAACATAGCTACCCTACTGGTTAATAGTTTAGGATCACATATTAATTCTTTATTTATTTTTTTCCACATTCTAGAACAATAGTAAACCCATCAAAACTCTGGAATAACAAACATGTAACTGTGGGTAATGGAAAATTGACTGGAAGCATCCAATATAAATGAACTCTGTTATATTTTAGCATCTTCAATGTGTTTGCCTAGAATTTGTAAAATCGTACATTTGGCGTTTTACCTTCCAGCTCCATGAGGTCTTAACCTGGGAAGCTTTTTTTCTTCTTGGCTGCTTTTTATTCATAATCCATTTCAAAATATTTTATTTAAATAACATTTTTTTCTAATTTATTCGAAATTAATTGTTGATAGAACTGACATTTGTTAAAAGAACTGTGTCAAAAATATTTCTGTCTACAAAAGTAAAACCTACACTTTTAGACTAAAAGATTTTTAAGATCATAAGAAGCATTTTTGCCAAGTGATCCTAAACATTTGAAAAGTACTGTGTACATACTAAATGATTTGGGAGGAAATCTACACCATGTCATAGATTTTAGATGTACAAACTTATGTCTTACGTCAACAGCTCTGTTTTTGAAAGAAGCATACTCACAGTCACTAGCAAACATGCCAAAAAACACCCTAAGGGTCCTTGCATACTTTCCTATTTTCCTATTCATAGTTGGATCCAATAAAACACCTATTATTCAAAAGTGACGCGTGAACAAGCCACTGTAGCTACGACTTGTAAGCGATTCAATCATACTGCATACATATAAAAGTCACCATGATGACATCACTCCTGGAATGCATCAGATGCTTTCCGCTGGAGAAATGTGAGGTGAGCACATGTCATTCCAGACACCACTGGCTCCAAACTCAGGAACCTGAGCAGCTGTCTGACAACTGCTGGCAAAGAGATGGACTTACCGGATTTATCTGACCATTCCTTTTCCCAACAGCCAGTCAAAGTATTTTTATGCTGTTCGGCTCATTTTTAAGTATAGCACCTCAATCTGTTAAAGTAGAGGCCATAAAGCAGAGGTATGTTTCTCTAGAGGTTATACACACACTGGGCTTGTCTCTTAGACATTCCTTGAGTCATGAGAACATTTCTGGTTGACTGTTTTGGTGGAGCACAAATTGGGCCTCTAGTTTATAACAGGGCAAGGGAAGGAACCATGTGGCTTTAGGAAAGAATGATCTCCACATCCAAACATCAAAGACATCAAAGAGATGAACCCTGGGCTACACCATGTGCCACAATGTCAACGCCACAAAATAATTAATTCATTTATATGTTTTACCTATTTTTGCTTACAAATGTAAACTTTTAGCTAAAAAATATACGAATTTAGTGTTCAAAATCCTCAATGTTATTTTATAAGTACCAGATGTAGTACCATTAAATTTATTGTATTTTGGTTGGGTATGCCTTAGATGTTACTTGTAGTTTCTCGTAAATATTATCCTTGAGAATTAAATGTTCTCCTTACTGGCACTGTAAAATACTTGAAGAACTCTGTAACTTTAAAATAACATTTCATACGTAACATTTTACGCAATAATATTTATTACATCCCATCCCATGTGACATCCAATCAGACCAGCCTTCAACACTGTGGTCGTGACAACAAAGCAACATCAGTGTTGTGATGATGCGATCAACTAAATGTCACAACCCAGGGAAAATCATGACTCCAATAAAACAAAAACAATACCCCACCTCCACAAACCACATGGATTTGGGAGGTTTCTGCTAACAAATTGGGTGGAGGCATGAGCTTCCTTATCTCTCCTTAAAAGACATCCAGGTTTTATTTTCAGACACCAGTTTCAGCATGGAATAGATCACGCACTATCCATGCCCTCTGCTCCAATGAACCCCTTCCACTAAAACATACACATACACAAATACACGCTCGCACGCACATATACAGTCCACGAACAGCATGTACTGCTAACGGTCACTCAGGAAACAGAAAAGGAAATGAGGGAAATTTCCAGGTCCTGTGACAGCTTTCCCTGAGAACAGAGGCAATAGAGCAAGACAGACACATAAACACACACACGCGCACACACACACATTCTACGAGGGTGTGGAACATTTGGAAAGAAAAAACAAGCATGGACTTACTATTGCTGTAGGTCGGAGGATGTTTCCAAAGGGCTGAAAGAGGGGGCACTCTGCAACAAACCAAACAAAGAAGTCATTGATAGCTCCACGGGCTTGACTCTCTGGTAGCTAGAAAAGGAGAAGGCGCATTAGTCAGTCAGGCGTGCGATCGTCAGGGGCTTCGTTCTTCTGCGTCCGAAGCTCTCAAACTCTCAGGTCCTCTGAACGAAGCGTAGTGTGGAGAAGCAAGCAAGTATTTTGGCCTGCATGCAAGTTAGGGGGGGAAACAAGCGTCTGGGAGAGAGGGGTGGGATCAGCGGGGGTAGTAAGGGGCGCCCATTTTGGAAGGGGGCTGTCAGCGGTTCCACCAATCAGATTCTTTCTCTCACTGTGGCTCTCTTTTGTCTGCTACTGAGTCACTCTCATTACTGGCTGGCCAGACCAGGAGACAATTAACCAGCTGGTGTGGGAAGCAGGCCAAGCGACATGGACAGACGCAGACACACAAACAGATTTACACACATATATACTAAGAATGTCACAAGTGTGGGACATGCTGTTTAGATTCACAGTGTGATATTAATAGTACGTCAAAGGAAGTTCACATAATTTGCGGCTGGCACATGCACTGGGCCAATAAGGAGAGTGGCTGTTATTGCCGGGCAGCAACTCCCAATGGCAGATCAGAGAGAGCCATTCACTGGGGCTGCTTATAGCCTCCTGCATTTTGAATGGTTTAGAGCTGTCTAAATTTAGGCCACTGTTTCTGTTGCTCTCCTCCATGTGCTCGTCACCGATGGTAAAAATAGTGGACGTGACAGCACACCTCCAAAAAAACAGCACCAGT
This sequence comes from Botia almorhae, assembly GCA_036877575.1. Taxonomy (NCBI): domain Eukaryota; kingdom Metazoa; phylum Chordata; class Actinopteri; order Cypriniformes; family Botiidae; genus Botia; species Botia almorhae. Next base: position 1,079 of record JAZGTJ010000030.1, on the reverse strand, counting down.
CGTGTTTGCAAATACGATTGCACAATTCCAGCCACCAATGTCCCTTTAAAGGAATGCCACACGCATGCCGGCGCCCCGTGTGCACCCTCCCTCCCTCTAACCAGAAAAAGGAAAATGCAACTCCTGACCGCAACATGCTATTCCCCATTGGTTGTGAGGTTAAAGAGGATCATGAATAACCTTTGGGAATTAATAAAGGCTTTGGGTGAAAATATCAGGCAGTCAGATGTATCGATGTATCTATTTATACAAGCACATATGTTCTAGAAGTTTCCTTTTCCTAGGAGGACCCAATGACAAGCTGCTTTTATGTGTGTATAACTTTCACTTATCTTTCCTTTTCTTTCTCAAAAGTAAACAGCCAGCACAGCATCCCAAGAGGCTTGCACACCAGACTTGGCACAAATGCACAGAATAAGCAAACAGGAAGCATGCGTGAAGGCCTTATCTGAAGTGACACATATCTTAATCTAAATACTTGAGATATCCACTACAATACCTTTGTGTGATGCAGCTGAAGCGCGGAGGTGATAAGAAAGTGAAATCATGCAATTTGTTACAACAATGATTGTAGGAAATATAAACACCCACTTGCCACACAGTATAAGTACAGGAAGCGCCTATTCAGGCTCATATCCTCTATCTGACACTGTGGTATAAAACAATATAAATAGGTGAAGGTTTTCTGTTAAGGAGAAGAAACTTAATGGTCCTTGAGTTTATAGACCAGAGACTCACAAACAACCAATGCAGCAAAGCTAAGACTGTCATAAGTGAGACTTAAGCTGGCTACTTTACATTCTTGTCATGACCCACGGAGATGGTGGGTGAAAGTGACGTGCACTGTGTGTCTCAGAGGATAATATTTCAAAGTGTTACGTTATTCGAAATGGCAACCGAAATAGCATTTCTCATATAAGGTCTTTTCTCTACTGGAACAGCTTCAGAACATCTCTGAACCGCAATTCAGGGGTCAATTCCTAATGCTGAGCTAGTCTATGTACAGTCAAGGTGTACAAGGGTCTGATTTCAGCAGGTCTATATCCTTTATAAAAACTGTTAATGTTTTTACTGTATAT
>JAZGTJ010000029.1:122729-371384 GCA_036877575.1 Botia almorhae | reverse complement strand
ATATATATAACTTTAAAAAAAGTTTTACTTACATGACTGCAAGAATGTCTTTTTGATAACTGAGAGAACATTTAAAAAACGTTAAAAAATGTTCTGAAAACGTTCCTTGTTAGCTGATTAGAACTCTCATACGATTCATAAGTTTGTGAATCGTATACTGTACGATTTTTTGTTAACGTGTACTTTAGACCAACCTATTATGCAGCTAAATCTTATGTAATTTATAAAATGCTTAAAAACCCCAAATCATTCTTTTGGTGTACACAAGGGTAGAACAGACACATTTATATATCCCTTTAATCTCTTAATTGTTGGTAAACAGCCCCCAGTGGAAGCCCGGAGCCAGAATGTTAAAACTCCGCTTCGGTTCTGTTTGATATTCTAACACTGTTTGTTTCAAGACACTCAGTCTGTGCTGAAAACTGACAGACCTCTTATTAAATCTCAGTGTGGTGCTTGAAAATAACTCGTCTGCGTAAATGGTTTGTGTTTATGAGCGCGGACATGATCTATTTATGGTTTCACAGACATTATTGAACTAGTTAAGAGTAACTGCTTGGATTCTAGTGGCTTGCCTGAATGCCTGGACAAGAAGGTTCTTAAAATAGGGCTATTTTCTTCTTTATCACACGCTAGCGTAATTATGCAGTCACGGAGTTACAACAGTAAGCCTCGAACCCTCTGGCGACACCATTCACCATTCTGTGACCTATGGGAAACCAGCGGCCTTTTGAGAGGCTGTTTACGGCGAGCGGAATGGCTTTTGGGAGGTGCTCCAAACAATACATCACGAAACCCTACAATGTTTTGATGTTAGGGGCCCTTGATGGTCCCTCGGGCCCCTTCCAATACCTGTGAGAACGACATGTCCGTTCCCAAAGGCTCCAGGCTGATTGGGGAGAAAATGTTCGGGTTAAGTGTTCCGAAATGTTTGTGGTTTTTAATTTGGAGCGCTTGACGAGCATCCAAACAATCTTGTGGTGGCCTCCGAAAAACGTCCACGCTGGTGAAACCTGGTATGCAGGGAGAGAAGATGTCCCTAGACTGAATCCTCACCACATGGTTAAGCAATTACAGCCAGTTTTGAAGCTTGGGAAAGGTAAACATGTTGAAGTTCCCATTATGAGATTTGGCTCCTGCGAAGTCAGTAAGAATGAATGAGACAAAAGCTCTTTCAGTTCATTAGCTGTTGTTTTCATTGCTGCATACTTGAATAGGAGACTGTAGTCAATGTTTTGTGGGTTAAACATACATTATAATACGTGTAATACAAGTGCAAACGGCAAGTCACTCATTCACTCAGTCATGTCTGCCTTTGCATGCCATAGTGTATTAGTTTAAAGCTCTCAGATAATCAGGGCTAATTGTTGCAATGCAAATAAATGCGCAAGTACGGCCAAAGTTAATCAGATTTACGGTGCTAATTATGTTTGCAGTAATGGCATGCTTTTAAAACAGAAATAGGTATGCAAATCATGTACGTTATTCCATGTTTCGTTGTGCTTAAAATATGTTTATTAGCTCAAAAGGTTTTAGCTCGAATCTGTTGGAAGCTCTGTTATTTTGTAGACCACCATCGTTTATTCTTCTTTAATGGAAGTGATGTTGTAAATGGTGCACCAAAACCAGTGTTGACCATGAGATGGGACGTTTGTCCAGATAGGTGTAGAATTCGTGCTAGAGTTCTTGCACAGCTGGAATTGATATGTTCTTGAAACATCGGAGGCATGAATATATAATTACAGTGTTTGCAGAGTGAAGTAATTATCCTTCATTCTGGAAGTGAAGTCCATTGAGCGCTGCTGGTGTTGAATCGCTAATGTTGTTTAGAAATGAAAAGCCATAATGTTGGCCACAGAGCCGAGGCGCTGTAGGAAACTAAGTTGGCGACTTGTTTATTGGAGTATGTTTGAAGTTATATGATTACGAGCTACAGTTGTAAATGTGGGGGAAAGGTCTTAAAAGGAGCTGATAAAACGCGTCTATATTCACACGTTTTTGAACCACTGGCTTTGACGACAGTGTTGATTTATGCGTTTGTCTTGTTTTGCTTCCAGTCCAGAATCAAAGGGTAACAGTGGATTTGGATCATTGACTTCTCAATGGATAAAAAATGAGTCTTCTGGCCCGGCTCTCCTCTAATCAATCATCTGTCGCTAAAGCTGAACCCTGTACAATTTCTCTGGAACGTGAAGACAATGTCGCTGTATGTTCCAAGGCAATGAGTGGAATGAGTCACTATGTTATTATGGTCTAGAGCCAGCGAAGCTGCACAGCAGTGGCTCAGTCTGTTTACGCCGCATAATGTATATCTGTTTTGCTTTTAAATGATACCACAAGCTTGCAAAAAAATGGAAAAATATTCTGGCAGGGTGTTTGCGCTAACCGTGTGTGACAGCCGGGACCTTAAGCAGAGTGTAAAGGAACTGTGTTTAAGAAAAACAAGCGGTGAATGTCAGGAGTGTGTGTATTATAACTAAACCAAATTCCTTTTGATATGTAGTTTTCCAAGGAAACTAGTGCACGCGCCTTTAGGCACACGAACCTTTGTGACAATTTGTGTAAATGAGTAAAAAGCTGTTATTGTTTCTCTGTTTTAGTTCAGCGAACCCTTTTACACCTCTTTTCCTGTCTGTTTCCTCCACTCTTACGATCTATGCCACATGCTTTGTAGAGGATTATGGGTATTTTGCAGGCCCCTGAATGCAGTGTCAGCTGGTGCGCTGTGATTGGGCTGTTGGGGATGGTGATTGAGTTTGAAATGGAGCAGGTCAGCTCCAGGGTATCTGAACAGGCTTAATGGACCTGTTCGAGACCCGCGGGGGCCAGGAGCAGCGGGGGTCACCACAGGGTCATGTTTACTCAGAGCTTTCCAGAGCGTGCCACATGCCATTCTGTTTTTCCCCTGACCAAGCAAGTGCAGCGCTGCATCTGGATGCCATTGGGGTCCGTCACTGGGGAAACCTCCCCACAATTCTGCCTGGAGAAAGCGGGGTTTCAGTACGGTAGAATGCCAAAAAATTGACTGAAAAATCCGAACATTTTCAAAAAAGGGAAAAGTGTGCTCGTTTCAGTGTACTGTGGGGTCTTGGGTTCGAACAACCCGGTGTGCTGCTCACTGTCAGATTTCTGCAACATTCTCAAAAGTGACATATTTATAGCGCTATGCACGCTGGTTCGAGATTTCTCGGGCAAGCAGTGCCGCGTTTCATTTTCAAGCCTGGCCGTATAGCCGGTCACATCTCATTAAATTTGGGGCAGCTTTTCGAAATGCACTCCAGTGGTTAACAAGAGCAGCAAAGCAAGAGAAAGCACTGAATGTGTGACGGAGGGCAGATGGAAGGTGAGAAGCTTGGCATGCGAACGGGTGCTGTGCTTAACTGTGGAGAGTCTGACACCAATAATGAATAATGAAAAAAGTTAGCCCAAAACCACTGGACCGTGACCCTTCAGGCTTAATCAATTGTTGGAAATGAAACTCGCGTACATTATAAAAATATGAACAGTGCCATTTACTAAGTTGACTTTTATGGTGTCCCTGAGGTACTTAAAAATACAGCGTATGGTGCAGCATTACACTTGTGCTAACACACATAAACTTGGATGACAGACCTTCGGAAGGAGAGAAACGTTTGGTAGGTGTATTTAATCATTTTAAAGGTACCGAATTATGTGCAGACACAAATCAGCCTCTGTGGTAGTGAATGAGTTTAGATTTCTCCATCCGCGCCGAGTGCACTGGGTGTTCGGGTCTGTTTGGAATTGTGCGTATGGATTTTTTACACAGGATTGTAATACACACAAGGGCTGCAGTCCGAATGGGTGTGTTAATGAAGCATCAGTGTGTTTGGCCAGTATTGGTCCAGCTTCAGTGATTCAACACTTTTAGGTTAATCTTTTCACCCGTTCCTCCGAACACATGACCAATCCTGGAAGATTTACCTGTGATTATGTCCATTTATGCCCCAAATCCTTTTTTAGCATTTTACACATCATTCTAAAACCTAAGAAACTCTTTACAAACACGGAAGGCCCCATTCTGGATCGTTATCGAATCTTTAACCCTCAATCGTTTTCAGAAATGTAACTCATTAAAGACAAAATACAACAGACATATTTAAATAGACAGTAGATCTGCTGCAGTTTGTTCACAGGTTAGAAGGTCTGGCATGGGAAAATGAATTGCATTTAATCCCATTTTCATTTCTGCGTACTCTTAATCCCCAGACAGAAGTAATATTTTTCAAGAGATCAAGCTGAAATGTTGTTTATAATCAATTCTCGCAAGACTAGAACGAAGTCAAAAGTTTTAATGATATTTCAATGTCAAGAATGTTTTATGCGCTGGCCTATTTAAAGGGAATTAGGCTTTCTCAGAGCACAAATGAAACACGAGGCTGAGCTGAAAATCATTTCATTTACACAGGAATTCATCCACGTCTGTCTCCTACTGCCTCAGAAGCAGTTCCTGCAGTCTGGGAGACGAGGTGCTGGTGTGCACCATACACACACTTCTTTTGTCAAGGTGCTGTTGATGTGAGGGATAGAAATCAGTGCAAGCGAGAAAATAGGAGCGGGCCGAGGACTTCATGGGGGACGCCACTCGGGTATCAGGCTCTGATGTACGTGTGATAGAGTGTGAGACTGTTAAACTCTGACCCGGCTGCAGAAAAATGAAAACCAGCTGAGAGCCGAACGCCGGAGTGTGGTGCCTGTGTGTAAGAGCTGGAAATGAGGAAGGGAGGACAGGAAAGGTGAAGTATTTTCAGATGACAGATGAAGATGGGAGATAGCAGTAACTTTATGAACTGACTTGACTTGTTAAGTGAGGAAAAGCAGATGGAGAGAGCGAGAAAAACACAATAGCCCCTTCACTTGAAGAATAGAGAGTCATGATCCGTTCACCCACACAGATAAAATCAGTATGAATTTGTCAATATAATCTTAAAACCTGTCTTATTAATCATAAGTGCCTTATTTTTAGAGCTTGAGTTAGTTAAAAACAGTCACAAATTCACATTCTCCAGATCAAATATTTAAATATCTGTAAAACAAGAAAGGCTTGCTTTAGTAAAGTTGTAAAGAAATTTGTGTGAATCTTATAATAAAACAAACTAAACTGTGTTGGATTAAGCTTCAAAATAGGGAAAAAAGTATTTGCTAATGGAGTGAAAAATAACGTGTTATATTTTCAGAAAAGCTCTCAGTCTTGATCTTTGTCATGTTTTAAGGATGTTTAAATATTTTTCAGCACTGTGTCGTAAAGAATGATTAAAACTTGTTTTGGCTAAAAGAATAAAAAGTATTTTTTTTAATTAAGTTTTAGTTTTTCAGTGAGAAATAATAGTAATTTAAAGATAAATTATAATTCTTCTAGAGTTATTTAAATAGTTTTTTTTAGTAGAATGTTTGTATCTTTAAATCAAAGGACAATCAAATATCTTTAAATGTCACTTATTATTATTCGACCATCATTTTACAATTTGATTTGACTTACAAAACCATGTAATTGTCCAGTTTGTAATGCAATATAGCTGGTGGTGAGTGTTTACTCTTGTGTGGCACTTTCAGAGAATTGTGTGTCATGTGGTTTTCCTGTTTCATTCTCTGTTCCTCTAAATTGAGGCGTCACAGTGGTCATGTTCTGGTCAGCCCTCCGTGTTATCGGGTGTGTCAGGTTTAATGGCACGTGGGGGCATGGACCCCCATGCTGTGATCCCTCACCACCGCCGTCCTCTGGGAATAAATTAATTAGGAATTACGAGAAACAGACTGACTGCCGGTGACTCTATAGAGACGTTATACTGCCGCGTTCCTTCAGCTGATCTACAGCCGTTCAGCCTCGCAGTGTTTTTATATCCCATTTAAAACTGTGATTTACTAAGTTCCTCGGTTACAAAATAAATCCACGCAGCTTCCTTGTAGTTTCCTGACAAACCATTAAAACCAGTTTATTTCCTGTGGCACAAAGAGCACCATTGTTCTGTGGCGGTCTCCAACGTTTTACCGCCACGCTTTTTCATGTTGTCAGTATTTCAAGACGGTTGTGTATACGTTGTCCGGTGATCTATGGAGGGTCGGAGTGAGAGTCCATAACCATGTGTGAATTCTCTTGAGAAGTCTTTATTTAACGCTGACTTTAATACTGCTGTATGTTTAATCTTGCTCTCTGCTCTGCCCTGGCTTTGGCTATTAGATTTCATTTCATTTCTGGAGAGATGCCCTCAGCATCCAGGATGTAATTTCAGGACTCCGTGCATTTGGAACTCTCGATCCATCTTGCCCCAGATGAAACGGGTTTATTATTACAGCAGGGATGTAATATCAGACTGTATGTTTCCACTGCCTGGGAATAAAGCCCTGGACATGCTGTTAACCAGTCGTACACCAAACGTTAGGTGGCAGCTCTCCGGTCATCAGTGGTTGTTAACCTGTTTGTAGGACTGGATCTAGTAGACCATCTTTATCACACCGGTTTAAACTGGAAGATCATTTTAGAACACCAAACTATCTGCAGTTTAAAAAAAAACAAGCTTGACTATCTTAACTAAAATTAAACTTCTGCTTTCGGTAACTGTTCGTATGTTTTTTTGAATGCAGTAAGAACAAAAACAGAAATATTTTGGAGAGTACAGAAAGCTTTTTTCTATACTGTTTTGTTTTACAGTTTTTTCTGCCGTTTGTACAGTTAAATTAGTTGATCTTGTGCACCAGCTACAACATTATAACAATCTGATAGATTTTCACACTAGCCAGATTTATAAGACGATTACATACATTGCCCATACATTGTTTGTAATTGATAGATTTAGTATAATTAGTTCAATTTGCTCATGTTTAACCAGGTAACTCTGTTTACCACAGTTTAATGTTTTGGTAACATCATTGGTAACAGGTCACTATTGGGAGACATAGGGTTACATAGACGCCAGCTCCATAAATGTCTTATCTCATCCAGATGTGCTGTCGGACCGTTGTTTGATCTCTTGTCAGGCCTGGTAACGGTTAGCAAGGGTCGCTCACTCAAGGCACAACAAAGAGAGCAACGAGAGGAAATAAAGGGAATTTTAGCTGAGTGGGAAGAGAGAAAGAGGATCCATATTTCGAGGAAGAGAAGTGCTGTCCAGCTGTTGGACAGCATCACTTCACACTTACCTCATTCAGTGACAGACCAGAGTAAAGTCCACAATATCCCAGCCATGAGTGTGTACAACATTCCCGTGTGTGTGTGTGTGTGTGTGTGTGTGTGTCACTGTCTGTGTGTGAGTGAATTATGCTTGCCAACTTCAGCAGAGGTAAATAAAGGACACTTGTTCTCTTTTCAGCAGTTGAGATTTCTGTAAACTGTTGTTTGCGAGTAAAAACGGACCACAATGTAAGAACGAATTGAAAGCTACACTGTGAATGCCTGCAGCTCGATCTTTAAAAATAACAATTGCTCAACAAACATAAATGCTGAAATGCATTTAGCATGGAATCGCCTTGATGTTGCCTTACTGACGGTTTGCGTCTTAACTTTTGGCCTTTCCTTGCATGTGTTGTGAAGCATATACGGTTTAAATAAAAACATTTGACTGTCCGTTAAACACACACAGATGAGCCGTGTCCCTTGTGCATTTAATATGGAACACACTTCTGTTCTTTAAACAAGAAATGATCCATAATGTATTATACAGAACGGTTGGTAACCCCAAATGATTGTTTGTGCATATCTGACTGTACGTGTCTTAATGAATATTAATTTTCCGTCAGTGCGCGCGGCCTCCATCGTGATCCGAGCGCCAGAACTAACCACTTGAGACGATAAAGGACATTAATTCAATTGTTCCTCTCGGAGGGGTGAGGGGGGTTCCCCTCAGCCTTTATAGGTAGTTTGAAAAATGATTTGTCATCTCGTCCTTTTAATTGCTAAACTCCTGCGCTACCAAGATCATACTTCAGAGCTGAAGCACTCAGATAAAACAAGTTGTTTCTAGTTTTTTCCGCACGTCTGCAGTTTTGAGCCACTTCGTCCTACACCCACTCGTTTACGACACCGGCGCTTCAAAATCGCCCACCGGCTGTTTCCTCATCTCCTTTTGCTCTTTCGAAGTTTAATAAACTGCAAACTTGCACTAAACGCACCACCCAAGCTTCAGACCACATACGTGTAGGATATACGTTTACAGAGCGGTTGCAAACCAACCTCTAATCCCCCAGGTTCAGGGATATAAAGTAACGTATACGACTGCACTTGCCTTTATAGTTACAGGCACTGCTATGCATGAATGTCTTCGCCTTTGTTTGGCAGAGCTCAGTGCAGGTCCGCCACACCAAGAGCTAATCAAACTTCTGCGCTGCCCACATGAACTGCGGACGGATGAGTGCCGGTCGAGGAGACTGACCTGTGGAAAATAAAGACGGATTTGAAAACCGTCACCTTATTACCGGTTCGGCCCTTGAACGGGCTGCGTAATTGAATAATCGAAGAGGCTCCTGGAGGAAATTAAAAAATCACTCTTGAGGAATTGGGTTATCTAAGTAGAAAATTACTGTATTGATTTTTGTTAAGCCATTGTGTAGCATGTGAGAATTCGTTTTAGATTCATGCTGTCCTTCTCTCTTGAGATTAAGTTCTTTTTTGATTATTTGAAGTTTGGATCGTAGGAACTTGAGTTGCCTGTTTCTGAACGAGAAGACAAATAGATTTTGGCCGTTTGTCACACCCAGCTAGGTATAATAAAGCTTCTCACAATAGGTTGTACAATAGGTTGTTCCGTTCAGTAACAAAAAAATGCTTAGCGTTATTTTGGAAGTTCTATGAACATTCAAAACATCCTTTTTTAAACATTACATTAATGTTATTTTTTGGTTATAAGAATGTTGCTCAAAATTATTTTCTTTGCCTTCTTTAATGTTTTGAAACTTAACATTAGAGATTATATCAAGAAGTTATTCTTACGAAAAGATCTACTAATGTTAATGCAATGTAATGTTAATATATTTTTGATAACTTTGAGAGAACTATTAGAGAACATTAGCCAAATGTTGTTGAAACATTCACTGGGTAGCTGGGTATGTTTTGGAAGATATTTAAAAGAATCCCTCCAGAAGTTCTGGTTTTTTAAAGGTGGGCCAAAGGTTTGCCTTTGTGTTGTGTACATGTTTGCTCAGCAGCGTTTTCACTTCAGGGTTCAGTATCTTGTTTCACGCTTTTAAACGTGTGCGGATGAGTTGGGGAGAGATGACAGAGCTGTATTTATCATGTCAGGCTTTCTTTAGAGCTGAATAAAAACGCCTCTGTGTTTGGTTCTCTCCATGGTGACTGGAATGCCAGAGGAGGGACAGATCTGTCACAAAAGATTATGCCAAGGTGTTGGCAACCAGGAAAACGGTAGTTAGGGTCAAAAAATAAAATATCTAGAGCTTCAGGAGAAAGTCTGACTGTTGACTGTTAAATGCTGTTTAAAACAGAAGTCTATTAAGGCGAGAGAGTAAACAAAATGGAAGGACTAGCAAATTAATCTGATGGGGGGAGAACATTTAAAAACCTGTGTTGATCGAGAGAGATGAAGGCTAGTCTGGAAGGAAAGAGGGAGGAAACAGAATGAAATTTCTTAAAAATGCTAAATCAATCCAGCAGTAGACAGGAGGCCGATGTCAGGCAATCAGAGTGGCGAATGAGACGCAGCCGTCTCTGCTGAGCCAGCAATAACTGCAGCCTTCATTTGGACTCGCCAGTTCTCTGAGCCGCTAACACAATCACCCACAATTCTTTGCAGTGCACAGATCGTGTTCTCGTGGTATGTGTGATTTCAGCAGACAATGATGGATTTGCCCGGTGATGATTGACAAAGAAACAATATTTACTGTAAGATTGTTGATGCAGAAACATTTTAAAGACGAGAAAAGAGGAAACTTTCTAAACAGTGGTCTGCTGGAGATTATGGGAAAATATATATATATATATATATATATATATGTGTGTGTGTATACATATTACAGTTATAATTACGCTATTGTTTTGTGATCAATAACAGACTTGCTCTTTTGACTTAGTGGAATCTCACAGTAAAAACAATGAAGTTAAAACAGAGACAAAGCTTATTTTAGCACATTCAGTGCAGGTCAGTAGCATGGGCCCACGGGAGGAAGTGACCATTGTTAGCTGCCATCGCTGCTCTTATTGAGGTTTAAAGAGCAGAACAGAAACCTATACAGAAATGCCTTCACCGTGCCAAGATCGTCCACTTGGTTTCTGTAATTTCCTGCGACTGTGCTATAAGTCAGAAGTGTTTAGAAAATGTGATGCTGCTTTAAATTTGCCTTTCGCCGTGTGCCTGAGGGAAAACAATGGGCTGTCTGTTCACAGTTAATAGAAACATACTTCATTTGTCTCAAATCTCTCTTTTGGACAGGTGATGTAAAAAAATAAAGAAATATGTACGTTTCTTTTACAATCCATCTGTTCGAAAATGCCTGGTAATTGAGAATTGATGAAATTTCTATTAAAAACAATTTAAAAAATTAGCTATGCTATATATTTGCTTTGTATATTACTTATGTATAATTTAATTCCCAGTTTTTGCAGCATCAGGGCCGTTGCCATTTAAAACAATTTGAAACGCTTTTCCATATTATATATCCGTGCATATAATTTAGTGAACAAAATTGACCTTTTACTGTTAATTTAGCAATTATTTTCACTCAAAATTCAAAGTTAAAAAATTAGTCAAAACTGTAAAAGGGGAAAACAATTGTAAATATGTAAATATACTATTCATAAAATCATGATTTTGAAAAAACGTCCAATAGCAAAACCTCCCTCTTTTTGGCAAGAGTTCCTGGCTTCCTTCCAGCTTAGATCCCTCACCAAAACACGAGGGTATCAGATCTTATGCTCACTGAGGGAGTTCTTGTACTGAAGGTCACACAGACCATTCTGCTGTTCCGTTTGAGAGAACACGTGAAGTTCTGGAAGGAGTTTTTTTCAGCTCCTGAACTCTGCTCCTGTACTGACAGATATGTTCAAATTAATCGTAAAGGGCATTTGTGTTTAATTTACTCAAGCCTGGCATCGGCCATCGACGCAGACTCCCGCTGAGAGGAAATTAAAATGCTGATTTATTGAAATTGCTTTGTTATATAGCAAGAGTAATAAAGAAATCACTCAAGTGTAAATCGTAATCTAACATTTTTTTATTTCGTACTTTTGTTTGCCAGCTTACGCGGGACCGTACAGTTACCCTCGTGTGACAGGAAACAAAATTATAAAAATTGTTCTTGTTATTTTAAATTGTCATTTAAATCATAACGGTCGCTCCTGATTTCATCGTTTGAAAGAGACATCTTAACGACTTTAATCAGATGCTGCCCAATAAAAACAGCGTGTTGATTCCAGAATGAAGGAGGGTTGTCATTCTGCATTTCAGAAGCACAATGACTGAGTCGCCAGAGGCAGGTCGCGCGCTCAGCGGTCTCTTATTTTAAATATGATGGGGGTAATATGTCACAAAGCAATCTCAGCGGAATGCCTTGATCCGAACAGTATTTAATGGAGGTCGATTTCCAAGACTAGTTGGCATTCCACACTCCGGTGGTCGGCAATCACCTAACAGCTGTCAATAAATTACAGTGGCCAATACAGTTGAGTTGGTCATTAATTTAAAGTGGCTAATATTTCATTACGGTCGATGCTGTGATTGTATGTCTGGGCCTGTGCTGTTTGTTGGATGTCTGTGTGTTTAGAAACCGAGGGTTTGTTTTTGTCACGCTGTGCATTATCTGACTTCGCTGTTCGGTGTGCTATCGAGCGTTACTGTAGGCAATTTGTAACGTGTTAGTGTAAGTGCTGGATAGGGGTGTGGAAAGCTATACGTTTTCAAAATTGACCGGTCGGTGGACTGCCTGCATGTCTAAAGGTAACTGTATAATTTGGCAAGTTTTGGGTTCACCTGACTCCAGTCTGGCATGTTTTTACAGGGCGTTTATAGTAGATGTGCTCATGAATTCAAAAAAGTAGACCTGGTTTACTGAAATCCAGAAATGAAACATCTCAAGATGCATTTTAAGATCATCTTAAGACGTAATACTGTTTTTAATTGCAACACAGTGTTTTTGTGCAACACTTTCGCTGCTTTAAAAAACAGTGCGAGACGTGACACAACAGCCAGAGACGGCCGCCTGAATGTCTCGCTGCAGCATTGGTGCTTTTTTTGTGGAAACCGTCCAATAGGCATAGCTCGCCGTCAGCACAGTAATTAAAGCGCCACTGCTAAAAATATCAGCGTGTTGTTGGATAACTAGTTAAACTTCTTGACCCAGTCTTAGTGCTGGGTAGCACGAAGGTATATAAAGTGTTTTGGGCTTGAGTGGGCTTGTGTGAGGTTTCATCACTTCTGTGTGTGTGTGTATGTCTTTTTCGTTACATTACAACCCTCTCCTCAATTTACTGACCAGCCTCTCCAGGGTGTCTGGAGTTCCCTCTGGGTGTCTTTTCGAGCAAAGTCGTTCTCTCAAAGAACTCGGCCATAGCTGAAGGCCATTTTAACCTTGTCCTCAGTACATCCCTGTAATAGCCATCCGGCCATTTATAGCCTCTCACTGGGTTTATGAAACATATGTCAGAACAATCAGTACAACTGACACCTGTCAATAAAAACTGATACGTGGATTGGAGAGTGACATATGGTCTTTATAGAGGCCGTTATAAACCCTGTGTGAATTCACACCTCCTGTTTACAGCTCCAAGCTTTACTTTGAATTTTCACACTGCCACTATTTGCATTTACACACGCACAAGTCACTATAAAATGTTTGATCTGCAGATCACGAAAACTGTTTTACATAAGAGGCCATTTATGCAACGTTTTTAAAACGTTGTTTTTGAAAATGTTTTGTGTGTTTTAGTAGTTCGCTTACGTGACAATAGCATTTTGGGGTCCTGAAAACGCAAACGTTAGAAAACGCATTGTTTACGGTTACATGTAAATGACAGACACACCAGTCCGTGAAAACGATGACATCATGCACATGCGTATTATGAGTTCAGTGTATCTGGTGACATCGCCAACTACTGGCCTGACATGCGTAATACAGTGTTGTAAGTTGTTTTTACGAATCTGTGTGAACGTGGATTGTTTTGACATTGACACGTGTACATGAGACATTTTTTAAAAACGCAAAGGAAAAACGTTTTAGTGTTTTCCGTTTTTTGTTGCGTAAATGGACCCAAAGTTTTTGGGGAATAAATGAAAATGACTAGCCAATGGGGGGAAAAACAGGCTCAGAATTCTGGAGCCTTCCAAAAACTGTCCATTTATAATGTGTAAAAGCGGTTTCATGGCCTCCTTGGGGAGGTCAGCCGAAAATATTTTTGGAAGTCTGTCAAAACTCGTCTGATTGTCGTCCCACTGAAGTGGAAATCGTTTCTAATGTGTTGTGGCCACTTCATGCATTTCAGAGTGTGTGGAGTGGAGGTTTTGAAGCCGAGAGTATGTGGGTTCTAAGGTCAACGTTCAGGATGAGTTATAAGAGCTGAAGTCGAGACCTCACCCTCGTTAGTGTGATGTGAAGTCAAAATGTCATGATGTGACAGTCCACACCAAACATGGCCCAGAGTTCTGCTGTGTCATAGCCTTGTGGTTATATATACACTCATGTTTATCGTCCCAGTTCACTCTTTCTCCTTATTGCCCTCTCTCTCTGGTTTATTTTTATTGTTCAGAATTTTGCTCCTGCAAAACTCAGGGGGTTTAACAGAGTGCTTGGTTGTGTTTCGTTTTATGTTTTCACTTTGTTTCCAATATTTCTCCTGAAATTCGCTCATACTTGGAAACAAAAGTGACAACTGCTACGACGCAGTAAGAACACGGAACTATAAATTGGTTTTGAGGTCACATTGAAATCTCTGGACTCAAATGCTGGTTTTGGTGTTTTTAGCGAATCTAAACACAGTGTGAGACCTTGTGGAGATCTCACTTTTTCTTTCCTTTCCTCTTTCCGTTCTAATTCAAAACTTTCATAGAGAAACGACCCACAGAAATGGCCTGCAGATCCTCAAATTCTGTTTATGGATTCTGTGTTACCCCCCTCTCTTCATTCACTTCTTAATTACACTGACAAACATGCTTTAAAAACCACATACTCCGTAAAATTCACCATCCAGTCTTTGTCCGGCCAGTTTAATGCTCTTTCCCTCTCCACACGCACATCTGGTTTGCATTTGTAAACCTTCTATTATTTTCTACCTTCTCAGCATCTCACGATGTCCCCTTATAAAAACGTCAACCCGTTCATCTGAGTTACCGTTGATTAAATGTTTGCTTTAATGTAATATACTTCCAAAGGTAACAACCCGTCTGACAGAACAATAACTCTGGTTGTGTTTGACGTTGGTTTGATTGGTGGTATGTCCTCTCCGGGTCTCCGTATCATGGTGAGTTGAAGAACTTCAGGTTACAGGCTTTTAACACAGGCTTATTATGCAGGTAATAATCATTAATCATATTGAATTTTGGTGTCTTCAAATTATGTTAAAATAGAATAAAAAGAGATGGGCCTTTATCACACCATGTCTGTCAGAGCACTCTGCAGGTCCTCACAGTAGCCAGGAATGGGAGACATTTTGTTCTTTGAAAGCCAAATCAATGCCTGAAAGCGCACAATATTCTCTTCATTTTGACAGTGGGGGACCTGAAGAGTTTTTAATGACTTGCGCTGCCACTGTTGTTGTTTTTTTGAATCAGGGTGAGAATCCGTCCTATAAGTAGCTTAAAGTGCTAAGCTCAATTCTCACCCTGTTTACAGTCAACAAGCCCCAGGTGCTTTGTCAACCCTCAGGGGCCAAAGGGCTCTGAACCCATTACTCTGTTTCTCCAAGGTTTGAAAAGATACACTTTCTCCCTGTTTTCCTACTGTTTTTCCATAATACACTCTTCTTGGCACACACACTAGCACTCAGGGATCAATTAGAGAATCAGACCGACGGCTCACCCCCCAGCTTTCCTGCCACTGGCTCACAACATTCCAGAATTGCACGAGGCATTGAGCAATAAGTCAGCAGGTTCTAAGGTCAGAGGTCATAGGTCACCCAGTCGCAAAGACCCCCTGGGCTATTTAAAAGGGCAATAGCTTTGCCCATTTTAGGGGTCACCTGTACATGTCACCTGTAAGATGTGATAGAACTTGCTTGGTGAAAGTTGGTATGTGTTTTTTTCATCTTAAAATCTTTTCTTCTATCCCTTTCTAATATTTATAGATAAGTGTGCGGAAATTGTTTAAAGGCTAATCCTTATAAAAGTGTAAACATTATGGCTCTTTTAAAGCAGTTTCATTTTTGTTTGAGCATCCAAACCAGCTCAACAAAGGGTCAAACAATGGCATGAGTTTGGGGCGGGGTTGTCTGTTAGTCCAACCAATGGAAGACAGGGGGATGTTTTTTGCAGTTCTGTTGATGCCAGCGGCGCAAAGATGACACTTCAGCTTTGAGTGAACATGGCTGGCAGAAGATGCATCTCTGTAGGGGCCGCTGCTCCTGCTGATTTTGCCGTTCATCTGCTAAGATGATGAAAGCTGGAGGCGACAGACAGTTTAAACTTCAGGGTTTTTGAGGAAAACCGTCTGCGTTAGCGTTTGTTTCTCTGTGTCCCTGACTGTTCCTGTCTCTGTGCTCCGTCTTTCACCCTTCCAATGGAGTGAATGTGAGTGAGGACTAGTGGTTTATTTTAGTAAAGCTCATACATAACTTCACTAGAGCCAAACCCACATTCACCCCCCTCCCGTTCACCCCCTCCCAACCCACCAAAACCTCCGTCTCCTCATTTACCACAGCAGTCACTCACAAAACCGAGTGAGTGCTGGACATTTTTGATATTCGACTTCCGCTACGTTTTGCACCAATATCTCCTCCCGCCACCCAGGTAGCACCTAAAGGTGTGACGTTCATTCCTTTTCAAAGCAAAGGGGAAGTCTAGCCGTCAGCAATGAACTCGCTGACCCCAATAAGCGCGCTGTCTCCCGCCTCTGCATTCGTGACTGCAGCTGTAGCTTTGATTGTTCAGCATGCATTGCTGCAGCCGCACGTTTTCTTGCCGTTTGCTTCTCTGTTTCGTAGTCCTGCGCTGCATTACTGCTGCAGACTCGTATAATCAGCCTCCGCGCTGCTGCATCAGCGTGTTTACTGCAGCCTGTGTGCGGTTAATCTTCGACTCATATGCCCTATATTTATTTGTGCATCTATGTAATTAAATATTCAGCAGTAAATCATCCTAAAGCCTATTGGCTTTTTTAAAAAAATGGACCGTTGTGACGTCCCACCCAAACTTTGTTTGTTCCAACACTGTAAGGAAAGCTGTGCTTGTCAAGCAATTTTATTGGCTCTTTTAAAAGCATGCATTTTCTGACATGTTATAGAACGGCAGCATGCTGCAGATGCACGCACTCTGTTTGTGTCATTACGTGCATGCAAAAAACACATCGCAGTATTGTAATGAATTTGAAAACATAGCCAGGGCATAATACAGATGAGTGTTTTAAGTCAGAGTCTAGGCCCACACATGCAGGCCTGGCTTGACGGATGGGTGCAGTTCATTAAGAGGATGGCCAGAAGTGTAGATGGTCCCTCAGGAGACACATACCGAATGTTATGATGGATGGTTGTATCAGTCACAATGGAGCACTCACAGTTACTGTCAGACTCTCCTGTTTTAATAGACCTTCTGCAAAATATGATGGGGGCAGAGGGAGAGAGAGAGGTGTGGAGTGAATTATTCATGGAGGTTCTCAAACTGAACAATCTTGTAGAGATATTCCCAAATCTGAACTGACCATAACAATGCACGGAAGAAAAGAAACCAGAGAGTTATCACCATGGCGATGCTAAAACCTTTCTCGGTTTTTATATTTTCTGGAAAAAAGGGAAGTATTGCATACCTGTGAAAAACTGGCCATAATGATTTAAGTGTAGTGTCGATGGTTGCCAGGACATTGGTTGCTATGGTGTTCTCTTACGTTACTGTACAGCAGATCTAGTCCAATGACTTACAGTAGAAAAGGCAACAGCAGGCTGATCCTAAACGACCCGTATGATTTGAGCTATCGCCCATGTTTGTAACACAAACAGTATGGAATGATTTACACTCCAAGTTTAAAACTTAGATCCCGGGCCACAAATACTGTATAGACAACAGTAATAGTGAGTTTTAAGATGATGGGAATATGTAAACGTGTGTAGGCCTGTTCTTGTGTTTTTAATGTGTGTGTGTGTCCACTGTAAATTTTGACCTTGTGGGGACATTTTTTGTCCCCGTGAGGAATCAAGCTTATAAATCATACAGAATTATCTATTAAGAAAATTAAAAAAAAAGAGTTTTCTGTGAGGGTTAGGTTTAGGGGTAGAGGTGGCGTAGGGGGATAGAATATACAGTTTGTACAAGAATAAAAAACATTACGTCTATGGAATGTCCTCATAAAATATGAAAACCGAGTGTGTGTGTGTGTGTGTGTACGCGCACCACAGATCAATAGATTGAATCGGCTACCATAGCTGGGAGATGGAACAGGAGAACAGGATTCATTCACATTAACAGAATGTAAGTCCACAGCTCCATAAAGAAAAGGTCACACTCTCATTAAAACTGCCTACATGTGCAACACGAAGTCCATCGCTCACACGCAGATAAACGACACTTTCAGATGTTGGAAAACATGTCGGCGCGGGATGGATGAGCTTTTGGGAACGTGCAGCGTTCATCGATTGCGCGTCCGACGAGCAGGGTTCGAACCTGTTTTATTGAGTGATGCTCATCTGATGGACGTCTCTGTTTGGCAATGTCGCACTATTGATTCGTAAGCGATTCTGTGTTAAAACATGTCTGCATCGACTGGCGTGGGGCGAGGTCATGGCAAGCCTCTTGGATACAAATGACCAGCGTTACATGCGAGGCAAGGTCAGATGCGCGCTTTTGCTGACACCCACCCGGTGAACTTGTACATGTTCTGTAGGGCTGAGGAACTCACAGGCCATCTGTCCATGTGTTTGTGCATATGTTTTTGGCTTTAGAAGTCTTGGCCAATAGCGGGGCATGTTGTCACAATTAAAGCCTGCTATTACATTTTGCCTTCAAAAACGGTAAATGGTAAAAATATCAGCGTTCGTCTTTTAAATGGTTAAAATAGTAAAAACTGACTATCGCCCTTAATGTATGCTAGTGTGGTTTCATTGTTTTTGCTTGCCTACCAAACCACAAAATTACAAAAATATATGAAATTATAGCTTGCAGGATAGAATTCGCAAAATTTTTAAATTGTTTAAAATTATTATAATTTAAAACAGGTTTGAATTAAGAGTTTTAAACCAACATACAAAACCGCTGCTAGTGAAAACAAGCATTTGTGTAATTAGACTTATGACTCACAGCTTTATGAATAGCCATTGTGATGTGTGACAACTAACCCCGGTTTCCCTTGTAATGCGTTTCAAAGCAAATAACTGCGGTGCGTTTGTGTGCGTGTCGATTTTTTTTGCAGCCTCAGAGTTATTTCCCTCTCATTAAGAGTGGTGGTCGAGTTTTTACTCCAGTCTCTCAGTAAATGAACTCAATGTGCTGGATTCTTGTCATCCAAGGCTTGGATCGAGTCCAAGGAGAAAAAACCCTCGCGCTCATTCAAAAGTTCCATTCAGTGCCATTAAAATGGAACCGTACGGAACCACTGTATCCATCAAAAAGCGACGTTATTATCTCCATAAGCATATAAACTGTCAAAGATGTGGCGAGCCTCATATATCCCAAATAAACATTCCTGACATCTCTGCAGCAAGATCTCACCCTGCTGCTCTGCAACAACAAACAAAAGCCAACAGAGAAACAAGCAGAGACCGCAGAGGAGAATGGCCCTCGTATAGAGATAGCCGGAGCTGCACAGGAAAAGCAGTCGGGAATATGGTACAGGAAACGGTCGTATGGGGGTTGTGCTGAAGTGAGGGCAGACAAAGAGCAGAAAAGAGAGAAAAATAAATCACCTACACAGCAGGGCTCCGCAATATAGCTTAAAGAAAACTGAGAGGCAGTGAATCAGAGCGCTGAATTAATTCATTGAAATGGGCAGTTGAAACGGAAATGAATCAAACGTACAAACTTTAATTTTGCATACACGGTACGTCAGAATTACCTTAAATATGAGTTTCTAAGTAATGGAATATATCACGTCCATGTCGAACATTTAGGAGACTTAGTAGGCCAATAAAAATGCATTAAAATCAATGTGAATTTTCAAATTCATCGCGAATAAATTGTAAACGTTGAATGTACGGGTCAGTATAATGTCCAGCCCTACTTTATAGATATAGATGTAGATGTAGGTATAGATATACTCATGTTATACGTTTCATACATATACATACTGTAGTCATTCATTTCCTGTCCATTTCCTCCTTCAGGAAATCCATTAAGGAAGCAATACATTTCCCTAAAAAGGACCTGGGTTATGGGTAATAATGTAATCCCCTTCTATATGTTATTGTTTAAGTGTTTGTTCAGATTTGATCTCATTTCACACGACTGCTCCGGCCAGCATCTGAACCTTTGCTGCAGGTTATCCAACGATCTGCTGGAATGAATTATGGCCAATTTTGTCTTAATAGATTCTCATCTAAATATGCCACACATTATTTTTCCGGCTCCCAAAAATATTTGAAGGTGTCATGTGGCTTTTGAAATATTTTGACGGTCGTAGTAAATCAGCTGACCGCATCCCTTGTGGGGTTTCAAGAAAAATATGAAATCAATTGAATTACGCTGGAAGCTTCAAAGTCAAACGCTATAAAAACCGTCAGGGGAGTCAAAGGGCCCGCGTGTTTCTCCCAAAGCGCCTGACCCCAGTGAGAGTTCATGTTGTATTTAAGTCATATTAATGTCCAGAGGCATGACCTTTGCACCTGTGGCTCATAAGAGCAGAGGCGATGGATAGTGTATCTCCTCTCTCATGCACACACACCTGCGGTGAGAAGTGGAGGAAGACGACCGTGGAACGCACGTCTGTCTGGCTGTGTGGCAGTAAATTAAAATGGGGAGCAATTTCCTGAGCTGCAATTAGCAGAAAATTGGGCCTGTCTGTTTGCAGCATTTCTCGTGACCCTGGATAAAACAACTGTGTGTGTGTGTGTGTGTGTGTGTGTGTGTGTGTGTGTGTGTATTAGGGCACCAGGGGTAGGTGAGGAACTGATGAAAGAGGGAAAAAAAGTGGCTAAAATATTGTAGAAAATGTTAGATGCTGGATTGGAAAAGACAGAATACTGAAACAACAGCCTCCTTAAATTGCTTGATAAGGGCAGTTTTCTTTTCTGTGTTGATTTGTTTCCAAGTTACATGAAGCATTTGATTGGACACATTGGAAAAAAATTGAATTGGAAAAATCTGAGTAGTGCAAGATGAGTCATCAATATTTTGCTCAGTTTTCCAGGAAGTTAAAAAACGGCACATGTTTATTCTGTATTTCTCCTAAAGATTACTTTAGCTCACTTTTACCAGTACACTAGCATATTGCTTTAAAATTAAGACAATGGCTTTATTTTTTTAAACGAATAAAAAAGGTTTGAGAAAAAGTGCCTTAAGGTTTATCATGCCAGCTTGTTTTGTTTAATTTGTTAAGTGACATTAAAGTGATGGTAAGATGTTAATGAAAGGAATCTACAGTATAGGATATAATGGATGGCTGTTGTGTTGGCCACTGCTGCATTATGGGTAATGAGCTGCTCGTGCAGTTTTGTCTCGTATCAATCTGGAGCAGAACGAATGGCTCATCAATGGCATTGACAGGTCGGCTAATACAGGCTTCAGGGTTTAGGTCAATGTCGAGCTGGTTCTTATCGATGCGCGATCTCAGGTTTAATGGAACAAGTGAAGCATTGCGATTTAAGCATGTTAAGGTCGAATGCGCTGAAGAATTCAATGTGAGATTAACAGGACATTTTCTTGCCGTTTCTCATTGTCAACAAAGAAAAGATTTTAGGGCCGTCATTGTAAAATATTGAATCTCCCATCAGAAAAAAATGATAATTTATAGATACAGGCCGTGGAGAGAACGTGAGTGTTTGACAATAGGGTGGAATGGAATGTTGCAAGCTTTATTCAAACTCTTGACATCCACATGAGCACCATGCCCAGCTGACAGGGAATGTTCTACAAATGTTGGCTAACATTACCCAAATGTTCTCTCAAAGTTATCAAAAACATTCGTGGAAGAACATTTTTAATATGTATATTTTTAAATAATGTTTAAATAAAGTTCTTATAACAACCAATTAAGTTTATACAAAATCTTGTTATAAATCTTTGTATACAAAATACAAAAACAGACGTTTGAGTGTTCCTGGAAATTTAAAAATAACATTTTTAATGTTTTTGTTACTCAATAGAAACATTGGGGGAAACGTTCTTACAACCTAAAATTGTTAGCTGGAGAGGCCCAATTCAGCCCTTTAATATCAAACGTGTTTGTGTTCTCAACAACCTCCTTTTCATTATTGATCTAGTTAAAAGGCAGCTGTTGCCAACACACGTTTCAGTTTGTGTTATAGGTTAGTCTGAATGAGTGTTAATGCTGACCGGAGGCTGTGATGCTCTGTCAATAAATCATCACTGCTCTGATTGACAACATGCTGTGATTGGTTCATCTGGATTCCAGCCACCGCTGTCATCACCCCCATTATCTTCTCCATCACACACTCTGATAAGAACCAACCTGTCCACATAAAGCTCCTGTTTGTCTTTATACTCCTCTTACTGTGTATCTAGTGCATTTCCTGTCGGGTTTCACAAGCTCTCATTGTCTGTTTGTTCCACTTTTTTAATAGTGTACGCTCTCAAAAATAAAGGTTCCTAGAAGTTATTTGTTGGGATGTGTGTGATCGTAAAGAACCTTTAACATCCACTGAACCTTTCTGTTGCGCAAAAGGTTCTTTGTAGTAAGTCAGAGGTTCTACAGACTGTATAGGTAAGGCAGAAATGGTTCTTTTTAAGAACCTTGGATGTTCTTTGGGGAACTAGAACCATGTTTTTCAGTCACATTGCTGAAAAGAACCATCTTAGGACCTTTATTTTTTACATTTACTAAGAATTTACTGGGAAGAAATATTTAGATTTTGTCACTATGGCAGTGAGATTGTTACTTGTGTTTATTTTTGCATGTTAGTCACAAGCAGCACGTGATGTACTGCAAGTGTCTCTGTCTCTGTAAAACTGCACCTGTCTCAAAAACACGAAGGTCTTTGTGATTTTGTTCCTTGTGTTTTTGATTTTGAGTTCTGGAACATTTGTTTGAAGAAGTGCGAGTGGCAGCAGATGTTTTTTTTAATAGATGGTTATGTCTTTCATTTGGACCGCACAAATCACTTACATCATTGAGAGACTACGTATTCCTCTTGCAGTCTGATATAAATCAAGTAACGTGTTGCAATACATAATAAAATTACCAGCCAGCTGGCAAGTAACGACATACCCAGCTAACAATTTTAACTTGTAAGAACATTTCCGTAACGTTTCCATTAAGTATTAACAAAAACAAAGTTCTGTTTTTGTAGACATTGTATTAACATTATTCCTTGCTTATAAAACATTACTTAAATGTTTAATTCTTTATTTTTAAAACGTTCCACTAACAATCTAAGAATAACGCTTTTGATATATATTACAGCATATATAACGTTAAAGATGTTCTACTAACGTTACTGCAAGAATGTTTTCCGATAACTTTGTGTTAATTTAATGTTAATTTTGGATCTTGTGTGTACCTGTAGAACTTTGCATCTCCTCCTCCTCCTCCTCCTCTTCCTTCCTCTGTCCCGATCCCTTCGTTATCCTCCCTCTGATATGTAGATAAGCCTCGGCTTGTGCAAACGTTGGGTCTCTCAACCATCTTTCTTTGGCTGCCGTTGGCCCTGTGTGTTGTGATATGCCCCAGGCACAGCAAACAGGACACTTTGACCCCGCTCTCCTGCCTGCGTCCATTAAGAGACTTTGTGTTAAACTGATGACCCCAGTTCAAACGCAGTCAAAGGGATTCAGGCAGAATGTGGTTTCGGTGCGGCTGCTCATCTAGCTGAGATGGTAAAAAAATCGCCCGCTCGGAGCGTTCACACCTGTACCGCTCGGCCGGTGGGTTGGTGTATAACAAAAGGAATTCCGTTGGCTATCGGGACACGTTCACTTTTAAGCAAGGTGTGCACATAAACTGTGCCTGCAGACAAAATGCACAGATGTCATTCGTGAAATTGGTTAAATTCTACAAAGCCCCTCTTTTTTATTTATTGTACATTTTGGCTAATTTGATTGTACTTTTGTCTGCTTCATTCAACACATTTTCTGTTGTAATCCGGAATTTTCCAGATTTAGATTAAATTCAGATTTAAATCCCTTAAATTCAGCACAAAAAATGCAAAAATGTATTTGGGTCCACACAGGTGCTAATACATTTAAAGCATGCATTCCTTGTTGCAGTGTTCTTGTTGTTATGGTTACGAGTCTTAGTACTCGAAAATACCCAGAACAGAAATCTGTTTAGAACTAAATAAACGTATATAAAACGATATGTATTTAAAACTAATGAGAATATATATAATAAAAGCTAAACTTT
The DNA here is from genome assembly GCA_036877575.1 of Botia almorhae. Lineage (NCBI taxonomy): Eukaryota > Metazoa > Chordata > Actinopteri > Cypriniformes > Botiidae > Botia > Botia almorhae. The sequence goes on along the minus strand of JAZGTJ010000029.1, from coordinate 347,774 downwards.
AAAAGCTAAAATTATGTTTAAAAAGACTAAAGAACAGACATTAACAATGAACCAGTGCTCAGGAGAATTCAGAACTGAACTGTGGAACGTGTTTGTGTCTGATCTTCTGGTCTCTTAGCTACATCAGACGGTCCGGTCGGCCGTGTTCATGACCTGTTAATGATGCCCCACGTCTTCAGTGACTTGGCATCAGTTTTATTGGCTGTGTGATGCAGGGGAAGGTCAATTGATCCTCCAGTAGATTCCATCCACACAACCAGCCATTGTTAACCTTGGACTCGAGTCTCTGGGAAAGATGAGTTTTGGGGGGCTGTATTGGCTGTAGGGCTGGTGGGTTTTGGAGGGTGGGGGGACAGGCTGGAGCCGAGACCCCCATGTGTGGGGCTGAGAGTGATGTATGACTTACCCTCCGCAAGGCTGCAGAGAAACTTCAAAGAACAATAGCGTGTTTATGCGAGTGTAGCTTTTATTAATGTCATTCCATCCATGCGAGGGCTCTACATGTTCCCCTCGACCACATGGGTTTCCTTTACTCACACACACATATACACATATGTACTTCTGTGTGTGTGTGTGTGTGTGTGTGTGAAGGAAACCAGGTTAAGCTGAACGTCAGACCAGACTACATTTCAAAAGCCATTTCCAAAATAAAATTTGTTAATTGATAAAATGTCATATTGCTTCTGCTGACTTTATAAGCATTGTCTAGAACACTTCACAGACCAGCCTGATTGCCTAATAAGGAAATTGGTTCCAAGGGATTTAGGCACGTTGCTTAGAATTACTGCAAATTTAGGGTTAATCTTTTAGTAAATGTGGAAGGCAGGGAAATACACTCAGCTGAGATAACATCAGAAGTTCTGGAAAACTCTGTGTTTAGTCTACTGTACTAGGCGAAATAATAATAATAAAAAAATAACCAGGAAAGAGAAAGAGCTCAAGTTAGTGTGTAATTCCTGGGATAACAGTTTGAGATTCAAATAAACATGTTAACAACTTGGATGCCGTTTGAAGGAACCCGTGGAAGTTCTAAGATGTGGTGTGAATTGAGGGCATGTTTGGAATTGAGGGGCTACACCTCTCCGTGGGTGATCTCTCTACAGCCAGGATCTGCACCTCTGAGGTTAACAGCTACACATCATTAGCTGCACCACACTGGAACTTTGCTATTGCTGTCACGGTGCAGGAAGCTGGTCTTTTGGAACCTCTGGATCGTGGAACAGTAGCCGAGAGAGAGAGAGAGAAAGAGAAAGAGAGAGACAGAGAGAGAGAGAGACACACACATACACACACAGAGGGAAAGAGACAGAGAGAGAGGGAAAGAAAGAAAGAGATAGAGAGAGAAGGAAGGAAGGAGACAGAGAGAGAGAGAAAGACAGGGAAAAAGTCAGAGAGACAGAGAGGGAAAAAAGAGTCAGAGAGACAGGGAAAGGTAGAGACAGGTAAAGAGAGAGACAGGGAAAGAGAGAGACAGGGAAAGGGAGAGACAGGGAAAGGGAGAGACAGGGAAAGGGAGAGACAGGGAAAGAGAGAGACAGGGAAAGAGAGAGACAGGAAAAGGGAGAGACAGGGAGGGGGGGGGTCTTTGTAGTTTAAATATTAGAGGTAAAATAGAGGCAAAAGCGGTAGAATATCAAAAAGTTCAGGAACCAGAACTTCAGCGTTGTAGTCAAAGAGAATTGACTTGGGGTGGGTTAGGCCAGTAAAAATGGGAAAATTGTGGAGGGGTGGATGGGAGTGAAAGAAACGCGGGGAAAAAACGTGGAGTGGCTCAAGCTGAAGCGGCGGAAGGTGCCAGGAGAGAGAGAATGAGATTTAAGGGGCAGAGAAGTGGAAAATCTGATGATACACCTGGAAGAACAGTCATTCAACTGCAGGTCACAGAAACAGATTACACATTACACAGACTCCGATTACACAGTGCACAGAATTCACACACCGCACTGCATCCACACACACACACACACACACACACACAAGGGCTGTGCGGACACATTATGTTAAGTTGGGCTGAAATATTCAAGCACGTTACCTTGATGGAGAGTCACACGAGTGTATGACAGTTTTACACACATTATGGCCGCAGGAAAGAAGGTTAGCACAGGCAAACACATTAGAGTGATTGAAAGGGAGGGTGGGGGGGCGTGTGACATTTCTAAACACATTATGGAGGAAGGAGAGACAGTGTGCTTAAACACTCAGCGTTGATGGAGGAGAGAGAGAGGAAGGTCAAGAGAGATTCTGTTTTACATCAGACGAGTTAGCGCATTAGCGTGCTAGCGCGGCTCCCCCAGCGCCGACTGGATTTTGACACATCCTCACCTTGTGCAAACAAACTAGTTCTGCACGGTGGATCACTGTGTCTTTTAACTCGAGTGTCGGGGGATGTGTGATAACGGTGTGTCTTTGTGTGAAGCTTAAAACGCACACAGACACAAGCTAAAGTCCTCGGATGACACGGTGCTCGCCAACTTGACTGTATTTTGCACTTTGTGTAGATACAATAGTAAAAAAAAAATCAACATTGTTCTTGGTAACACACACACTGCCAAAAAGCTTAGTCACTCGAATACATTATGTCCTGATCAATTATATCTTAATAAACTGACTAAAATATGAAAGCCACAGTTTTGGAAACGAAAAACAAAGGTGTTCTGTCTGTAAACAAAACATTTCAAACGACGTTTTTGTAAACACTACTATAGTTGGTAATCGAGTTTTTCCTATTCCCCTCAGTATCATTTTCCATCCTGCTTGTCTAAATATCTATGCAACTAACCAATGTTTCCTAATGACATCATTCTGCAGGAAGTGACATCATTGTTGATGGGACAGCAACGGCGCTAACATCAGTACATTTTAGCCATTACTCTCAGTAACTGATACAGTCTACATTTATATTTTCTTTAAAAAAACTATCAACATAAACTTAACTATAACTTAAAAGATGGTTTACTTTTAGTCCAAAACCTAATTACAGTCCTAATGTTTTTGATGATATTATGTCAGTAATCAAGTACTGCATAACAGAAGTGACCCTGATACGTTTGTAACAGAATGACTGGAAGGGCGCACCGAAAACGTCCTGCGTATAATAAAGCATGAAGAAGAGGATTTGACCCTCTTCTCTTGTGGCAGCCCTTGAGTGGATCGTTTTTCTATTGCAGGTTGACTTTAGATGGTTAATTAAGTCCTTAGCTTGACAGGTTGTCTGACTTGTCCAAGCCTCTTATTGGAGGCTTAGCGCCACAGGGCTGCAGTGACGCAGCACTGAACCCAGACGGATTGGGTGCAGCTGGGACTGGATTAGCAGACGGGTCGGGGGCCTGGAGCTGGTCTTTTCTGGAGGGCCCTGGAGTGCTTTGCCTGCGTGCCTTGAGTTAATCTTCTACCCTCTAAACCACCTCACAACAAGAACCCCCACCCTCCGACTCACCCGAGCTTACATTTGGATTTCTCAGTGGGCAACCTGAATATTTTACATTATTGTGTATGTAAGTGGAGGGGAGTTAAATAAATAATTAAAACAGGTAATAAAAACAGGTTAGCTGTTTCAATCACCCAGCTAACAGTTTTAGGTTGTATGTTTACCTAACATTTCTGTTAACAAACTGTTAAAGTCTTTTTTGAACGATCTAGGAAAATTCAAAACATCCATTTTTTTATATAAATATTATATCTAAATAAACGTATAAACGTTATTGCTTTGTTATAAGAATGGTATTTTTAATTCTGAAACTTTCCAAAATGTTGCACAAACAACTAAAGCATAAAGTTTTTTAAAATAGATAATATATAAGGTTAAAAAAATATGATTATTAATTGCTTGATAATTGCTTTTAAATGATGTTATCTGATGATCATCGAAATGATATTGTTACGTTTAACAGTTTTAATGTAGTTAGTACATGTTTTGTAGTTAACAGTTTTAATGTAGTTACTTTTAGTTTTAGTTGTAGTTAATGTAGTTTAGTAGGTAACTAGTTTTAGGAGGGGCAAGTTCTCTATTTTTCACTACTTAAAATTCTGCGTTGCTTGTAGTCTAAAAGCCACAATTTCAAATGATCTTCCCCAACTCTGTAAGTTTATTTGCTAAATGTGCGACTCATCAATCATGCAAAGTTTTTTTTCACGAAACCTCAGCCATATCTTTCTTCTCCATGATTATTATTAATTCAACGTGTTGCTACATGCATCAAGCGCAGCGTTTTGAACCCGAGCTTGTTTTGTGGTCTACATTCTCGCTCACATGAGTCACAGCCCTTCATCTCATCTGTGTCAGTTTGTCATCGAGAAATATTGACTTAGGGTGGTCTCCTTAAACAGAGATTCAGACAGGTGTGTGTTGCATGAACTATAGATGCATTTTTTGTTGCGCCGCAGTTTATCGGCATTATTCGTGATCGCATGCTGACAGAGCCGCATAGATGAAGGGCAAGTCTGTACGTCGCGCAGCTGTCTGTACAACATATTCGTCTGACTAATGTTGTTTTAGCGTAAACCTCGCATGTATAATGCAAAGCTACGCTAATCGTAAAGGAATTAGCGGAAAAGGTGAAGTTTGTATTTAGCGTGAGCAACGTTTACAAAATGCTTTCTTTGGGTGGCTGAATCCTATTTAAAGGATTAGAGCTAAAAGCCAACAAATGCAATGGCCTGTCTGTGTTTTTCTAAATCTGACTGTTCAAGTCGTAACTCGAGAGACAAAACAGATTGTTTTTAACATTTTTTGTAATGAAAGATCTATGAGAGGAAAGTGTTGCTCACCACTGCGTTGTAGATCTAGTAAGGATCTAGTAGTAAGGTTACATTAAAGCTGCAATTTGTAACTTTTTGTTATAATAATGATTCATAATTTGAGCTGTCGGTTCTGTTTTTCTGGAAGTTGCTAGTTTGGCTTCATCTGACTTCAGCATATGCAAAAAAATATGTAACGTTGCGTGCAATTTTGTGTTTCAAACAGTGATGGTGGTAGAGAGGCAACAGTTATGGAGTGCAGCTTTGAAATGTTGCCTCGAACCCAGGCACGGAATGTAATGTTTACAGCCACCATGTGATGTCACTAAAATATCCGTGAGTCAGTTGATAGGTTTGCATGTAGCTTGTTTTCTGAAGTGTAGCCTCACCTAAAACAACAATGCTAACATGGATCCTCTCATCTCAGTGTAACAACAGAAAACCAGTGGCTAATCTCCAGAAACACCAGTGGGCCAACAGATAATCACACAAAAACATCAGAGGCAGGACAATATGGGAGTCACACAACCCACAGGCGACCCAGACACAAACACAGAGCTGCTACTGTATATCAACAGACGGCGCTCTGAAAACAGGAGTGCTGTTTGGTTTCATTGCCCTAGGACACAGCTAGTTCTGTTCTAAAAGAGGAGCTATGTCTTTTGTCACTTTCTGGTGTCGTGCTTGAAGGTACAATGGAGGATAATGAATGAAAAGCCGGCCCGGATGGGTTGATGAATGCCGAATGCTTTTTGAAAAGCAGAAGGGTGGTGTGATATTTAGACTAATGGACAGGAGACCTGTGGTATGCGCTGATCTGGGTGCAGGCTAAGAGTCGCGATGCTAACCGCACAGGTTATTGATGTGGCTTCCCAGCCACCAGCCCTCATGTCTAACTTTACAAGTCTCATCTCAGTGACGCTCGTCCCTGAAAGCCACATATTATACAGCGGTATCAACTTTTGTAATGGTAGCTAGTAGCTATGGCAGAGCTAAACAAAGTAAAATGTATTTTAGCCGTTTGGGCATTTTTAATATATATGTATATGTTTTATATGTTTAAGTGTTTCATGATGTAGAACTTTTAATGCAAGAGGAATTAAATTAAAAGAATGAATCTAGTACTAATCTAGTAGTACTTGTTTGGGTGCTAAATTTATGCTAAATGCTAAATGTATGATTTATTTATAGCTATTTTAAAAAATATGTGTATATATATATATATATATATATGTGTGTGTGTGTGTGTGTGTGTGTGTGTGTGTCACATGGTACACTACACACACATACCCTGAACAAAACAGTGTGTATTGTATGTACAGCCATTATCACTTTATCACGTACAGCCGGTATCATTATGCTTTATATTTAGCGTTGATATAAAGGCATAGACTGCGTGTATGTATGGGGACGTAATGAGGTATAATTCATAGCCATTAGCTGACCCTTTAGCTATGTTCCCAGCAGCAGGACAAGGGCTTGTTTTCAAAGAGCAGCACATCAGTGCTCTGAAGTGTTTCTCTGATTTGGGAGATGATGATATTGTCTGGAAAGGAATGAATGAGTCTGATCGGCTGCCAGGGAATTTCTGCAGTGGCTAAGAAGTTGCCGGCCAAGAAGTTTCAAAAGTGTGCTGAATACCTGTTAAAAATATTTCAAACTCTCTTCAGTAGAGAAGCTGGAAAAATTGGGTCACGATCGTGGTTATTACAAAGGCGGTTTTACGCATTTTAGCAGCTGGTCATCAACGCAACGCTCGCACGGTTGCAGTATCAGCGCGTGTAATAATATCTCAATGAGACATCAGTTCTCAAGCTATGAGACAAGCCTTCATTTCATGAGCCAAAAGTCATTGTCAGAAACACTGATGCCGGAGTTGAATGGGGGCCTATTTGCTAAAGCAACCACAGAATGCGCGCAAGAAGCCCCAGATGGATAGCGTGTCATACTGGAATGACGAGCAAAAAAAGGCTTATTTATGTACAAAGGCTGCAGACCCAGTGAAATGCATTCCAGGGACGGAACACATCTCATTTCAATTAAGAATCTTGGAGAACTGAAGAATTCCCAGAGCGTAAATCAATTCTGTTCACATTTGGTTCACTTTTGACTGTATTTAAAAGTGTTGTTGGTGAACAGATCGTAAATTGCAATGATCATGCAGATTGGAGATAAATACATTTATTTAACAAAAGTTATTTATAAATGAGTACAAAGCTGCAGTTTTTTAAGGGTGAATTTGTGTCAACACAAAAGTGTATTACATTCCCTTACACTGTTTATACTTCATTTTTGGACACTTGTGTAGACAAAGTGTCAGAAATAAAAAATTTTGCATCATTTACACACCCTTATGTCATTCCAAACCTGACTGTATGATTTTGCTTCTGAGGAACACAACACAAAAGAAGATATTTTGAAGTACATTGGTAACCAAACAACAGCGGCTCCCAATAACTTTCATTGTTTGGACACAAAACCACTGAGACATTTCTCAAAATATCTTTTTTTGTGTTCCACAGAAAACAACATCACAGGTTTGGAATGACATGAGAGTTAGAAAATGATGGAACATTTTTCATTTTGGGGTGAACTGTCCCTTTAATTGTGGAAAAACAGTGTAATTTGACAGGTTGTTTGAAATATTCATCAGATGTGCTTTGTGAGTCACGCACGTTTGTTAAAATACGTTCTGCCTGTGACAGTCAATTTATCCCATAAAGAGCTTGTCTTGTCTCCGTGTAATTGGCCACACAGAATATTCAAATATGTGTTTAGCTTTAAAAGTCACTTTGTTGAGAAGATACGCGTTGTATTTCAGGCGCCTGTCAGTTTAATTTGATTTACAATCGGACGGAACGACCCCATAAGCGATGCCTCATTTTTTGTGATTGTTTTGCACAGGACGGTGGCGATGTGGACGGACACGTGCCAGCATTTCATTAGCATGCAGAAACATCCCTCCATTATCCTAAATGGCAACTGAACAATTTGTCTTGCGCTCCATTATTTCCTGAATAGCTCTTGACTTTTCTTATTCAGTAATGTGTACGTAACCCAATTGTGGGCACCGTTTAACAAAAGTGTGTGTGTGTTCCAAAAGCGTCTCCCGCATCACATCTGAAGATTTCCTCTGGGTACAAGGAAACATGTCCATTAGTCTGTTCCAACTGTGGTGTGATGCACAGGTGAAAACTATCACAAACTGCCAGTCCTGAAAAATTATTCAAGAAATAACTCTCATCAAAACTGAAAATTCTGCCTTTATTTACTCACCCTCATGTCTTTCCAAACCAGCATGCTTGTTTTTTGCACGAAACACAACACAGCTTGACAGACATGATCAATGTGAACTGTCGTTGTATGTTGAGAGCTGTGTAATGTTTTAAAACGTTTGAAAATATAACAGGATACGGGTTTGGGATGACATGAGGGTGAGAAAACAATGATGGAATGTTCATTTTTGGGTGAGCGTAACATTCTTTTAAGATTGACACTCTGTCATCGTTTTCACACGTGTATTGTAATCTCCAATGTTTTCTTTACATTAAAATACATAAGCCCATATTAAAGACATATTTGTCTGTTTCCAGCCACTGTTTTGGTCTTAAGAACCTCTCTCAACAATTTTTACTGGTAATCCCAGCTAACAATTTTCGGTTGTAGAAACGTTTCCATTGTAACAAAAACGTTGTTAACGAATGTTATTTTGAAATGTTCAAAATGTTTTTTAGATGTTGTGTGAACGTTAATGCTTGGACATAAGAACATTATTAAAACATTTTTAAATTCTGTAAGGTTTTTAAAATATTCCGCTTACCTGCTTAATAAAAACATTTTTAAATATGTTGTATAACAATGGAAAAGTTATATTAACGTTACTGCAAGAACATTTTTTGATAACTTTACAATAACTTTTAGACAATGTTAGCCAATGTTCTGAGAATTTGTAATAATATTTTTTTCTGAACATTCTTTGTTGGATCTTTGTTGGTTCTTTGTGGATATTTCAAGATTTTTCATCCACGTTTGCTGTGAGAGACAGGAAGTGCTGCTGACTGAAGTCGCGCTGTGCATTACCGTCTTCAAAACAACACAAATGTTTTCTTGTGCTTTGTGCGCACACGCTTGTGCCCACAGCTGGGTCTCATACAGCCAAACACTGGGTGAGTCATCACGACGCCACCTCGCATTAATGGCTCTTTCACAGAAAACACAATGTCCAGAAAAAGCATCAAAACGTAAAGTACATACACTGCAGAGCATCCGGTGGTTTGCGCAATCAGCCACTCTCACACTTCTGTCAAAAGGATTGCTTCCACCTGTCGGGCTGTACGTTTAAAGAGACAGGTACCCAAAAATTCATATTTTGTCATCGATTGCTCACCCACTTTCTTTTGGTCATTTAAAACGTGTATGATTTCCACACAGATGGAGTATTAAAGCTGCAGTAGTCTATATAATGAAAGCAGATGGGGTCCGAGAGTTGTCAAGGATAAAAATCCCCACACAAACATTATGAAAGTAGTCCATACTGTATTTTAAGACTTCTGAAGCTGTATAAGAACTTTTTAGAGGTTTTAGTCGGTATTCACTGAAAATATTGTATGACAGCTGTAGTCACATTTCACTTTTAGGAAAATTACAAGTAACTCCTTTTGTGTTCCATAGAGAAGAAAAGCTATATGAGGTTTGAAAGACACAAGGTTGAGTAAATAATTACAGAACTTTTAACTTTTTAGTGAACTACTCCATTAATGCTTGATGTAAACAGTGGGTGTAAACTTCATAGAAGGTTATGAAGTCAAAGGCTGACTCATTATTTTGCTCACTTGAGCAGAAAAGCTGTGTGTGAAGAGAAATCGAATTAAGCGTTACATGAAAAAAACAACCCTTATAAATGGAATTACCCACAGTTCGTCAGGTTTCAGAGCCCCATTCGAAAGAGGATTACAGCTGCCGGTCGATATGTCTCTCTCTCTTTTTCAGTTTTACCCTGATATTTCTTGGCAACGCTTCAGCGCCATATTAAATTTGACTCCCCAGCTTGGCCGTAACGCGAGTGCCGGTGGTTAGTTTTTATTTGATTCACAAGCGTGTAAATGTTTAATAGAGATGCAGGACGGACTGCGATGCAATTGTGACAGTTTTTCCAAGCTGAGGAGCTCATTGCCTGACAACAGGGATATATAAACCGTGAGCAGAGACTCATGACACGCAGGTCAGATTTATAGAAGCGTGCGGTGCGCCCTTCATTTCTGAACAAAAACACACAAAAAGTGTGACTTGATGTGGGTTTCTTTTCGGCAGGGCTGGGCCTGAATTGCTCAATGTGAGGCTTTAACCTTGGCACAGGCCGAATTGGCCGTTGACCAGGAGGATCTGGCAACGTCAACAGCAGTCTGAAAAATCTCTTTGAGATGCGGCTTAAGGACTTTGATGAATTTACGTTAACTTAACAATTTGGTACTTTTTCAGATTTTCTGTAGAGGTGCACCCGGTAACTTTTTCCTCATTAAAACGTTTTACACCACTAATGTATCCCCGGCTAACAATTTTAGTTGTTTTCGTAACATTTCCATTAAGTAACCAAAACATTAAAAATTATTTTTTAAGTTTTAGGAATATTTTAAACGTCCGTTTTTTAGACTTTGTGTTAATGTTTTTGCTTGGTTATAAGAACGTTATTTAAACATTTATTTCAAAAAATTTTTAACCGTTTCACTAACTACTTAAGAATAACGCTTTCATATGTAAAATATAACATTGGAAAACGTTCTTCTAACGTTACTGCAAGAACATTTAGGTATAACTTTGAGAGAACTTTTAAAGAACATTAGCCAATGTTCTGAAAGAATTCCCTGTTAGCTGGGTCCATGCCCGTCGTCATTTTAAGACGACTGCCGAATCAGCCAATGCAACATAAATGAAACCATTTAAAAACATAAATAAAATAGCTCTTAAGGCTTTAAGCGATGGGCTAACTTTCAGAAACGATTCACTTAAGATTTTAAAGATTAAAAGCCCTTGCTCCATTGCATGTAGGGTATTAGCATATTGTTTTCACTTTAAAAGGACTTTTATTCTGCTTAATGGTAGATTAAGTGAATCCCACCAGCTATTTCCAAACAAGCCTTGTTTATTGCTCCCAATACAGTAATTGACCCCTGTGGCCAAAACTCCTCATTTGATTACATTTTAATTTCTGCAGTCAAGCAAAGCGATTAAAGCTCTTTTATGTTCTTCTTAACCCCAGTTCACCTTGACTGGAGGGTGCTGGGAAGATTTTCCGCGGGGATAAGCCGTCTGATTGGTGCTTTTCTGTTGTCTCAGCCGATCTGGAGTTAAGCTCTGTGGAAGGGGCTATTCACTGACGCCACACCGCATTTACATATACATGAGATTTTAAAAGACCCTTTGGCTCCTGGATTAGTTCAGGTTCCTCACAAACCCGGCTCGGCCTTTCCACATCGGTAGCGCTTTTTAGGAGCTCTGTAATGGACAATGAACTCCTGTGATCCAGAGCTCGAACCTGCGCGTCCATTGAAAGCTGATTCAATAACTTCCCTGTGTGTTGTGTGCACTGGAGATGTTTGTTCTGAACGGAATCATTCAGTAACAGTCTAATGCTGCTTCTGTGTTGTACCACAGTCTATTAAAGCAAGTTATTAGCACTGCCATTGATGTTTATACTAGCAAATAAAAAAAAATCAACCAAACTAGAAACTCGAAAAAAAAAATAAACAGTAGCCCTGCTTTGTCTGGTAATGTAGCAGTGATATGAAACCTGGTAGCTCATTTCTAGAGTGTCCAAGCTGGTCTTGAACTAGTTTAAACCTAGTAATCGAACAACTAGTCACCCTGGTTTATGCAATAAGGTTGTTAAAGTTATATAAACTAAGTTACCAGCGCAGTATGTTTGTGTAGAGATTGTTTTTGGTATATAAATTATGTAAATTAACAGCGCAGTATGTTTGTGTAGAGATTGTTTTTGGTATATAAATTATGTACGTTACCAGCGCAGTATGTTTGTGTAGAGATTGTTTTTGATTTATCTTCTTTTCTTTCCAGCTCAGTGTCTAAATTTGGTGAACTGACAATCCAAAAAATCCACCGCCAGCTCGTGCCAGGTGCACAAAGTCTTTCCGTTCGCTCTCATCTTAACTTGAGATTCTCCCACGCTAAACTACCCCATGATACATCTCTACCTCATCCTGCTGTTCCACGCTCGCGTTACATCACCCGCAAGACAAGTCCAGGCACTGTCAGACTTTATGAATCAGGCGCATGTTTTCTCCCTCTATGTTCTGCTCTGTAAATCACTCCTGTAACTCGAGGAGCCCGTTGATGCGACGCCGGAACGGATGCATCTGTGTCGAAGACGCTGCGGGAAGCTTCCTCTGCCGTCATACGCGGCAAGAACTTACTGATAAATTCGCCCCAGTTTCTAGACCCTGATGCTCCTTTACTGGATTTATTTATGAGGGTGATGTTCCGGCCGTACAGCAACTTACCGTTTTTTACGTGATCTTGTAAACTTTACGTTGGTGGCGTTATGGCAAACTTTTGCGTCAAAAGATTTGACATCAGAAGGTTTCGCGGGGGAGGGTGTCAAGGTTGCGGCATGCGGAGGCGCAGGGCGGAACGGTGGATTATGAAACTTCCGTCACCCGCATGGCAAGGACGGTGACCCCTTTTGTGAAATGAAGGCTGACCTTTGACCTCTGCACCTCTGATGATACAGAGGAAACACCCCTTTTCCTAAATGGAAGTGGACAGGAGGTGTTAAATGAACCAAACACACCCACAAGTTTTGAGAAATAAACGCAGTGCTGCTTTTGTGTGCTGCGTCATAAAGTTCACAATATGTACAATGAGGTCCAAGAGTCCACATTAAAAATCCAGAACTGAAAATCAAATTAAAGCCTATTAACCAACAATGTTTAATGGTTTTGAAAACTGTTAAAGCAATGTTATTGAAAGATAATGAATTTAAGATTTTGCAGATGTCACAAAACTGTCATACTGGCCATGTTCACTCGTACAATCTGTCATATTTCCTTCTTGGAAAATTTTCAAATCAAAGTAACGGACAAAATGTGTATTAAATAAAAAAGTAAATAAAAGAAGAAAAAACTGAAAAAATGAAGAGAAAACATGATGTGTTTGTGTATAAAATGGCATTGTGGCTTGTTTAGTTTATTTGAGAAACGTTTTAAAAGTGTTTATGCTGTGAGGTGTCATGTGTGTCACTCTTTTGACTTTCAACTAATTTGTTTGAACAGCAGAACATCCGTATCTTAGCCCACAACATCATCCTGGTTCACTTTCTCTCATCAGCACCTGTCTCCCTCATGCTGGTAATGTACACCTCTCTATTACCTCAGGTCATGGAGGACAGCTGAACTGCAGGGGGCTTCGGCGTTCCAGAACAATCTCTGGTAAAGTCATTACTCTCTCTTTCTGGAGTCTGATACAGCCCCTGGGTTACATACATACTGTCCTGTCTACTGTAATATTTGTCTCTTTTAATACCTGCCATTATCACCAGACAAACTCTCTGTTATTGATCCGAGTCATTGATCAAGAATCTTTATCTCTGTCTCTCTCTCTTTTTCTGAGCCATGTATTAAACGGACTAAGGTGTCAGTGCTGTCATAGCTGTTAGCTGAGGATGTGTGTGGACTTCTCCTGCCATTTCAGTCTCCTCTTCTCCTCTACCTCCATATTTCTCCTCTGACCTCACCCGAAACTCGAGGAGTCAGTGTGGGAGTGCACATTTGGTTTAACCGTGTCTGCTGATTTAGTGTTCCAGGTTCACACACTGAAGTGATTTGGAAAGCCGGGACGTCATCGTTGTGCGATAGTGAGGCAGGAAGTGTGACCTCAGAAACAGGAAGTTCCTCTGGTGGAGTGCAACCTTGACCGCGGCCATCAGTTACTGTAACAGTCATGACAATGACCTTTAAAACACACCACAGGAAAGGCTAGTAAAACATGATAGTGCAGTTTTAACTCCTGTAAATGGGCGTTTACGCAGATTAAGTCCCTGCACTGCTGGTTTTTGGTAGGCGGTCTGCAGCTGTATCTATGGGTGATAATAACATAATACTTGGAGAAATGTATCCCTCAGCATTCCTATTTATGTTCTTGACTTCCACATATCCCTGTTAAAGTGTTTGGAAGTATTTGAAGTTATTTTTACAGGTTATGCTGTAAAATCAATTTTCTTCAGTTGCATGGATTGTTCTTTAAGCTACATTGTGTCTGTATAATAGGACACTGTTTTGCTTCATTACTGTAGACAGCTATCAGAGTAAACACCCGTTGAGAAGGGTGGAGAGATGGGTACATGCTTGTGCATATATGCGTGCATGCATTCGTGTGCTGCTGCATGTCCGTGCATGTCAGCGCAACGCAAACATTTTTCCCATTTCCCTATAGGCCCAGTCATAAGTCATGCACGAGTAATTATTTACACAAAGCGCATGCACGCAGTAAATCACAGCCACGCCAACAGGTGCCAAAACCCGCTGCATTAGCGCAGGAGATAACAGGCACTTATGCGGAGCACTTTACAAGCTTACATCTACAGCACAAATGTCGGATTCATCAGTCTGTCTGATTGACAGGATCCATTTGCCACGGTGGCCGTGCCGCGGCCCATCTCGAGTTTCTGAGGCTATATTTAACACTTTACCACTGACAGCCTTCTGGAAAGTAGTTGTCAGTGAGCGATCTTGTTTTAGCATGCTGCAAGTCGCAATTCATTAAGACATCATTAGTCAGAGCACAGCGCCTGACAAATCCCATACGCGTAACCGCCAAAGCGACGACTGCAGGAAAAGCCCAGCATGTCGCTGAACTTACCTGAGATATGCTGTGGGTCGATGGAGACCAAGCTGATCTCCGCCAGAGGCTGCTGGTGTGATGTTTTTAAGCTCCTGATACTTCAAGAGAGAGTTCACCTAAAAACCATTGTTCAGAACATTTCTTTGTTTAAAAAGGTTTTAAATTATGCTCTTTCCCATGCAATTACAATGAATGTGGGCTGAAGACTTCAAGGCTAATGACGGATGCACAATCACCGTATAGTACCATAAAACTTGTTCACATGCTATAGAATTATATTGTCGTATGGCTTTAGAAGATCTGAAATATAGCACACAAAACAAATGGACCACTTATATTGTATCTTTGGTCCTTTTTGGAGATCCTCATGGAAAATCATGGAAAAGTGACCGGAACCGTGTTGAGAACTGAGAAGGAGGAATTAAAGTATGGAAAGACACAAGAGTGGGTAATTGTAGTTTTTATGGAGAACGTTTTCTCTGAGAAGGTGTTGATATGTAGGATCTTGTCCATCATCCCTGCATGTCTGTTTGGTGTAAACACTTTCAGAGTGTGTTTGGATGTAAGGGTGATGAGATATTGGCACAGACCCGCTCATGAAGGCAGGAAACACTTACACACGGCAATGATAGATTCATGGATTTTTTTCTTAGCTGATGATGTATGCTGACGGCTTCAGCGCACTTTTGCGAGCTTGTGAAATGCCTTCACGCGCTCAGCTGGTGTTTGCCGGGCACTTTTGTCTTTAGCACCCAGGGGTGAAACGTCACACATTAACACCTCTGTCTATCAGAGGCTTTGTTACAACAAGCAGCGAGAGAGAGAAAGAAAGAGAGACAGAGAGAGAGAGAGAGAGAAAGAGAGAGAGTAACACAGAAAGCTAGAAAATAACTAAAAATATATTGTGCAGCATGCATAAAATCACAAATATAGGCTACTTTCATTTGTACATTTGTTTGTTTTAGTATTTTATATTTGTCTGTTTGTCTGTCTGATCTAACTATCCTGTCTGTCTGTCTGTCTGTCTCAGTTGTGGTGGTCTGTCTTTTTGCAATGAAAGCCAAAGATAAAAGAGCAACTGTGAGCACAATGGATTGTGAGTGCTGTGTGTAAGAAACGCAGAAAAGCAAACCACAGAACCTGTGCGGAAGAGTCCATCACATACCTCTCCTACAGCTCCGCTCCCTCGTTCACCTCCTCCCCCTTCAGCTGCTGCCCCCTCCCTCTCTCCCTCCTCTCCCTCCTCCTCCTCCACCCCTCCCCTTCAGCGCTCCTGTGGACGGCGTACTTCTCTCTCCCTCTCATTTAGACTGAGCTGTGGGCACAACCAGAAGCAGTCTGCGAGAGTTTGTGTGAGACTGTGTGTGTGTGTGAAGCCCGAGTCAACTGGGTCTGCCGGATCCCTGCTTGAAACTCCACCTCCACCACAAACTCTGGGTCCCACTCAGCCATCCACCCCACCAGGGCTGAGGAACCCATCCCAGAGGAGTACACCTTTACCCCCACGACTACTGAAAGGGACCCAACATGGAGCCACACGAGCCTCCGTCTCGTGCCTGGCTTGGGATCTGATTTCAGATTGCATCCTTGGGGAGAAGCTCCAGGCACTGGATCTTTTGAAGTAAGGAGGAACGGCGAAGATCTCTGCCATCCCAAAGGGAAGCACTTTGCTCTGGGCATTGTGGGCTGCAAGCCCCCCTGGGCTGGAGGCCAGCGCTCCAGCACCATGGATTACCTAGTTTGGATTTTTCTGCTGTTGTGTGGGGTGGCGTTACCTGGAAGAGTTGCACCCCAGCACATCAAAGAGAACGTGCCCAGACTGAAGCTCTCTTACAAGGGTAAGTTTTAAAACCAGACCATTATATTTCTTTGGCTTGTTCTGCTGTCACTGTAGTTGTGCTCCTCTCTCCTGCCTATGACAGATTGTTTCCATATGTTTCGGGCGTTTGTAGTGAACTGATCCTGTATGTTTTGGCTCTTCCACATGGTTCAGACAGAGCACTGTCCCATATCTTTAAACTCACTGGTGCCCTGGTGTATGGTTTTTGAACTCCAGAATGGGACCTTGTGGGTGATAATTCTGTGACGGGGAGATTACTAGCGGAAGATTAATTTCTTATCCCTCCAAACTGATTTTTAGGCTTGAATCATACAATTGTGATGCTCATTTATTTATTTAGGGTATATAGTAGTTCAGCGTATAATAGTAGTATATATAGTAGTTCATTTAGTATATATATTCATATATATATATATATACACAGACTTTTTATGCAGGTATATATATGTATTCATATATGCATATAAGTCTTGAGATCTTGGGTGATGCTGGCCGCTATGAGTAAATGGTGGTGATAGCAAACATGTTATTCTCTGCGCTGTGCTATTTTAAAGGAGACAGCAGAGAGATCCAGACTGTAGCAACCTCTCTGTAACCCGGAGCTTTCATCTCCCACGGAAATAAGCGGCAGCATTTTTGTCATATTTTTGGCTGTTTTCTTTTTAATGTAAGGTCGCCTTGAGCTCTCTGTGGTTCTTTGTTCAGGAACATGACCAAAAGTATACAGATCTACGTGTGGCGGCGATCTCGCTCTCGCTGCCTCTCTCTCCCTCGTTTTGTAAATATAGCCTTCTGTTCTGTTAGTAAATTTGTGTTTTTTGGCGTTTGTGTTGATTGTATGGTCTGCGTGTGGCATTTAACGTCCTCACATTTATTTTATAGATAGAGAGATTGAAGGATGGGTGAAATAGAGGGCTTATTTTTGTCCGAGAATGTGTTGTGAGGAACTGTGAGCGTGCAGAAAAGGAGAGAAGAACGATACGCAGAAGCATTTGATTTCAGAAATCAGCTCTTGCTCTGAGCATTAGCATCTGGTGCTTAACTTTGAGAGGGGAGGCGAAAAACTTCAATACAAAAAAGATGCAGATCCACCTGTGTCCAATCACATGCCTCTCTGAGTTAATACTGTTGTGCTTGGATGGCCCAAAGCATTTTGGGAAAACAATCTGACATTGCGTCATCAAACGGCTTTCCAAACTTATGCCACCTGTGAACTTTATAGTTGTTTTTCTCATCGGATTCTTGGTGGGTCTTTCGTATGTTGTAATGGCTGCATTGCGATTCAATTGATCAACAGAGAAGAATGTGACCACATTTTCAAAGTTGGGTGCTGGGATATGAGGGAGGTGAAGTTAAAAATGTTTCCCCCCCGTATTTTTTGGGCAATAATCATATTTTAAGAGCTTTTGGAGTTTTGCTTCTTTGCCACAGTAGTATAAAAGCAGATCTTTTCCCATTGGATAAAGTTGTGAAATGAACTGTGTGTATGTGTATGTATTTGTGTGTGAGACAGAAAATGTGTCTGATGTGTTTTTGGCCAGCGGTATGTGTGAGAATGAAGGCAGGCTTAGATAATTAGACACCTGGCCATGGTGCTAGAGCTGTGTGTGTGTGTGTGTGTGTGTAATGGGGAGAGATAGTCAAGTCCACAGGTGTCTGATGGCTCTTTTGATGCCGTGCGGTATGACAGATCGCTGTTCACACCCACACAGAGTCTGAGTGTTAAAACGAGAGAAGAAGAGCAGAAAGGATGGAGGAGAAGTGGGAGGGGTGGAGGGGTGTGTGTGGGGGGTGTTTTAATGAAGGCGGTGGGCAGACAGTAGTCGGTCAGAAGAGGATAGTCGTTAAGTGAAGTGTCACTCATTTACTCCCCCTGCGAATGCAGCATAGTAATTAAGCCAAATAAACGGGCAGACTCTCTCTCCAGGGACGCGCACTCGAGCGAGTGTGGATTGAACACTCACCCGAGGGGGACGGTATCATTTTCTCACACACGCACACACACACACACACACACATGTTGGGTTTTTATGTTTTACGAGGAAATGTTTTTTATACTGTACAAACTGTATATTCTATCCCCCCAAACTAACTTTGCCCCTAAACCCAACCCTCACACAAAACTTTCTGATTTATAAGCTTGTTTCCTCATGGGCACCTCAAAAATGTCCCCACAAGCTCCAAATTTACTGGTATGTCTTACTTGTGGGGAGCATGTAAGAACATACTACGTGTTAGAACATAGAATATACATACTTGTGGGGAAATTTGTCCCCATAACATAGTGAATACCAGAGCCACACACACACACACAGATTGATCACAAGCTGCACACACATCTTGTGATTCAGGGACACTTGTGGCCATGTTGCCTTTGGAGACGCCAGTCGAACGATCGCAGAAAATTCACGTTAGCAGAGCGATATATTTTCCTCTTCCTTTCCGTTCCCTGTAATTATAATGGCACCACTTTATCTTTCTATTCCTCCTGTATGTTTCAAACTACCGTCTGCGAAAATCGCTCTTGTCAGGTCTATCAACGGACTCGTTCGTCTGTCAGCGTGTTGAGGAGACGTGCGGGATGGCCCTTCACATGCTGGTCACATGCTTTTGAGATACAATGAAAACCTGCCTTTGGGATTTCAAACTTGAGGTTACGAGGTTGTGAATTCACACCGTAGGATTAGTGGTAGCTTTAAAACGCTCTGCGGGTGCCCAAAAATGCATAAATACCATCCTAAAAGATTAGGGCGGAGGTGGTCGGTGCATATGAAGACAGTGCCCCCTGCAGGTGGCAATGCGTGGGCACATGCCTCTGATTCGGGGGTTGCCTTTCGTAAAAAGGCAATCCTGAGGTAACAAACTGATAAAATGGCGCATCAGGGACTTTTAAACTGCTTGTGAAACAACCTGATAATTTCTCACTACAGCGTAATTACCAAGCTTCCCGTTTCATTACCGTTCCCCACGGCCTTCTGGAATTGATCGGGATGGGCGACACTGGGAAAGAGGAGAGACTCCGAGTCGTCGGAATTCAACCTAAATCTTCCGAAATAGACAGTCCTCGGGCCGACCGCACTGGACGCAGACTGGAGGCATCCCATAATAGCGGGCTGGTTGCTGGCTGCCGGTGAAGTGAGAGCTGGCGCTGGGCCAGGATTTGGGGAGGATGGAAATGATTATATAGAGGCTGAGAGGGCTGTTGGGTTTTCTCTCTCTTTCACAGACTCATCTGTTCACCAAATAGTCTGCAGTAGATATCCAGCTTCTCTCTCTCTCTCTTGTTTTACACGATAGTTCTTCCTCTACCATTTCCTCGAGCAGGGTTAGTGAGGCTGCGTTTAAACCATAGTCATAATTTACACCAGTCAGCCTCCGTGTTAAAAAAGTAAACGAGCTATCAATTTTAAAAGATCTAACTACGTTCTCAGATGATATATATCTAAAAAATATAAAACACCATCATTTATATAACTAAAAAAGACAATGATGAACAGTGGCATCTAACAAAATAATTTAAGTACATTTTTTGGTGTTGCTACTTTTTGTATTGTAAATACATTCTATTGTTTAGTTTTTATTTGTATTGGGCGTCTGCGCAGGGAAGTCAGTCGCTTAAATGAAGCATCCAAACAAACGGATTTTGTTTGGATAGACTGTTTTGACAAGTTTTGTCACACCTCACCTCTGCTCACACTGTTACGAGAGACATTCAGCAGAAAAATCATCATAGTGAAATATTAAAATTACTACTGTCAATAATTTTGTTAGTGACTTTGCTACACTGCTTGTATCTGTTATTCTCTCTGCTTATGATTCTATTTTTCTTTTATCTCCGTTGTCCTTCCTCTGGGTTACTTTCTCTGCCCGTGTCATTTCCTGTGGAGTTGCTCTCTTCCTGTGCTCAGTGGCTTTTGAGAACTTGAAGGTCACCTGAAGTCTTTGTGTGTCATGAATTATTTACTCTGTGGCTGTGGCCGGGGTCCGCTCTCATTGACCTTTTAACAACGCTGTCCTGTTGTGTTTAGTCTTGAGCGGACGTCCTGTTATTTAGCTTCTTTAATGATTCTCAGCACACAAGGCTCACAAATGCTCTCCATAACATGCGTTTATCAATAAACAATGTGTTTGGGTATTCAGATGAGGTGTGCGTTTACACCTGTGTTTCGTATGTTGTGTATTAGATGACCGAGTGAAAATGAAGTGCAGTGTGTGGGGACATGGTGCACCTGTTGTCGAATTTCAATAGAGTCCTTAGACAGGCATTTCCACACGAGTCAGATTACTGGTGTTGTGAGTGGCTGTTATATTAGTGTGTGTGTGTGTGTGTGTGTGTGTGTGTGTGTGTGAAAGAGAGAGACAGCTTGTTTGCTGTTCTTGTGGTCATATTTCTGTCAAATTCATTTGTGTAGTGCTTCCCACAAGATTTTGTTTCAAAGCACTTTTCTCCACAACAGCAGTTTATTTGTAACGATTTCTGTAAGGTGACTGTAATGATAAAAAAATTCCCTGAGACGTATTCACAAATAAACTGTAGTAAAACAGTATCACACTGCATCAGTGTCTTGTGTTTTACATATCTAAACATCCCTAAAACGAGTTCAGTCTTGCGTAAGTAAATTTTAGTTAATGCTTTACGCTAAAAACAACTTGCCAGTGGGGTGAGAGAAAATACGCTTATGTCTGTTGAATTTTGGTGGTTTAGATATTTTTTTAAATTTATGGAAAACAATAACTAGTGTTTTAAAATATTATTAAAAGCACACAAAATAGATGGTTAAGAAAATGTTTTTTTCTGTGCAAGCCCTGTGCAAAAAATATATATAATTGTGCCACATACTCTCTTTGTAATAAGCAGTCAGATCCTTAAGTAAACGTGCCGTGCTTGCTTCTGAAACTTTCTGTGTCACATTTTTCTATCACATCATCTCTGGCTGTCTGTACGTCAGCTGTCTTTCTGTGTATCATCTGGAGGGCTGCTGAGTGGATTTGTGTTTTGGCTGTCTGGCTGCACAGCCTGTGGCCGGGGGCCAGCTTTAAACAGACTCTGTGGTTAACCCGTCATGTCGCGAGCAGATTCAGGGGTAATTAAATGGTTCCACATACTCTGTCCTCTCTCTGTGGATCAGGGCAACGCTGGAATCTCATGCGGTCGCGCAGATATTGCGGTGCAGTCTGTGCGGAGAACACGGGGTTTTCAGCGGGACGCATGCTTTTATGTGGAGTAACACATGCACTTGCTAGAACACACAAATTAAGAACGTGCATGCACCAATGCGACGCCGCAAACAGTATGATATTTACATTTTTTTGGCTGTAGACCATTTTATTCCATTTTAAGTGAATTGACAAAAAATGTCAATTCAACCTGTTTTTATTTACTTTTATACCTGTTTTTATCTAGCTAAATCTGTAAATCACTAAATAAACTAAAGGTAAAATCTTTCAGTAAAAAGTTTAGCCCAGAAGAAATATACTTAAAAATCATAGTGGCTTCCTAAAAACACCAACAGTTTGATGAAAGAAATGACATCAACAGTATAAATGATTGAGTCTCTTATGCTTATAATTTATATATGTGTGTGCCTTTAACGCACACACAGCAGACCGTATCTGTATTTTGCTCACCAATTATCTTTGTGAATGAAAGTTTGAGGTTCGAGTCAGTTTTCGGTGGTATAAATCATCCGCTTGTACAGAAAAACGTTTTTTTATTAAAACTAATGGCCGTAAAGTGATTTGACACAGCGATTATGTTTCCTGTTGGTGCCACTGGGAATCAAACGACCCGTGGGTGTCAACCTCCTCTAGGCAGCCCTTCACGAGCTGTCAATCAAACGATTTCTCACTCAAGACTGAGCTCTCGTTGGCTGAGATCCAGCACGGTTACCAGGGCAACTTACCAAAACCTGCGGCCGGTTGCATGCGAGAGCAAGCTAAAATGAAGCGAAACCGGTGGCTTATTCATATCCCTGGAGCCTAAAGCAACACACAGAACAGCGTGTTAAGCAAATCTGTTCCTAAAATCTAAGTTCTCTCAAGCACAAAACCGACAAGACCGAACCACACACTTAGTTCATTGAGAAAGCGAGAGAGGGAAAACTTTTGCCAGAGTCGTGTCACGGTAGACGACGTGTGTTTTGAAGCACCCCATTGTTCTGGCTTAAATAAACAGGTAGCGCCCAAAACCATCTGCAGTACTCTTTTACTTTTTATTCCTTCTTTCCTCACTCCCCTCGCTCTCCTGGGATGGCGAGGAGCCAGAGGCAGGGTTGAAGCACAGAGGCGGCAGCACACACACACACACCCACCTTAAACACACCTAGGCTCTCCTGCAGTGTTCCAGTAGTTCCAGTTAGTGCTAGCGCACTGTGCTTGCAACACCAAGGTTAAGGTACAATCCCAACACATACTAATAAATTGTATACTTTGTATTTTTTGGGTTAAATGCTGTGGGGGAGCAGGATCTAAATAAAGCGAGCCGTTCCTCAGACCTTTGCTGCCCACATGAGCACCACAGCTGAATGTGTCCGAAAAACACACTAACCATTAAGCCACGGTTCCAATACACTGGTTCACTGGTTCAACAATTTTATGTCAAATTGGTTTTTGCTAAGCGTAACATCTGAAATCTGTTGGAAACAAAAGCGAATCAACAAAACTCTGTTTATGAATCACAGATTTGAAAAAAGAAATTCGATGACATTAAACTAGAACATTTGTAGACACTTTGTCCTCGAAAAGAGGGAGAGAAAGAGAGAGACTTTTTGTTTAGCTTTCAGCCCCTTTAACACTCACAGTCCATTTGCTTTAAGCTGCTAGCCAGAGAGATGCATCCCTAGATAAAATGTATGTGTGTGTGTGTGTATGTGTGTGTGTTTGTGTGATCACAAGCCATATGAAGGCTACCTTTTGTTGCGGCCTTGCCAAGGCAGCAATTTAAGAAAAAATGCCTGGTCCTCAGAGTTCAAGCACCAGTCGCTCACTTTTGAATGGAGAACAGTGAAACTGCCAGACGTGTCTGTCAGATCTTGAGCCAGAATGGCAGGAGAGTGAGGGTGTGGAGAACTTCACCTAGCAGCAGTAATGGACCTACTGACAGAGAAGAACAAAGGAAGGAGACAAAGAATAGGAATGTTTGGCACAGATGATGCCAAAGAAGGACCCAATGAGTATGACTGATGAAGATGAAGTGAAGTGAAAGAGAGAGGGATGGTATGAGATTTCTTTCCATGACGTTCTCTCGGTTCCATGGCAGGAGGAAATCAGTGTGGCTTATTTTGATTTCACACTGAGAGGTGACGTGTGTACTGTATTTTCTGTAAACCCTGGTATCATCCTGCAGAATTATTAAAGTAATGACTGATTATAAACAGCTTTCCCAAACTATCAGCAGTTTGGCTTCAACGAAAAACCTTTACTGTATAGGGTTCTGGAGTTAAAAATGTGGTTCTGTGTAGATTAAAAGTTCCTGGGAAAAGTTTTTCCCAGCTAACAAGGAACACTTTCAAAAAGTGTTCTTGCAGAAATGTTAGTAGAACTTCTTTTTTTTAACGTTACAGGTATTAGCCCTATATTAGAAATTATGATTTATGAAGTAGTTAGTGAAACGTTTTAAAAACATTACAGAATTAAAAAATATTTGAATAACGTTCTTTTAACCAAACATTAATGTTAACACCACGTCTAAAAAAACTGATGTTTTGAACATTCCATTAACTTTTTTTAACATTTTTAATGTTTTTGTTACTTTTGGAAACATTAGAGAAACGTTCTTACAACCTAAAATTGTTAGCTGGGTTGGTGTTATTTTGCTTATGATTTCTGGGTTTTTAAAGCACCAGTACATTTTGGTTTTTGACAGTCTGTACCAGTAAATAGCGTATTAGCAATTCCTCCACAATGAGCTCAGAAAACTGTTTTTATACTGTATTTTTGTTTTGTACTGTATGAGGCTTTGTGCATTTTCACACATACTGTACAGCTCTTGTGCCTGTGAAAGTTCATGTTTTACTGACCTGCACTCTATAAATGGCTGGTATAAAGATAATCCGACTGCAAACCAGTGCTGGATAAATATTTAACAGAACCCTGCAGTCGACAGTTCTGATTGGACGGTTATGGCATTCTGTGCTTCAATATTTTTGTATACTGACTGCTAAACTATATAACTGACTCTATAGATATCCCAATATGTAAATATTGCTATTTTATCTCTTTCATTGCTCGTATGATTATTTTAGCATGTTAATTTAGTACTAAGTAATTAAATATACTGTCTAAATGTACTGTCCACCCATCAGTATTGCAAAATAAGGTAAACATAACATGAAATGTATTTGCTTACCGTAGAAGAGAATATATGCAATATATAAGAGCCAGAGTCATAAATCTGTATATCGCTTGTGATTGGTTAATACAACTTTTGTGTTAGAAACCGAGAATAAATGCTGTTGAAATGGACAATCTGAGCTGCGCCCATTGTGCATTTGGTCTTGTGGGGACACTGTTCTACATTTCATATGCAGCGCTGTTGATACAGGAAGGAAGGATGGTCTGTTTCTCTTTTAACACTTTCTCTCGCTCGCTCGCTCGCTGTCTCTCCCTCTCTCTCCCTCCCACAATCACACAGATGTCCAGAATCTTAGCAAAGAGGACCGCAGATGGCTACTATAGTAGAGGATTGATCTAGTTTCCAGAGAGAGGCTGCAGTCTTTAAATGTCACTGTTGATTATGATTCGTTCGCGCGTTGCAGAAACGTTGCAGAGACGTTGCAGAGACGTTGGCCTTCTCCTGTAAGCAGATGTTCTGGACTGTGGCTTCTGTGAACGTTTTCCAAAGTCATTCTCATCATTCTCACTTCATCTTGTCCTCACACGGGGTTTTTGCTGTCGTGAGACCGTTTCCTTACTTGGAGAGTGACAAATTTGGCAGTCTTTGTGTCTCAGGCCGTTAGATTTTCACTGTTACTTCTAGCACAGTTGGAGAGACGCTGTCTTTAGCTGAATTTTTCGGCAGAACTGTCAAAACAACAACAGATTAACTTGACTGTCTGTGTATCTGATGTTTGGGGCCACTGGGGTGGGATTCTGCAGTGATCTGGCAACATGATGTTATATCAATACCTGGTTCGTGATGCAGTAATATTGCGGTTGTTTATATTGATATGATATGCTGCATTTCTCCAACTCAGGTGTCTTCACCTCACGTAAATAATGAAGTAGACATTTTGTGTAGCTATATATATATTTCTATACATACATACATATACATACATATAATGTCAATAAATCAATACATGAATGTGTGTAAATGAAAGTCAAATAATACAACTGGGGGACATATTTAATGTACTGATAATGTGATACAAAATCTTTCTGTCTGTTCTAATTTAAAGTTGTTTTTTTCTACGCTTATGTTTTACATACTGTTTGTTTCTGTATTTCAGAAATGCTAGAATCCAGTAATCTACTGACCTTCACTGGCTTGGCCAACAGTTCAGGTTATGACACGTTCCTGCTGGATGAGGAGAGAAGCAGATTACTGGTTGGAGCCGAGGACCATGTCTTCTCCTTTGACCTGGTCAACATCAACAGAGACCTCAAACAGGTGACTCTCTCTCTCACTCTCTCTCTTTCACACACACACACACACACACACACAACACACGCACTAGATCACCTTAAAATGACAAAAAACATACAGAACTATATAAACATTGCTGGCTCTGGAAAAATAACGTCCAAACTTTGATGCGTCTGTTGTAAATTTAAAAATGAGTCTGTCTGTAGTTATATTGCTTTTGTACAACAGTTCGTTCAAGTCCTCTGACCCGTTTGCCTGTGCGTCAACAAAGTGTTGGTGTTTTCATTGACGATATTGTCGAAAAAAATATACCAGCTAACTTGTGAAATTTACCTGAAACAGAAGTTAATTAATATAGACTTCTTTGTAAATACCTGTAAATAACTGTTGTATAAAAACAATATCATGCTGTTGTACTTACTGTAATAGCAGCACTCTTGAAGCTTACAGGCGATTCGCAGCCGTGCTGTTATTCAGTACGACGGCACTCTTGCTTGTGTTAAATTTTCGTTTGAATTGGCTGCTTGCCCTCCTCTACATTGGGCGGTAGAGTATAGAAGTGAATGACTTTATAGTGTGTCAGAGAGACCCGGGAATGGGTCTCTCACGCTGATTTTCTGCACAGCTTGCAGATCTGCATTACGTTTTCTCCTCTTTCCATCTGTGTTTTTGATCTTGGCCCGTCTCTCTGTTTCTGACTCCCCGATCGTATCTGTGCTGTAATGCTTCTCGTTCTCTCTCTCATTCTTTCTCTGGATTTCATTACTTCCATTTGCTCTCTTTAATTCCCTTTGTCCTGGAGGCTGCAGGTCATTTGCTTTATAATTCCATCAGTTGCCCTAGAAGAAGGTTTAAAGTGACTTTTATGGAACACTCACAAACACACACGCACGGTTCAGCACTATCATCGTTTAAAGATAAGAACTTAAAACTAGTGGTTTGGCAAATTATTGTAATTAACCAAATGACTTTCGCAGACGGAATATCTAAGCTGATCCTGGAGGAAGATAAAGCAGGATAAAAACAGATTTGTATTTGGGTAGTTGAGATGACACGTCCACTGATTAAAATCAGTATGAATGTATAAAAAAAAGTAAGAATCTTCGGTCCAGTAACTATTCTACTAGTTTACTAACTAATGTTTTTTTTGTGTTTTGCTGTTTTTATGCACCTTTTGGCTTTCCTGCTTTATTTAAAACCGGTGTGACGATTTTTTAAGAAGTGACTTAATTCTTCATCATTCTGATTCACTTTGACTTTACCAAACGTTTAGAGTTAAAATGAATGTTTGAGTTTTATTGATATTATGATGTTTCCATTCTTAAGAGGTTGTATGGATTTAATTTAAACGTTGCCTCAGATTTTCCTTATTGCTTCATTGTGTAAAATGCAAATTGTGTGTGTATGTGTGTGTGTGTGTGTGTGTGTGTGTGTGGTGGTTTACTTAACCATATATGGGGGACAACTTTGTACCCAAAAGTGAGCAAAACCTGCCAAATCGGAGCAAAAATGTCTTTTGGACAAATAAACCAAAGTTTTATTTAAATTGTAAAAATGTTCTATCACGTAAAAGGGTTAGAGTGTGAGTTAGGGTTAGCTTATAGTGTTAATGACTGGCTGTGTATAAAAACAGTAGAAGTCTATGAAATGTCCCCGTTTCTATAGCTAAGTAAACGTGTGTTTGTGTGTGTGTGTGTGTGTGAGTGTTTCCTGTCATAAGACGAATGGTAGTTTTAATCATTGTTCTTGTCACAGATGGAGGTGGCAGAAGGACGACAGGCAGCAGTCATTGATTGTTTTACAGCCAGGTTTCACACAGAGAGTCAGAGTCGTTCGCGTGCACTTCTCCGTTCGCCCGGCACACATTCTCACACATTCTGTCTTGCGCTGTTTTACAGATCGCCTGGCCTGCCACGCCTTCCAAAAGAGACGAGTGCAAATGGGCTGGAAAAGACCTGGGGGTAAGTGCAGAGACCCCGAAACTACATCACACTAAAACGGTTTGGTTGTGTTTTCAGCATGTGGCTCTAACAGAAATTGACTGCTTGTATTTTAACACTAGATTCCTGTTTAATAAACACATATAATGTTTATGTCTTGTACTTTACTCTGTATTCTGGTGAAACAACTTGCCTTATAAACTTCCTTTGCAGTGATTTTACGTGCTAAAACTAAAATTAGAACAAATATTTTTGTGGTTTTAGGTTTTATTTTTGTGCACTTTTTTGTTTTTATGTTTTTTGTTTTTTATCAACTGACAGATGAGTTAAAATTATATTTTGTGGTTTTAAATTTCATAAAAGATTTTTCTGTTGTCTTGTTTCTGTATTTTATCTACAATCAATGGGACTAAATAACCTATAGTGTAACATCAGGAACTATATAATAACTCTATATTTAAGAGTGTAAGTGTGTGTTACGTGAGGATTTTTGCTGACCTGCATTACTGTAAGGCGGCTGCTGTGCATGTGTGTGTGTGCTTTCGTGTGATTGATCAAGGTTGTGGTTACAAGGTTGTGATGCGCACACTTAAGAGAGTTTATGTACCCAGAATTCAGCGTTCGGATCCAGCAACCCTTGGCCCTTCTGTACAACAGAAATGGTTTATCACCCCAGATCTCTTTCCTTGTGTGTGTGTGTGTGTGTCCGTCCGTGAGCGTGTGTGTGTTGTATCGGATGGTAATTTTACGGCTGGGTTCCCGCTGAGATGGGGGGCAAAAGGGGAGCAGGATTATCAAAGATAACTCGCCAGACCTACCTCTGAGGCACAGGCCGTTAAATACAGTCAGCTAATATTGGAATTACAGTAGGTGGGAGAAATTGCGTGCTTACCGTATGCACCCAGAAAGTATTGTAACGCAGCCAGAGGCAGGCATGAGCCGACAGTGTGGTGTTTGTTAGGCAATACATGCACACACAAACCCAAAAAATTCGCCCGGCCCAGAATAAGGCATTTGCATGCTGTTAAAATGTTTGTTCTGGAGGCAGAGTTCTTCAAAGCTGCCGCGTGAAGGCTTGGTCAGTGTATTACCGACGCATTTTCCTCTCCGCAACCATAAATCTACTCATTCTCACATTTGGCTTGGCTGGGCAAAGCAAAAACAAGCCCAGAATGACAGCTGGTCTGAACTCTTGGTGTGTGTTTTAGGTTTCAATGTCAGATCGGTGCCTTTCATAACTGTGTCTGTTCTAGTCTAGCTCTATATTTGAATAATACATGTTAGCCTGTATGTGTGCAGGATTGCCTCCAGATAACAAAATAAAATACTGAATTCACGAGTCTTTTTCAGGAAGTGAAAAGACCTGCCAACGAAAACCCGAAAGATCCAAAAATTAAACATGTTCCACTAGCAGCTGTTTTTATAGTGCAGGAAGTATGTACCATAATTTTACTTTGTTAAAAAGTGAGTATTCAGCCTTATGTTTTACTTACTTAGCTTTAATTATATATAGCTCTATATATTTATAGTCTGTATTTATGGTCTACAGATGAAAATGTGTAGGCAACATTGGGCGTCCATCACAGCGGATCACACTGTCATAAAAAGTATAAGATATATATTATAAAATTAATTGTTACAAACATATTTGGTGTTAGGTACCAATTAACAATTAAAAAAAAATCTTTAGGCGAATATATAAGGTATTCTGTTTTAGGTATTTAAATAAATAAACAGTTTGGTGTTAATGCATAGCTGCTGCGGTGGAGGGCGTAATTAATGGAGAATTGGAATGACTGGTTGGAGATCATTTCCACAATTTCACAGAGTTAATGACAGCCATAAAACTCAGGTTCACATGGCTGAATTAAAGACAGCACGTCTGGTGAAATGAGCCGTCATTCTGACAGTGACAAGCCTTATACTGTCATTATCTTTTCATGACTCGCTTCGGTGTGAATGAAATTAGTCTTTACCGTTTTGATGGTAATGTACATAATTACATAGACCAGCCAATCGTAATCCCTAGAATTAATCTCGCAGCCTATGTGAGAAAGTGTTATTTATCACTCACACTTGTAAGTGTGCACTCGCTTTTCCACTTGCTTGGTTGTATAGACCTTGAAGATGAAACAGCAACGTTATATGTATGTAATTACACAGTAGTTACACTGTAATTACCGTGCACACCCCGTTATTACAACTTGAGGTTTGTATACATGTTAAACGGTAAAGAGTGTCATCTCTCACACGCCAGCGCACTCTTGGCCCTTTCTGAGCAGACGAGCGCCTTTTAAACATTCACAGACGTGGGAAATTTCAAACATGTCACTCAGCTCAGGGAGAGATGAAGTTTTATAGCACATGTGGACTGATTGTGTCAGAAATACACACATTGCCTTTAGCTTGGAAAAGCCATTACACTGAATGCCTTGTTGTTTGGCCAACATGGTCACACACGTGTGGGATAACGGTATGAGAATTTTTAGATACCTCACGATTCAATTCGATTTTGATTAAGGGAGTCACAATTGTGTTTTGTGTGGTAAACCAAATTTGTTTCTGTGTCCCACTCTTAAACTTTTAGATTATCCATCATTCATTCGAAACGATTAATTATGAAACTATTAATCATGGCTCCTAATAACCCCTCCCTCAGTATGAGGGCGCAATCTGATTGGCTGCGTGAAGAACACAGATCGATCTCTGGCTTATGAGATGGTTTCAATGGAAACTGAGTGTACAGCCAGAAGGTCCGTCAATGCCGAGTGCCACGCAAGCTTTTATTATCTGTTTTGAATAGATCTGTACAAACTGAACCAAATCGAACGTAATCCGGCCCGTTTTTGTCTATCTGTCAGTCCTGCTGGCCTCACACACATTTAGTGAACAAGCGCGTGTGTCTTTTTGTGGTTGAAACACACACACACTGGGATGGTAACACCCTCTCGCATTACCTCCCGTGCAGACAGCACACGTCCGCCCGAATCATCAGTGTTTGCACAGATGGGCCCTCTTTATTTTCTCAATGGTCGTGGAAAGGTGCGTGCGTGCGCCTGCAGGTACGCGTGAATGCACCATTGTGCGCGAGTGCGAGCATGTGTTTGCGCAGCGTGTTTGTAATTGGCAGAGTAGGTTTGTTATTGCTGAACCGGGCCCTCGCGTATCATGAAAGGAAGTGGAAGAGCATTCATTCACTTTAAACAATTTACTCAGCGCCTACTCACTTAGAAGGCTGCGGGGCCCAACACATGTGCTATACATTTAGCTATCATCAAAACCAGACACACACATACGCACACACGCTTTCAGTACAAATGAGAGCTGGCTGACAGGATATTAAGATGGATAAAACAGGTGGGATTATCATCTTTCATCCTGCAGGAACTCAAAGACTTTTTAATGATGCCTAAAGCTTAAATATTACAGTTACTGAGAAGTTTAATAATGTCTGGTTCACTTATTCATCACAGATCCGAGGTCAGTTTAGATGTGTTCCCATAATGTATGGTCAGGGTATTCTCATATCATGAATTACTAATGTAGCACGACTTTATTAAGTTATGAATAAGTTAACATTTTAAAATGAGTAATTTGGCTGCCTTAAGCAAGCACCAATAATTATCTTTCTAACTTTTATTTAAATGTTGTGTTTGATGGAATATTACGAGCAGAATATTTGCTTAATGTTCGATCGATGTTTTATTATCTGCTTGGGTAACAAATGTGTTCTGTGTTATGATTTTTTTAGAAAGATTGCTCAAACTACGTGCGTGTACTGCAGCCTTATAACCAAACGCACATTTATGTGTGTGGTACTGGAGCTTTCCATCCTATCTGTGCTTATCTGGAGATGGGCAAACGAGCAGAGGTACACACACACACACACACATACACGTTTACTGAATTATGTTTAATATGTATATATTTCATATACTTATTATATAATATATATACATATATATATTCATAGTGTTTTTATAATTGAGGACATCCCCAAAAGAAGGTGTTGTCAGGTTTTGCTCACTTTTGGGTTATGTACATGGACATAACATACAAAGTGCCTCGACACCCCCACCCCCAAACACACACACACAGTATATATACACACAAACAAACAAAATCTTCATATCCTTTTTTGGCACAAAGAACCACTGCACACTACACATTATACATCTCAGAGGCAACGTCCACAGAAATTGATGGTTCGTATACGTTCTGCTAACGTTTGTTCTGTTAACAACTTCAGACCAGTGAAGTAGAAAATAAGAGCGTCAAAAACCATCGAGAGTGTTATTTAGAAGCACGTCGAGCGCAGGAAATGAGGCGGCTTTCCGTGATGTAAAAATGTCAGTGCGTTTTCTAAATGTGACGCGCGCTGATTAATCATGGCCTTAGCGTGGAGCGGTGAAAATCTGTTGAGGATGTTTTGCGCCGGCTGATTGCACACGCTCTCTGCGTTGTTTTAGCACCTGTTTCAAAAGGAATTATGCAAATCAGGCGACGGCACAAACGCGTCCACAAAATCTGAGCTAAATGTCATTTGCGTGGTGTAATACCTGATCATCCAGGTTATGGAGAGTGCCGGAAATTACAATGTTTTTGTGTTTGAGAAACTAGACCACATTACTGTATTACAATTTGTTGAAACATATCCTCTCTATTACTTTATTGATTGGTTATCAATTAATTAGTTGCATGCTGTGTTTGTTTAATTGGATATCTGCTTCTTCAGGACAACATCTTCCGTCTGGATGTCAACTACTTTGAGAATGGACGCGGGAAAAGTCCCTATGATCCAAAGATGCAGTCGTCGTCACTCCTGATTGGTGGGTTTTTTAGGCTTGGTTTTAATTGGTTAGATTTTTCTGGCTGTGTTCCGATTGGAGATCTGGTGACTTACATTCTCACCTGTGGGTAGATGGTGAGCTCTACTCTGGAACGTCAGCAGACTTCATGGGTCGAGACTTTGCCATTTTCCGTACGCTCGGATCCCATCATCCAATCAGAACTGAGCAGCATGACTCCAGGTGGCTAAATGGTAAATATGCAGAATTTTTGGTAGCTGTTTTATGTATTTTAAAATTAAGTGTGTTGTTTCGAACTCGAATGTACTAAAGTCATACTAATCTTTTCTTGTTATGAATAAACGTAGTCAATGATAACCTAAACATTTGTTTCAATAGGTTATCCAAGGTTTTTTCCAGGCGGTTATTTATCATAAAAATCCATTTTTGTTTTTTTTTCAGTAAGCTACACTTTTTAAAAATTCCATACACTGAAATATGAGATTCCACCTACTCACTTTGTCTTTCAACAGTCTGTAAAGATCAAGTAAACCAGTGCTTATATATTTGTGTGCCTGTCTATAATTATAAATGCATGTTGCAGTTGTATGTAAGTTCTCAGTTTTTATTGTTCTTTGTTATTTTTTGTCACTTCTGTCTGCTGAAGTAATCACACCTCGCTCAGAAAGTGTCTGGCAGAAAAATGTGTGTAAAATTTAAGTGCATGCGTTTTCTATCGTGAGTGTATGTCTGTGCACATAAGTGTGTGTGTGAGGGTGTGTGTGTGTGTGTGAGGGTGTGTGTGTGAGGATGTGTGTGTGAGAGAGAGAAGGAAAGAGTCTCTTTGTGTGTGTCTGCAGTAGAGATTAGCTCGACTGGGGTGTTGAGTGTTTCCTCTGACATCCCGGCTGCATTTTTGTGGACTTATGGAACACAAAAGGTCAATATCAAGCTTGAAAAACCAGTCAGTGTTTTCCCATGAAGTTAATCCTGTCTCAGCTGTTGGCGCGAGCAGCTCTCGTTTCAGTCCTCGCGCGGCTGCGTCCAGGGTCAGCACCCGCGCTGTCAATACCCCCATATATTCATGAGGAAAGGTGCTTTTGAAAACGCTCATCTCACCTTAATCCTTGCCGACTGTTGCCACGGATACGCTGGATGTGACTTCCATTTCCCCTATGAATGACTTTCTCTCTTTTTCTCACACAAAAGAACCAGTGTCGTTTGGAGGATTAGCCACATGATATTCTATCAAACTCTTATCAACTGAGACACCGGCATCTTCACACAGAGCGTTGATGGTTGTTCTTCGTGTGCTTCAAAGAGGCTTAACTTTGACAAGCAAATCTTCTGTTAACTTATCAGTTAGTTTCCCGAAATAAAGTCTTTCCAAAAAAGTACGTGAATTGAAGTTATCTGTCTAGTCTGAAGAGTTTTTCTAGTCCTGTGTGTGCGTGCACACTTGATTAATTACGCAGATTCTGATTCAGATTGAAACATGGGTGGAACTCATCACTGAAGTCTCTACGGGCTCACAATACACAAACTGAGTCATTCGGTGGTAAATGTTCGTTCCGGCTGTTTAAGCTTCGCATCCTGTCGGGTCTGTCACGATGTAACGCAGCACCGCATGTAGCGCCGCGCGTGTGCCGCCCGCGTGGGTGGGGGGACGTGTTACGTTTCGTTTCTGGGGGAGAGCGGTCACGGCTGAATGCCGGCGATCCCCTGAACCTCCGACGTGGAGGTCTTGGCAGGTTTCGGAAAAGCTAAGACGGGTTAATTCAAGTGTGCGTGTTTTAACTTCCCAGAATGCTCTGGGGTGAATTTACACAGTTCAGTATCTTCTTTCAGTGCTGTGCTTTAGGGTAGTTGCGGTTAAATAGCATTCTGACGCAATGAATGTGTGTGTGTGTGTGTGTGTGTTGCAGAGCCTCGGTTTGTTGGAATTCACT
The DNA here is from genome assembly GCA_036877575.1 of Botia almorhae. Lineage (NCBI taxonomy): Eukaryota > Metazoa > Chordata > Actinopteri > Cypriniformes > Botiidae > Botia > Botia almorhae. Next base: position 313,083 of record JAZGTJ010000029.1, on the reverse strand, counting down.
TGATCCCTGAAAGCGATAATCCTGAAGATGATAAGATCTTCCTATTCTTTAAAGAGAACGCCATGGATGGTGAACACACAGGCAAAGCTACTATCTCCAGAATAGGACAACTGTGTAAGGTAACATCACACACAGAAACATAAAACCCTCATTATCCCGAAACGTATGTATTCCATACATGCATAGAATACAAACGTTGTCTGAACGTTGACATTGTCTTCAGAATGATATGGGCGGACACAGGAGTCTGGTGAACAAATGGACCACCTTCCTGAAAGCTAAGCTAACCTGCTCTGTGCCGGGTCTCAATGGCATAGACACACATTTTGATGAGCTGCGTAAGTTTCGTGTGTCTGTGAAATTGTGCATCTGTGTGTGTGTCCATAAGAGTGTGTCCACGAATGTGTGTGTGTGTTTGGCAATGAGAGTGTGTTTCTATGAGTGTGTGTGTGTTCATAAGAGTGTGTGTTTGGCAATGAGAGTGTGTTTCTACGAGTGTGTGTGTGTTCATAAGAGTGTGTGTTTGGCAATGAGTGTGTGTTCATAAGAGTGTGTGTTTGGCAATGAGAGTGTGTTTCTATAAGTGTGTGTGCTCATACGTGTGTGTGTCCATGAAGGTGTGTTTGGCAATGAGAGTGTGTGTTTATGAGAGTGTGATCTGAATGCTTTTAAATATTGATATGTATAAATAACAGATTAAAATGCTCATATTCATATAAGAATTGATGTTTTTCAGAGGACGTCTTTCTAATGAGCGCTAAGGACCCAAAGAATCCAGTGATCTATGCTGTGTTTACTACATCCAGGTAGTGTCCAATATAGAGACACATGCATTTCTTTCTCTCTCTTCTGTAAGTAAAGTGATTGTTGTGAGCTTTGATATGTTTGGCTCTTTAAGAGGCTTTGCAGTCCAGTAATCTGGTTAGACTCGGGCCGGCGCTTCATGTCCCTGTGCACGGATGGGTATTTCCTCCTTATCCTGCCCTTTCACCCCCTTTTACCTGCTTCTCCACTCAGCTTCGGCTCAGCAGCTCAGAGGAAATATGATTAGGGTGGTAACATGAGCCCCGCTCCCCAGCCAGACACCCTCTCCCTGGGCATGCTGGAGAGGAGGGGTGGCGTGGCGTGGCGGAGCATGTGGAAGTAACAAAAGCAGATAAACGACTTTTAAAATGATGGATGAGCTCACTGTGTGTGTGTGTGTGTTGCTTGTAAACACAAGATGTAAAAGAGGACAAACATATCACGATTAATCACTGTCAAACTGCGAGAGGGGCTGAAGCGGGCCGGGCCCATCCTGTTCGTCTGTTCCCACCTCACTGATTTCCTAATGTATGCAGGGAACACAACACTCCAAAATTCAATTGCAGGCTTTAAGGAATTAGACGGCTATAATTGGTTTTCTAAGTGCCCTGTTTCAAAGATGAATAGAAGTGCATTCTGGGGACTTGCTTTTAATATTGCCACCTAATGAGGCCTGAACATTGTCGTGATGGATCCTTATTTTATCTCTCGCTGTCTGTGAGTCTGCGTGTGTGCTGGAGTTTGTGTGTGTGTGTNGATGGAGATTTAGTGTATTCATGTGCCCTGTGGTTAATTGATTTTCTCACTAATTAACATTTTACAAAGGCTACGGGCTGATCACCACAGCATGTTTGGCCCTGTGGCTGTTTTGGGGGAGAATAAGTGCTTGGGCGCGCACACACACACGCACACGTGCACTGCGATACAAATATTATTTTATACAACAAGCAACACATTAATATCAACAGGAAAGACAACATAGAGCAAATTTGCTTCCTTTTACACATTTCTTTGTGCTGTTCTCCACACGAGAACAAATGTGTTAGTGTTATTTGATCAGAATGCAAGAACTTGCCCCTCCCTCTTAGCTGATGTCATCAAGCCCACTTATTTTTTTAGCCCCTCCCCTCCAACCACCTGGCTCCATTCTGGTATAGAATAATTCTCATTAGCCCATTGTTTCCTGTGCATTAAATCAAGCCCCACCAGTTGTTTTATGTCCTCACAAAATGTGCTATTTGTAAATTACAGACTTAAAATCAGTTGCGAAGTATTATATGTTATATTTACTTGCTTCAGTTTATTCACAAACGAATGATTCACTTTAGAAAGTAATTCTACACTAATGTGCCGTGTATTTAAAGTTGTTCAAATATTTGACCTTCCTTCCGCTCTTCTTTTTTTTTAGTAATATCTTCCGTGGATCCGCTATATGCATGTACAGTATGGCAGATATCCGAAGGGTATTTCTAGGTCCATATGCCCATAGGGATGGGCCAAACTACCAGTGGGTTCCATTCCAGGGCAGAGTTCCATACCCCCGGCCCGGCACTGTGAGTTCTGGCCAATATATCTGGCATTAACAAAACCCGTTAATTTTTCCTGACAAACTACAGCTTTATATATGTGCACTTGTGTTCAAATGAAGCAATAATCCACGATCGTTGTGCATTAGTGATTTTAACATGGTTGCTTTAATAAACAACCACATTTGTCGATAATAATAATATTTATTTCTGCTGAGGAATATAGTTTAGTAGCCTAACTGTAAAAAACATTGTAGATGTGTAGACATGGTTTTGTTTAATAATATAAAACCGAAATGATGTCACAGATGTGCGGTTATGTGTTGTTTTACAACAACATGGCTTGTCCAATCAGATTTTACCAACAGAATTTGTATTTACAGTAACGCAATTATGCGTTATGCTTATATGTGGTTGCACATTTTACAAAAACATTGTCCTCAAAAAATACAACTACACACCATTTAGTAATGTGGTAAAATATCACAATATAATACAGCAGTAAAATAACATTATAATATTGAACCTCTGTATCAATGAGCAGATTTAACCCCTCCCCCTCTTTCACAGTGTCCCAGCAAAACATTCGGAGGCTTTGATTCCACCAAAGACCTGCCAGATGATGTCATCACGTTTGCCCGTCTGCACCCAGCCATGTACAACCCCGTGCAGCCAATGGGTGGGAAGCCCATCGTGGTACGCACCAACGTGGAGTACCAGTTCAGTCAGCTGGTGGTGGACCGTGTAGAAGCCGAGGACGGCCAGTATGATGTCATGTTCATCGGCACAGGCCAGTAAAACCAACCAGTACACACAAAATCAGCCCAGCTAACAGGAAACATTCTCAAAACATTGGCTAATATTCTCTAAAGGTTCTCTCAACGTTATCAAAAACATTTTTGTAGTTAATAGAATTTGTTTGTTATATATCAGAAATATCAAAAACATTATTCTTAAGTTGGTAGTGGAACGTTTTGAAAACATAACAGAATTAATCATGTAAGTTTAACGTTCTTTAAACATAAACATTATATTACATGTATTAATGAATTATAAACGTTTAAAAAATTATTACATGTATTATAAACATGTATTAACGTTTGTGAATACATATCTAAAAAATCATTTACAACCTAAAATTATTAGCTGGGAAGTTTCTTAGGAAAAGTTAAATTTGTGAAACGTTCATTTTGTGACTCAATCTTAAAAACTCTTTTTTAAATCAGATCTAGGAACAGTGCTGAAGGTGGTGACCATCCCCAGGGAAAGCTGGCATGACCTGGAGGAAGTCGTGCTGGAGGAGATGACGGTTTTCCGGGTAGCTTTGTGTTTCCACTTGCTATGGGAATCAAAATCCGTATATTTTGCAGTTGCAGTTACATTCAACAGCTCGCTCATGAATCTGTCTGCGTGGATGTAGTTATGTCATCTTAGAAATATCCTTGGATCTTTGAACAAGATTAAACTCTGTTCTCCCCTCTAGGAGCCAACACCTATTACCGCCATGGAACTGTCCACCAAACAAGTACGTCTGCTAGATATTAAATTAAATTAATCACCGTACAGTTTGCCAGTTCACAAACCGTTAGCTGAGAATATATTGCGGGCTGCTTATTCGTCTTAATTGACATTTAGTTCATCTGTCAACAGCAACAGCTGTACCTGGGGTCAGATTTAGGGATTTCCCAGATGCCTTTGCACCGATGCGAGGTGTACGGAAAAGCATGTGCGGAGTGCTGCCTGGCAAGAGATCCGTACTGCGCCTGGGACGGAACCGAGTGCTCCAGATATTTTCCCACTGCTAAGAGGTAAACATATTCCTAAGCCATTACATATAATACATACTAATACATACTACATAACTTTAACTTACTGGGTTAAAAATGAACACAAATCATTTATTGAGCAAGTAAATGACAGATCGGTGCTCAACATGATCTCTTTACTCTGATTCCCAACAGTACGTTTATAATAATGATTTATAATTTGAGCTGTCAGATCCAATTTCCTGGAAAAACACAGTTTGGCTTTTTTTGATTATAACAGATAAAAAGTCTTTTTTACTTATGTTTTAAACAGAGATCAGGCGACAGAGAGGCAAACATTACAGATTGTAGCTTTAAGATTTTATATGGAAAGTGATAATATAACATTTAAAGCATATTTTGACATGATGCTTCATATTGATGGCATCATATTCACCTTTTAGCATAAGCGCTTAGCGCGCTACAAAACTCTACATCTCACTGCGCGTTTTATTCAGGACCCTTATTCACATAACACGCACACACACACACTCTCTTTTGTGAAAATATACTGTGCCATCTACACCTTAACAGAGGAAAAAGTGGGTCGCGGTTCGACACACCCTCGCGGTCCACAGCACTTTGACGGTCCGCGCCATTCAAAATATTTTCACTGTGCCTAAAATGCAAAACAGACGTCCCACCCGAACCTACCGCACGTGCCTAGAAGGCCAGAGTCAAGGAATGTGTGTGTGTGTGTGTGTGTGCTTGTGCACGCCTTAGCAAAACATGTAACGCAAAAACGAGAAGACACATACCAAATGATGTACAGAAAGAACCACTAAAACATGAGCAAACAAAAAAAGCAGCAGGAAAATGGAGAATTATGGGAAATGACAAAATAACAGGGTGTTTCAAACATGTTTTAAACACAAAACCTCAGGTCTTATTTATCACTTATTTCCCAAGACCTACTGCAGCTCAACCTCGGCGAGATCGGCCAGCCTTCACAGCAGATCTGGAATGTTTTTCAGCTCAACACGAAATCTTTTAAGCTTTTGAATACATTTGTGAACGGATAAAAGTGCTGGCCTTGCGGAGCTGTCATCAAGAGATATTGGAAGCTTCGGTGGCTTGGAATTCCGTATTGGCCTTCATGGAATATTTCCCAATGAGTCACCAACTGGTGTTTGTTGCATATCAAGTGTACCCCTGCATTCTCCTTCCTTTTTAAAGGCACAGTGTGCACTCATTTATCATTTAGGCTCATCACTGATTGAGCCAAAGTGGCTGTGTCCGTCTGGCTGGGATTTTTAAAGAAACGGAGCAATGTTTTGATTTGCCACAGAGGCAAAGTGTTAACATTTATTCTGGGAAATCAGCTTATGAAGGACTTACTTATACTTGTCTCTTTATATTAAGCTGACGTAGGAGGAAATATCTAAATGTCCAAAAAAATTACACACATACCTTTTAGGTAAGGCAGGGCTCTTGGAGGGCCACTGTCCTGTTCAGTTGAGTTCCAACCCTAATCAAACACACCTGCTTATCCTGAAGACCTTGATTAGCTGGTTCTGGTGTGTTTGATTACGGTTGAACTTAAACACCGGCCTTCCAAGAGCGGAATAGCAGGAAAAGCCCCTGCTGTATGGCTGAATGGTTCAACGTAGATCTTAGATTGAAGCAACATTGCCCTCTAGTGGTGTGGATGTAGTACTGGTACAACACTAAGATAAATCTGCATTTTCCAGGGAATGCATAGACTGATATATGTATAAATGCAGGCCAGCTGGATCTACAGCACACGACTGATCCACTCTCTGTATGTTCCACAGGAGAACACGACGTCAGGACATCAGAAACGGAGATCCACTTTCTCAGTGCTCAGATTTACACCACAATGGTAAGAACACACACGCTTCTCCTCCTGTTTTAATTCTCTGATGATTGCAGAACATTACATGTGTGTGTGTGTGTTAGATGATCTGGAAGGTCACAGCAGTGTGGAGGAGAGATCTGTGTATGGTGTGGAGAACAGCAGTATGTTTCTGGAATGCAGCCCAAAATCTCAGCGAGCTTTAATCTACTGGCAGCTCCAGAGACCAAACGATGAACATAAACTTGAGGTACACAAACACACGCCCACACTTAAGAACGCATAACAGCATAGGCTGGCATTTACATACACTTCAATAATGTGTTAAGGGGTATCTGTTCAAAATCCAGTCAGGATGGGAAAGAATCACGGAGACTCAGAAACCACTGTGGTCTCCGCATGTCACCGCCGCTGTAATTATACTTGAAATATTTTCTCAGCTCATCTTGAGCTTTCCAGATTCTTCACACATTACAGCACCAGCTCCCTGATTTTGGCAGACTAACCGGTTTAACAGTCTAACGCTGCGTGTTGAATTAAATAGTGTTATTGCTCTTCTGACTGGTCTGTCCAATACTACCGTCGTGATTTATGAACTTTTATAACACAAAAATGTTATTTTGTGGCACTAGAATAAAAAATAATGACACTTTTCTTGTGGGTTACTCAAGCACTCTTGCCATTGGTCGGTCAGCAGCTAGTTCTGCCCCTAAACCCACGCCATTGGTTAAGCCAGTGTTATTGTGTTTGGTTAAACAAACAGAGCGTCGGTTTGTTATAACCGCATTGTGCGCTTTTTAGAGGAGCAAAAATCAAGCAAAATCTGGTTAAAAAAGCTTTTAAATATGGTAGCAGTCACATTTACTAGAAAATATTGTCACGCTGTTTCCTTTAACATATAACTAGTGTTAAGTAAAATGCTGGTGAAGAGGTACCTCATAATTCATTTTATTTGACAGAATTTGACATAATGACCCCCCACCCCTCCCAACCACCCACAGACTCACACATACACAGCTGTGTTTCTCTTTCAGATACGATCAGGTAAAAATAGCGCTAAAGTAACACGTTAGCCCAGACGGTCATTATGTTAATTTAATAACGGTCTGATTTCAGCTTTCCTGCTGTGTAAGAAAATAACTCTGCGCTGGTTTATCCTCGCAACTCCGATTTGACCTTAACACTTATACCCTGATCTGGGATCAGTTTTTGTCTTTGACATGGTTTGTAATGATAACAAAAAAAGAGCAAAACTGATCTGTATAGAAATACTGTGTAACTATACTGTACAAATATAAAGCTTGTGTACCTTCATGATTCATATAGGAACCCTTTCTAAATAATGTGTCAGTTATTAACATTTATATTAAATTACACAGTATCAGATAGTGTTGTGAGTGATTATTGACCAAATTAAAACTGATTATAAATCCAAGTGTGTTTGTAATACACCAGTTAACTTAAACTCCTCTGGGATTGGACGACACTAGCCTCGTCCAATAAGGGTTAACTTCTATTTCATTCTCTCTCTCCGTCAGATTATGTTTGATGAGCGAGTGAGTCTTACAGGCCAGGGTTTGCTGATCAGAAGCCTCACCCAGGCTGATTCAGGGGTCTACCACTGTCACGCGGTGGAGCACGGCTTTATCCAGCCCCTGCGACGCGTTAACCTGCAGGTCATCCCCTCTCAGCGCGTCAGTGAGCTGCTGCTCCGGACGGGGGCCAACGATAAAGAGCCGTCCCCCAAACACAAACTCTGGTACCGGGACTTCATGAGCCTGCTGGAGCATCCGGATCTTAACAGCGTGGATGAGTTCTGCGAGCGAGTTTGGAAGAGAGAGAGGAAGCCGAAAGGAAAGAAGGCCCCCAAAATCAACGCCGGAGCCGGCGCTGGTGCGAAAGCGGAGAAAAACCTTCAAACAACCGCTCAGAGCTTGCAGAACCCGACACAGAGGGCCCAAAATGCACCCAAAGTGCTGAACAACCCGAATGTTCAGGTTCTACCCAAATCAGCCGGTTTGCAAAGGAGTCAAGTGCCAGTCAGCACCGCAAGCACGGAGCACCAAACCGCCAAACCGGACAGTGGAATAATTGCCCAGAGCGCGCAGAAGATCCAGAGTGCTTCAGAGAGCCAAAGAGCACCACAGATCCAGGGGAAGAGAGGTAGCCAGACTCCCCAGAGAGGACCTGCCAACACAGCCAAGTGGAAACAGCTCCAGGAGAACAAGAGGGGCCGCAACCGCAGGACCCACGAACAGCAGAGACCACCGCGCAGCGTGTGAGAGAGAGCTGTGCTGACCCATTGACGGACATGTGCATAAATATACACACGCACACACAGTCAACAATCCACACTTCCAAACACACGAACATCTGCATCAGCCATTTACATGCAAACAGACAAACACGCAGCGTAACCACTAACAAGAGCACAAAAGTCAAAGCAAAGGACTTTGAGTAAATATATAAACGTGAACTCAACTGGAATCACATTTATTTCACTTGTTCACCAGGAAAAACACTTTAACCTTGTTGTTGCAGAGGCATCAGTGACTGTCCACGTGGACAGACTTCAGCTTCATACACAAAACATGACGCTCATTTTCCAAGGAAACGAGCGCGTGCCGATCCACAATATCCTTTACAGACTGCATTGACAGCAGGAGACGATCGTTTGCCAAAAAACCTCTGAGATGCGACGGTGCCAACGGGGATAAGAGATGCGCTTTCTGGTATCAAAGGAAATGGTATTTGTACCCTTAAACGTAATCGTGTGTATCGTTCGTTTGAGCCGACAGGTTATGGTCCCAGGCGCTCTGGAGCGAATCGGACGCCGGAAAGTCAGAGGACTGTGACGTACCTGTTACAGAAGCAAGCAGTGTATTGTATATAAATCCACACTAGTAGAAGTTACTATGGATACAGTTGGTCAAAGGCAAACGGCTTTAGGCATGCCTTAGTAACCGTTTGCTTAACCTCTTGGTCCTCAGAAACGTTTAGATGTTAGTGTAATTAATTATGTTGGAGATAATCAAGTGGGCTCAAAAGTCTATAACTGTAGTGACCATCTCTGCCAAAATTTAGGATTCAAATACAAAGTGCATGACCTGAATGAATAAGCTCTTCCAAGCCAGCGACATAGTCGAAGCATCTCCAGATCACAAAGTCTCGACGATGGTTCATATTGTCGGTCGCGTTTAAAAACGAAAGAATGTCTTGTGTAAATCGCGGCATCTTCTTACGATGTTATTAAGATAGTTCCATAATGTCTGTAGTGTATTTCTAAATTATTATTACTCGCATTGCTTACGGTTGCATCATTATTAATTTGCTAAATCGGTCTATGTTAGGCTAAATGCGGAGTGACCCTGATATATGTACATATATACAGCGGAACGCCACATAATTATTTATTACCGGTAATTGTTTATTGTTCAAAGGGTTGCATTTATTTTTGATATCATTTTCTATTCATTTGTAAACGTGTTTTGGACAGGCCACAATAATACCCTTAGACGGACCAATTGTTTTCCTTTCTTTTTCCTAATATTCTTGTTAAACGTTTGCAGATGTAGCTGTATCTCTAGCTGTTTTATTTTAGTTTTACCCCGTTTTGTTCTTCCTTTTGGTAATTTGTTGTCCTTTATTTCTCTGTCGTCCTAGTCTTTCTCATTAGTAATGAATCCTAGTGCAAGACCCACCAGAAATCATTTAGCTGTGAATCTCCCTACCGAGTGTGTGGGTAAGGTCTTAACAGATGCCACGGAAAACACGCTGCATGTGAATTCTGCCTTCGCGCATCTTTATTTTTGTCGCCAGTGTGTCGTGTGAAAGGTCATTTCTGTGCCAGGCAAGATGTACGAGATGTGAATATTTTTTGCCATTTGCAAAGATTACGCCATCTAAACATACCCTGTCCGATTTATGTATTATAGGTTTGTAGTCTCACCAGAATTTTCCCCTCGCTGTTCGCCGAAATTGTCCTTTAAATGCAATACGGAGTGTTATCCACCAGATGGCGCTCTCGTCCACTCCCTGTCGCGCGTGTAGTTGATTTGGAGCTGGTTGGAGGAAGAACGGGAGAGGGGGGGAAGGGAGCTGTCCGTTATGTAAAATCGGTGTTTCTGGCATGCATTTGGTTGTCTAAATAAATATTTCCTCTATGATTTCAGGGTGGTCCCGGGTGGATTATTTGTATGTCTTTGATGTGTTTTGGCAACATTTGGCGAACAGATGTATTGTGGAATGTATTTAAAGTGTTAAAAGTAAAGGTACCACACCGCTAGCACGGTGTGTTTTTTAATTGATGACACTTTACCAATAACTCCGGTCACTGGCAAGTTTAAAAACAATGTTCTTTGTATACAATAATATTTGAGTTTTGATGCATCATTTGTGTGTATTGTTATAAAAATATCCTACATGCTTTTAATTTGATGAAACATCTGTCAGTTGTTTGGAGTTACTTCTTTCCAAAATACCTGCTGGCCAATGAACGGGTCTTTAATCCAGGTTGGACCCGACCATTGTGGAGCACCTCGCACGCGCCCGGGGGGAAAACGGAGCGTTTAATAAACTCACATCCAATGTCTGCTGAAGACACGACTATTTTCTGACACGTCACATTTAAAATACGTTTTCTCACATTCACCTGTAAATACTTAATAAAAGAGCGACTTGTTTTTTTAAACAATAAATGCAACAGACTGAATTTCATAGAACATATATTCATATTAATATACATATAAGATAAATACGATAGATGAACAACAGTATAAGCGATAGTCATTTTTGGACATGTGGACTTGTACGAGCCGTTCAAACCATTGTTATGGTACTCATGAAGCTGCTTATGTCTTGTGTTTATCCGGCGGAGAGACATTCTGCAAAATTCAATGGAGGTGAGTAGACGACGATTTTATTGTCAAAGAATTTGGGTGGAAACTTGTCGATCATGTTTGTAATGTTTCGTGATGTGTTTGCCGCATACAGAAATTATAAACGCGTTATGAACCGTCTTTGTTATTTAATTGTCATGGAAACTCTTGAGGGCCGCAGTTCGTGCTTTTTACCACTAGATGGCGCGAAAACTTTCCCCCTCAAATGCACAATTGATTCCTGTTGTTAATTAATTGTAAACTACAGCATACATCGTTTAGCCAAATGTCTCATTATTCTTTAACCGTAATCTTTAAAGTTCATATAAATAAATGAGGAATTTTATTTTAGTGGCAGCAGCCCAATCAAAACTAATTTAATTTATTCCGTGGCCAAAACTTGAGTGTGTATTTGTATGGGTAAGTGGTTGTGACTCAACAGATCCATCATCTCACCCACATGCACAGAAAGCAAGTGTCTCTCTCTCTCTCGTTCTCTCGCTCCCTCTCTCTCTCGTTCTCTCGCTCCCTCTCTCACACGCTCTCTCACACGCTCTCTGTCCCTCACTCTCTCTCTCGCTCTCGCTCTTTCTCGCTCTCCCTCCCTCTCACTCACTAACTCCCTATTGCCCTCTCTCCCTCTGTGTGTGTTTGTGTTTTCAGCCCACATTTATGAGTGTGTGTCAGTATGTGTGTCAGTGTTTGCCCATATGTGAATCAGAGGTCTCTTCACATTGCCTGACACACACACACACACACACACACAAATACACACGCCCTGGCCCTGAGGATTCTGGGTAGAAAGAAGCTTCATATCAGAGCCCAGGCAAAGACTCTCTTTATGTAAATAAATGGAAATATTATAGCAGATTCTGTCCTGCGTTTATTGCTGATCATGCTGGAAGATGAATTTTGCTTACTGTCACATTTCCCTTAACAGTGAGCACTGCCCACACTGTGCAGTAAGCGACGGATGATCACACAGGCGCACGTTTCTCAACAGTTGTCCGTTAAACACCCCCTAATTACAAGCTCCTAGGTGGACGGGAGGGCAGGGTAACTATGGAAACACTGGATCCCTAAGGGATGTATTAGAGCCCAATAATCATGAGAACAGCAGCCATAACATCAGTCTGACACGAAGGCGCATCTTTAGTTTTAGTACATGGCAGAAACGACTCCCCAGCTATCAGGAAACGTTCTCAGTATATTGGCTAACGTTCTCTAAAAGTTCCTTTCAAAGTTGGCAAAAACATTCTTGTGGTAACGTTGCAGAATGTTAGTGGAACATTTTAAAAACTGAAAACATTTGAACGACGCCCTCATAACAATGCAAAAAAAACTGGACGTTTTGAACATTTCTAGAACTCTCAAAATAACATTTTTAACATGTTTTTTTTAAATAGAAATGTTAGGTAAACGTTTTTTTAATGCAGTTTTACAACCTAAACTTAGCTGGGTCCCTTCTGACTCGGCTCAAAACAGCACTTTATATTTAGCATCACACGTGATGGAGGCGGCAGTCAGTCACTTGACTCAAACCCCCTTAGCCCTTACTCTCACTCTCATTACGGAGTTAAAATGAGGTCTGCTCTCATTGATGAGAATGGTACACTTCACCACCCCTAATGAATTTCCCTCCCCCTTCTTCCTGCCTCCTTTTTATCTTCTCCTCTTCTTTCCCTTTTTCTAGCTCTTCCACAAATCCACCTTATTTCCTTCCCATCAGTCTCTCTTTGACTCTCTCAGCTCTGAGACACAGCCCCAGGAGCAGTTTAGAGGCGATCCCGCCTACAGTTTGCATTCGTTTGAATACGATGCCGCTTTGCTTCCTTTTAGCGCCGCTGGAAGGGATAAACTGTTAAATCTCTTCCCAACTGGAACTGGAAAATTTTTTTTTTCAGTCCCAATTGTTACAGTTCGTTGATTAAAAGTTTATTCAAGCTGTTTAAAGGGAATCAGAGAGACGCAAAGTAACATAATAGAATATCTTAAGACTTAAGACCAGAATTATTTGAAACATTCTGATTGGCCGGTTGTTCATAAGAAAACTGATTAGAGAATGTGTGTGTGTGTGTGTGTGTGTGTGTAAGAGGGAATTAAAGGGGGTGTGGTTTCTACCCGAGCAGATGCGAGGCAAAGCCACAGAGGTGAGAAACACCGTTCCTTTAAGAGTGTTTTTAACCGGGCGGTTATTAGTGCTTATTGGGAGGAAAAACAAGGAGTTAGGGGAGGAATTAGGCGCATGCAGTCTAAGAAGGACGTGGAGATCAGGGCGACAAATATACCACCAATGAAACGCTGTCTCCAGGAAACAGAGGGTGCAAGGACCTGTCACTCTCAGGTGAAACAGCAAGCAGACTCAGCTCATAGTGAAGGTATGTGGCTTTACTCAGTTGTTGGTCATCTTTTTCAGTATAGCAGCACTCACAGTGTAACTTTTGCCACCTGTTTGTTTGTGTGTGTAAACACAGTCATCTCTTATGCCAGAGATACATCACCTTTGCCGCCATAGTATTGGGTTCACAAGTGGACCGAATTCACATTGAAACTAGTGTCAGATTGTGTGTGAAAACAGTCGCGCTGAATCAGAGCCCACTCGTGGTTCACATGAAGCTCATAACCAGTGTGTATTGTTTTGCGGGCATGTTTTTATCTCCATAATAGTTATTTGCCGGGTCACGCAAGCCATATTTTTTGTATTGAGGCACATATTCAAATTTAATGAGCAACGCAGCGTGTGTGTGATTAGGTTTCAGGCTTCAGTTACACATCTCTGCCTTTGTGTGCACTGTAAGTCACACATACGCTCTCGCATACTTACTGAAGACACACAAACACGTTATAAAACATTACAAATGTCATCTAGATTGGTTTATGAGGGTGTGATTATAAGACACACAGGGCAATAGGAAGTCAAAAGAAGTCCGGTGGGGGATAACATACAGTATGTGGATACAGGTTTGACACCACCAGATCTGGTAGCTGTATGGGCAGGACTGGGGACGGCTGTCACAAAAGGAAGTTGTTTAACTCCATAACTAAAAGTTTTACAATTCTGTGTTTCTGTATATTTGTGGATCTGTTGGTTTCTAACACCTTCCTCCATCTGTATTAAGAAACATTTTTGTTCTTTAGCTGAATAAGTGAACACAAAGCCAGACCCTCATATATAACTTTTTGTAGGCAGAACTCGTACATAAATTAATTTAATTGACATAAATTAACATAGAGACATAATTGCTGGACTATAACGTGTGAAATCAGTGAAGCACACACGAATGACCTTAATGCTCTGGAACAGAAACACACACGCATATACACACGTGTGTGTGTTTCTGTTCCAGAGCATTAAGGTCATTCGTGTGTGCTTCACTGATCAGCTATGTGTGGGGGAAAGCTCTGCTCTTAGTTGCCCTTCATCACCGCTGATGAGAGACTGGAATAACATCGAACGGCCATAATCGTAATCTGTGACTTTCCCCGTCATTGTACTGGGTGATTGTCGCGGCAACAGCAGATCGCGGCGATACAGAGCTTAACGTCCCAGTAATGCTATTTGATCTGATTGGTTGATGAGTGGAGATCGTTAGGGCTCTGTGGATCTTGATAAGAGTCCGTCTCCTCTGTATAGCCCGGGGACTCCAGCTGGTCTCACAGAGGACAAATTCCCCCTGGAGCTCCGGGCTGGGCTGAATAAGCTTCGGCTGTCACATCACACATCCGTCAGAGTGATGTTAAGCCGGGTGGAGAGGATAACGCTTAACTTTCACCGTTATAAGGAAGCCAGAAACCACATTAAGGGAATCTGATATCCACTTATAGGAATTGCATGCAGTAGCTTGACTCGATTTGTGTGCTGCTCTGGTCGTTTTATTTAAGACTTTGACACGTCGCAAGGATGCCCAAGCGTTTACAAATGCGCTTGCATTATCACACTATGGATGCTGATAAACAGGCTGCTCGTGGAATTTCGAGAGGCATCCAAACACGTTGAGTCGCGAGCGCTACCCTTGTATGTCTTTTTAATGTGTGAAGGGGCCAAAAGCAGATCAGATTTTTACAGGAAGTACTCATTTTCTTGCCCAATCAGATTTTAGCATAAAGATGTCCTATTAGATATATAGATGATGCTGTAACCCTGCTCCAACAGGTGCTTGATGGTATTCATGGCAGTCTTCTTTCCTGCAGCGTTTGGTTCTGACCCTGCTGGTACACACCTGCCTGTAATTTCCTACAGAGCTGCTAGATCCTTATTATCCCGTTTGGTTTTTTTTTAACCTTTGCTCCACTTTTGTTGATGTCACACTAGAGATAGGACACCATGACTGGGAAAAGTGAAAACGGAAGCAAGGCAGATTTAAACCTGTATTACCTGCATGAGAACCACAGCCCAACATGGTGTATGCCTGTGCGCTAACCACTAGGCCATGGCTCCAAGGTCTTTCTATTAGAGATTAACTTGTACTTGTAATCTGAAAAACTGTTTTGAATCTGTTTTTGGTCACCCCGCAAGTCTATAAATTTAGAATGACTCGCATATTGGAACTAAATGTCTCCCATTTTTAAAGCAGCATTTTACAGAAGCTGGTACGTAATATTTTCTCCGTACTATACATTAGGCTACTGTGGTGGCCAATGTCACCCGTTATGAAGTATCTGACCTAGGAAATACAGCCCTGCAGTGTATGGAACTGTGTTATGTCTGGGTGTTTTATTCAGGGTTGGTTCAGCACTGTGTTGACGTTTATCTCTCATCACCCTCTGCACAAACGTGGGAAATCAATAAAGGTTGCTAATGGAGACGGGATTTTCTTCAGTCGCTCCTCAAGGCTGTTAAGACACTAATATTAAGTCGCACGTCTGAGGGGAACTCGATTCAAAGTGCACGCGTTTGTTTCTGGAACAAGGGCCCGAGCAAATGACATGCGGTGCGGAGAATTAAAAGCAGTGAAGGAATCAAAACGTCTGAGTGATTTTCTGTCGGTTTTGTATCATCCTAAAATATGTGACATTTGACTTCTTGTGGATAAATGACACCGTGGGAACGATGTGTCCTCCCAAACTAACGTCATTGAATCCAGTGAGGAGATCTTGTAATGTTTCCTTCTGTCCTGGAGCCCTTGCCAAAGCTATGATGAGAACATACTGATGTCTTATGGACCATATTGACGCAGTGACTCACGATTCCTATTCAGCAGGCTGACTGAGTCTGTGAATGGATGTGATTGTGAGTGTGATGCAGGCAGTGGCTGAATGACTGAACGATCCGACAGGTATGTCGCTCATAAGCACACAAACCAATGCAAGATTAAGCTCTGTTTCCACTTTAACCATAACTACAATAATTACAATGACATTTTTAATAGAATATGATAGTTGCATATGTTTATATATATTTTGCATATGCATAGATATATTTTTTATATAGTTTGAGCTGGCTTGTGTATGTTTTATCTTGTATTAGGTCTGGTCCTTACAAATTGATCAATTTCATCTAATCAATTTCATTTGATCTATATCAGTTATAAACATTCAAATGATTCGTTTGCATGCTATTTTCCTCTTCCAACAGAAGCACAGTTGGAAGAATACACTAGTTTAAATGTCCAGCATTTTAAGTCCAGACTCCTCCAGTGTGACTTGTTTTGCTTAATTCTGAATGTTTATTTTTAAAATCATTTTAAAGAGTCAAAAACTTTGACCCTAAATTTGTCAAAGCGTCTATTGCTGTCGTTTTTTATATAGGGATCAATAGAGTGTAACCTACATTCTTGATGTTAGCCGAAATACGTTTATGGCCATGAAACGAGATTAAGGATATTTAAAGGTAATATTCGTAACGAGGTCGCTTGTAATGTAACATTATAATACGTCGTGTTACAGTAAACGGATGAGCTGGCTAATTAACGCATGAGTCAGGGAATTAGTGGCTCGCATTGAAAGCGGAATAAATAGGGTAATTATTGGAAGGTGCGGTAATTCTAAGGCGGTTTGTCCCTTTAATTTCGTTTTATTCCGATGGCGACGTCTTATGATCACCTGTGAGGGGCGGGACTTGCGCGTCGGATGGAGAGGGAAGGCGTACAACTCCAGTGCTAGACCCGCTCGGAGAGGCTGCGCTCCCGGGATGCGCGTTATCACCGGAGCGATCATCGACGAAAATGGAGGAATAAAATGACATGCGTCCACAACAACCGCGGATACGGAGACTGTCGCCTTTATCCCGACCTTAAGACCCATATCGCATAATTAGCTGGAGGTAAAGAGAAAAGCGGGTCGGCCATGGGGAACGAAGCGAGCATGGAAGGCGGCGAAGGGGCGCCTGGATTACCAGCGGGACTCGTACCTGACGGGAAGGGTGGCTTTATCCAGATGCCCTCAGGGGTGGAGGCAGACCTAAGCAATTTGTCTGAGGAGGAGAGGAAGCAGCTAGTGGCCGCTATGGCCAAAGCGCAGTCCAGGCAAGTTGAAGCGTATAGGGATGCTCAAGCACGCAGAAGCGCGTTTTTAATAAATGATTGCAGTAATGAAAACGATGTCCGTCGCTTCAGTGCCTTGTGTTGGAGGCGGTTGTGTTTTGAACAGGGCTCTGCGGGCTGGCATATCACGACAGCAGCACCGATGCAAAACAGGATCACACCCATTCACTCTCCCAGTCGTATTACAGAGCGCCGATCGAGTGTACGTGTGCCACCGTTTTATACAACGAGATGTATTGCGGTGCAATCTTCAGACATTGATTCGACAACAAAATAGTACTTTCAAATCTACTTCCGTCTAATTTTCTGCCATGCATGCGCGATTTGGTAACAAAATAGTACTTCCAAACGTAAGCGATTGGGTTTACACTTTTATATCGACGTTGTGCGTAAAATGACAGCGTATCTGCGCATATTTATGCAGCGTAATTAGTGTGATTATCGTTATCATGGAAGGTCACTGGTCAGTCTCGTTTTCCGGGGTTATGGACAAAAATCAAATAGCCTGCAGAACAAAGATCCTCGGCCCTAACACACATCCGTCATCTGTGCGTCCAGGTCTCTGTCGTAACAGCCCACTGCGTACTCCATGCACACTCCATCTTCCTCCTATGGGCTGTGTAGGTGATGTCATGAGCAAAACACTGACCGAAAATAAGGAGCCTATCGACATCAGTGTGACAATGCAATCACGAGAGCACGCGATCGACATTCATAAAAACACGCAGTAAATATTTGCAAGCCAATGCAACCGTGTCTTTATTTGTTATGTATACCCAAGCGCAAACGTAGGAGGGGGTATTAATATTAATATGACTATATATAGCGCGGCAAGCATAAATGCCATCATACTCATTGATCGCTTTGGTTATTTTGGTAGGCGTGCGTGTAGTATTACACCTGACAACGAGAACGAAGGACCGACCATTTTACAGTATAGGCGATTATAATGCGTTTGTTCGCTGTCCGCGGTGCTGAAATCCACAGCGACGGTCGTGTGGAAAGCGCCACTGGTTAGAAAGAATACGTGTCTTCTGTGAAAGATTTAAAGACTACGTGCATGTGACAAAATACACAAACACCACCAGCTGTTAAAAGTTTGCTGTGCTGAAAAAACATTCTTTTGACTTGTGTTGTGTGTTGCTGCTGCAGCTTAAATTAATGTGTGCTGTGGCTAAATAATATGCAGTTTGTTATGGCTGTCAACAACAGATGATATCAGATTATGAATATATGTCTTGCTTGTTTGGCAAATACTGCGACCATGTTGTCCCTTCAGATTTGCATGAATGTTGACTTAGTTTTTATGGTATGGATTAATTGTCTGAACAGTTTTCATCTTGTGGTGTATTTTTGGAATTGGTCCAGAGTAGCAGTTATGTAAACAATGCAGAATTCAGTTGAGTAGATTTTGCAGTATAGGTGTATAATGGCCTTTGACTTGTAAAGGTGAATTTGACACTGTCTGTTCACTCCACAGACCCCCGGAGACTCAAGCTAGTGGCACCAGAGGCTCGGCAGGTCTCAGTAAGAGTCGGACCGTAGATGCGTTTGGAGAGGGGCCTCCTCCCAAGCCAAAGCCTGGACGGAGCCCCTCCTCTCTCAGCCTCCTCGAGTCACGTTTCCGGCAGGACCCCAAAGACCCAGAGCAGCCCCGAACCGGCATGTTTTCATCTGGCTTTCTGAGTGGGGCCAACCCTCTCAGTGCGGTCTCTTCTGCTGTCTCCTCTGCCAGCATCCCAAAGTTTAGCCTCTTTGGTGATGATGATGAGGAGCCCGCCAAGCAGGAAGGAAAGCCTCCAGGTCCACCCAGCGGGGCAGGGAAGGGGCCTCCACAGCAAGGGGGTAAGCTGCCTCAGCAAAGCAAGCCTGGTGGGCCTGGTCCCCAACAACAAGGACCCAAACCTGGTGGGCCAGGGCCTCAACAGCAAGGGCCTAAGCCTGGTGGACCAGGACCTCAACAAGGGCCTAAACCTGCAGGGCAAGGACCCCAGCAACCAGGGCCTGGTAAACCTGGTCCAGTGGGTCCGGGAAAACCCAGTGGACCTGGATATCAGCAGCAGGGTAAACCTGGACCAGGGGCTCAAGCAGAAGGACCTGCTAAGGCCGGGCCTGCCCAGGGGAAGGTTGTCGGGACAATGTGCCCTCTTTGTAAGTCTACAAAACTGAATGTGCAGGCCAAGGAACAGCCACCCAACTACAACACCTGCACTCAGTGCAAACAGCAGGTGTGCAGCCTGTGCGGCTTCAGTCCTCCAGACTCGGCGGTAAGAAACATATTTGCTGTCCTCTGATATCTCAAAAAGGCTTATGATCCAAATATTGATATGAAGCATAAGATATACAGTCATTTCTCATACAGAAACAAGATTGTCACGTTCATATAGACGTGTTTTCACAGCTGTTCTATAATCTCTCTGTAAATGGAGGAGAGTACAGCGATAAGGATGCAATGTAATGATCGTCGTTCTTTATATGAAAGCAAAATGTTCCTTTTCAGAACGTTTTCACAACGCTTAATCTCTCTGTAAGCGCTCGAGAGCTCAGGGATGAGACCGATACTGTGTTAGATTTTTAAAATCGTTTCTTACTGCCTCATTTGGGAGGAAATATGAGCAAAGGAAAAAAAATCACAACTCCCACCAGACTCTGTATTGTGTGACTAAAAGTGGAAGTTTTCGCTGAAGACTCCCGCAAACTCGGTTCATATTTTGTCTGTGAAAGTGTTTTTAAAGCTGTTCTGGGTTTGGTTTTAATAACCCTTTATTTGTTTTGCTCGGGCTGCAGGCTGCACTTGTTTCCTCTTATCCTGAAGTTAGGAGAAAGTTGTTGGTAGATGATTATCAAGGTCACTTACATCACCCAGATGGAGAGATGTTTATTCCACTGTTTTGAAACCACAAGTATGAGATGTAATTAAAGTATGCATTACAGAGAGTGACTCAACCAAATGAAAATCAAACTCGCCCTGTCCGTCAACACCAGAAGCGCTCCAGTAATTAAACCATAAAATTGTGGCTCTTATGGCTACCCATCTCAATCTGTTATTATTGCAGTTTTATCCAATGAAGATGAATGGCTTTTAATAACAGGAAGTAAACGGCAAATGTTGTGTGTATGTTTTTATATTACTGGGTGTCTTTCCTCAGTGTTTGGCTGTTTATGGGTGATTTTGTTTTCAGTCAGGGGAGTTATTTTCTCCCCTGAGGTAAACAAAAATAGTTTTACCAGATAAATTTGCCAGAGCTTTAAATATTTTATTGTGTCTCTTTAATTACATTTTTCTAATTTCCCAAGCATTTTAATAAATGAATAATAAATAAATTCATTTTTTTGTGCTAGTCCCCTGCCCGGAGTTTTTAATTTCCTCTATAATACATTTTACCAAAGCAGTATCAGAGATATCGAAAAATATTTAATTTAAAAATCATTTTGCTTTTCAAGAAAAGCTTTTTGCATTGATGGAAAAGTGTGATGGGAGAACATCATGTTGTCATAGTGACAAGGTTATAAATAAAAACATTAAAATAAAATAAGATTTTTACGTCATGACTTTATACCTTCATTATGAATACGAATTCTGTCAGTTTTTTTTTATAAATTTGATTTCTCTTCTAGCCAACTTGTGTTAACAAGACACAGCTTATCCAAGAATCATGCATATGAAAATATTTTGAGCTGCTATGATATGTGCAATGAGCTTTAAGTAAAAACACTTATAATTGCATAGAAATGCTTCCTAATATGATTAATATTATGTGTATGTGCGTTGCGTTGCGTGACTTTCTCTGGTTGTCTCTACAGGGTAAGGAATGGTTGTGTCTAAACTGTCAGATGCAGCGAGCAGTGGGGGGTATGGAGCCACCTGGGCCTTCTATGATGAAACAACCCTCCAAACAGGGCTCAGCCCCTCCCTCCCCACAGAGAAAGGAGCCACCATCTGGGTCACCTTCCAGGGGTGAGCAAGGAAAGAAACCCCCAACGCTGACCAAGCAACAAAGTATGGCTGACACAGGGAAAGGTATGACACCTCCAGCAACACCAAAATCTGGACCAGGGCCACAGCAGGCCCCCCAGGGGCCTCAGCCTGGACCCCCGGGGGCCAAACGTGGACAGCCTCCCCCTCTACAGAAACCTACACAAAGCCCAAAGGGTAGTCCTCAGCCGTCGCCAGCGAAAACGACCCCAAAACAGGACGGAGGGGGATTTTTTGGTGGATTTGGTCGTGGGGGTTTAACAGAGGTGACAAAACCCTCTGCAGGTGCCCAGGCTACAGAGTCGGTCACAGGGAAAATCTTTGGAGGTTTTGGTGGGTCATCCAAACCTCAGGGGGGCTCCACAGCTCAGGCCAGTGAATCTGTCACTGGGAAACTCTTCAGTGGATTTACTGGACTCACCGAGTCAACAAAGACTCCACCAACCACTTCTCAGTCCACTGAGAGCGTGTCTGGAAAGATGTTTGGTTTTGGCTCATCCATCCTGAGCTCCGCCACCAATCTCATCACTGGGGAGGAACCAAAGTCTCCTACCGCATCTCTTCCAGGATCGCCCCCTGATTCACCCACTGGGTCCGGTGCAGAGTCCCCTCCTGGATCTACCCCCGACTCTGGCTCAGAGTCTCCTCCCGACACTCCACCTGCTTATTCCAAAGAGCCAGCCGCTCCAAAACCTGCAGCTGCTGAACGGAAAGAATCGTCAGAAAGATCCGCTTCAAAATCAGCGAAAGCAGAGGAGCCTTCAACACCAATCTCAGACTCTGATGGCCAGTCCTGCTGTCCTCTCTGTAAAGTGAAACTCAACGTGGGGTCAGGAGACACACCCAACTACAGCAACTGTACAGAGTGCCAGAAAATTGTGTGTAATCTGTGTGGATTTAACCCCACTCCGCACCTCTCAGAGGTAAGAGGTTCTACAAGCGTGTTTTCTATTTTTTAAATACAAGTTAGCAGTAGGATTTGGTTTATATCACAGCCTGGCAACCAATGATTTGTTATTTGCTATAGCTAGTTGACGGCAGGAGGAAACATCATCAAAGCATTTTACTGGGCAAAATAAATGTGTGCGTGCTTGTGTGCATGTGTGTAAGCGTGCTGAGTATAGGGGAGACTCGTGGTCTGATTCCCATCTCAGATGACTCAACAACTGGCTGCTTCCTGTTTGGAAATGAGCCTTTGCTATTTAGTGAACACAGAAGATAGAGAGGTAGAAACGAAATTGGAAGGATAGACTTTGTTTAATCACTTATCAGACTTTGAATTAGTAATGAATCACTTCCTTCACCTTGAGATGGAGTGTGCACACACCGGAAATGAACAGAGGAACGTTGTTTTAAGACTTGGTGTTTAAATATTAATTGCTATGCAGAGTTTTGCTGTCATTTTACATTATATAGTAGCATCACTTGCCTTAGACATATGGACCTCAGACTTTTTGTTTATTAATTTTTCTATAAATAGATACTGTACATTTTAAAATTGTGATTCAGGCCTGTAGTGAATTACTTTTTTGTTTCAGCTCTGCTCTTGTTCTTTGTGAGCGCTTGAAATTCAACACTAGTCTGTCCACAGAGGTTAAACTGCGTGTGTGACTCAGAGCTAATAATTGTTTCCTAAGGGACATGAAGTGGTTTGTTACTTATCTGCGATGTTTTTGTACTTGCAAATATCATAGTTTTAATTTACACACTCTACCACAGCTTTTTGTGTAAAAAAGCAAATCCTTACATGGTGTAAAAGCCATAGAAATGTGTCACGCTGCTTATATAGAAATATATATAAATACACAAATGTAGGTTTGCTGTTGAAGGGCTGTCAGATTGGTAGAAAAGTTGCATAGCCGTATCAACATTTTTTGGTGCTTGCTGGGAATGTGCTTACAAAGTTTCAAGGAAGATACAAAAATAAATCACTCGGAAATAAGCCACTAAATTGGGCTGGTAACCAAATCATTTGCCTCACTCTGATGACTGTGGGGTCACATTAGTACACTTAATGTCTGGCTTTATTTATTTGCATTGGAATTTTCTTCATATTGCTGCAGTTAATTACTTTTGGCAAATTATAAAACTCTCCAAAGATACTTCCTTCACTTTACACACCCTTGTTTCTTTGTGTGAGGATGTTGGGCTAAGCTGCTGTGGGTTGCCCTGTCCCAGCTAACAGGGAATGTTCTCAGAACATTGACTAACGTTTTCTAAAAAGTTCTTTCAAAATGATCAAATCTGTTCTTGCAGTAATGTTAGTGAAATGTTTTTTAACATTATACATCATATCGAAACCATCATTCTTATTGTTAGTGGAATGTTTTAAAAACGTTACAGAATTGAAAATGTTTTAATAATGTTCTTATAACCAAGCATAACGTTAAAGCAACATCTAAAAACTGGATGTTTTGAACATTCTTAGAACATTCAGTTTAACATTTTTGCTACTTAATGGAAACGTTGGGAAACTTTCGAACAACCTAAAATTGTTAGCTGGGGTGCATTACGACATTTGATGGTCCTAAATCGCCTTGTGTGTTTGTTACATTTGTTTCCTCATGCTTGCTCTCTGTAATCCAGTGAATCTGTTTCAGATTTTCTAAGAAGATTAACCCAAGCATGTTCGTCTGGTTCCATCTCGCATGCTACAGTCAGTGACGCTCTTTATATTGTCAGGTGTTTTCCACCAAGATGGCTGACTCACTGATCCCAGTTCAGTTAAAGGCTGGATTACATTACACAACTTGGCTGCAGTGTGTGATGCCTAGCATTTTATAAATTCACCAGAAAACCTGGGCGTGTTTATCATTTCCATTGGCTTCTGAGTTTTGTGACACCCTCAAGCTTGATTTTGATTGGCTGGTCAGCACATGACTTTAAATTGTGGCGCATCGTACATTACAAGATTTTTTTAAGTTGATACTAAACATCACACAGGTGGATTAAGTGTGTGCCCATCATACACAACGTGTGTTTTTTGTGAAATTTGTCAACTCAGATCTTTCGACTTTCCTCCAACCCGCGGCAACAAACGCCCACTCACCCTGACTGGAAATCCCAAGGTTTCTGCTTCGTGCAGGTCTGTGTTATTGTAGATGCTTGTGGGTTTAACCAGGAGCCTTTGTTGTGAGCTGTTGAACGGTCTGATCAAAAAAAGCTCAGGGCCATACAAAATTATGTTATCAGGATCACTGCTGAAGTGCTTCCATTTGAAAAACATCCACGCGCGAGATTAGATTTAGCCTCGCTTCCTGCTAGCTTTCAACACTGCCTGTGCTGCTGCGACAACACGGAGAAAGTGTTTACGCGAGAGTGCGCGTCTGTGTGTAGTCATCTGTTTTTGCTAACAGGATTCAAAGGGCAACAGCTGAGTTTTTGTCCGCAAGCCATTTGACGGTCACATTTTTAAATCTTTCAATATTTACATAGTTTTAATATGACACCCCTTGAACTTTCAAAGATTATCTTCTCGGTTTTCCTTCTTCTGCATCTTCAGTAGCAACAAACCTCTGGGATTCTGGGATTTTCATATATTCAGACTCCAGTTCTCTGTGCTGCTCCTCCTCCATGGATTTATGACTCGAATCTCCCACAACTCCCAATTCATCTGTTGTCTCACAAGAATCCTTTCTTCATTCCGACTCAATTCTCACCATTCCATGCTAGTTGTCAGGAGAGAGGTTTGAAATTCTCCGAAGACAATCTGGAAAACAGTGTTTAACAGAAAGAGTGATCATTTTCATATGATGTGTTCCTGTATAGCAACAGTTCACCCAAAAATTCTTCCGTCATTTACGCAACTGCATGTCATTCCAAAACCTGTTGACCGTTTTTAGCCCGGGAACGCAAAAGAAGATATTTATTCTGGTAACCAAACAACAGCGGCCATTTCCATCATACAGACACAAAACCACGGAGGCATTTCTCAAAATATCTTCACTTGTATTTCACAGAACAAAAAAGGCTAAACATTTGGAATGACAAGAGGGTGAGTAAATGATGGGAAAAAAATCATTTTTGAGTGAACTGTCCCTTTAATAACATATCTAGGCTGCCGTGCTATATTTATCTCTAGCATTTAGCTCCATTCATCAAGTATTATCGTTTTGTCGTCAGAGTCTTTTAACTGGAACTTATAATTGGCAGGATGGCTCATGGTTGTGCAACACCCTGTTAGCCAATCAGAGATGTAACCTTTCCCTTTTGGCTAATGAGCTAGTCGCTGTTGGACAAATCAGGTGTGACGCTTTTTCCGTGTGCCACAGCGTTGACAGTTTCACAGCAGTCCCACAGAGAACTGGACCAGGGATTAGATTTCACACTCTTGGTTTTTTTTTGGTTGGCCATCTGCCTCGGGCTTTGAGTCACTTACTGGCCACCTGATGTGTCAAACCTCCCCATAGTGTGCTTGCACCTCAAAAAAGACCTACTCATTGCATGAATACTGTACAGTCACAGCCTAAATTATCCTGTACCATTGCAACTTTACAATGACAATAAAGGGGAATGCTCACATCCTCACACCCACTACAAGCCCTATCCTCAGCATTACTGACCCCGGGTCAGCAGAACCATTTTACATCATATACAATCTCCCCAAATCAGAGAATCCAACAGCCACAACAGCTTCACTCTATTCCACTGTTTTCTTATAGCTGAAGTGCATGCGTTCACTTCAATATAAGGTGGATCGCATTCTACCTCGTATTGACTTAGGTTTGCCAAAAAAGGATGCAGTTTAACAAGAGGTTTGTGTCTTAAAATGCTTGATGTGCAAAATTTAGTTTGCAAGTTCACGTTTGTATTATCTTTTAAGGATGTGTAATTTGTACTTTCTCCTGTTACATTAAATATCATATTAATATGTCAAGAGAACTATAATTAAGCCATATGTAGGTTTATTTTCCCTTAAAGACTGTGGCTCTGTCAAAACATCTGACACACCCACGATCTGTCTCAACCAATGATACAATTTTTAGAATGCGATGAGTTTGCATTCTCCTGACCAATAGGAGATGTCCGTCGCTGATGTTACCTGCAGTAGGAAGTGCAGGCTGATGTATAATGCTAACTACATTTACATTTAGTCTTCATTTAGCTGACGCTTTTATCCAAAGCGACTTACATATGTGGACAAGGACGTAACTTCAATTACAATAACTGTTTTAACAGTGTTTCAGCAAACTCATGTTCTGGTTTGGCTCCATTCTGATACATAATGTTCACATTTGACAGTCTTGATGCCCTAGATTTGTTTTGTTGAATATCCAGTTAAAATTAAGAAATACTTAACACTTATATTAAATACTTATATTTTGCCCTAAAAGGCAGTTCTCCAAAATTTTCCATTTCTGTCTTAAAGTGTTTGGGTCGTCCTGTTTTTGTGTGTTTCTCTGTTCCCATAGTTACAGCACTGTCTCCCAATCTGTCTGTTTGATCACTTTATATAACATGTGTCTGTGTGCCTTCCATCACCATGGAGATCTGTCCGCCTGTCTGTTTGATTATGATGTTTGCCTTGTTTATCTTCGACTATATTCAGATTTCCACGGTGTATGTGTATGATTTCTGTGATTGAGACCTGTGGTTCTCTTGATCTACAGGACGACCTGTCCGTTTGCCTGTTTGCATAATGGCCCACCGGGCTGAGTGACCAAATATTTGTTCTGCCACATCTTATCCTCGTCTTGGTTATGATATTTGTCAGTTGTGCTTCGTATAATCAGCCAGTTAGATTAAATTGTCTGTTTTCTGGGTCCTGTCTGCTGTCTGTTTGTCTGTTTCACTGGGTCAGGGTTTGGCTGGTTGGCACAGGGCCTCCTATTCCCCGCTGGTAGATGCCGTAACTGCACCATCTGGTTCTTAAATGCACCTTTCTTCATTGAAGACAGTGTATGCAGTGGAAAAAGTCTTCAAAGTAGCAGTTTATTCTTATATTTGTTACTTTTCTACCTTATAAAAAAGTGGATAATTAACCAGTGCCCAATTCCTTTTTGGAAGCCTGTATTTTTCCTGTCTCATCTTAGTCCAGGACAGTCACTAGAGAACGCTTTAGACTTCGCACCTTTTTGTGGTGCCATCAGCCAATCAGCGTTGTCATCACGTCACTTTCATGCAGCTCCAGAGTGATTGGTCGCATGGCATTTACACTCTCGTGTGATTGGCTGAAAAAGTTTTGTGGGCGCAGATTTTAACGCGTGTGTCTTTCAGGGTTCCTGTGTCAGTCGAGGTGAATGGAAATGTTAACTTGTGGCTTATAGACGTTTTCTGGTCTGTCTGTTTCGCAGACAAAGCCAATGCTCTCCAATGTCAGAAATAGGCAAAGTGGTTGAGGCAGGGCCAAAAATGACTGCAGGCTGCATTATGGGAAATGGTGCTCTTTGTGGCAGCGAGCTTTTATTGGTGTGTGTGCATGTTATCCTCTCGCTGATGTTTTGAAAGCAGTTGTATTTTTAGACATGGTGAAGATATGTGTGTGTGTGTGTGTGTGTGTGTGTGTGTGTTAAAGGAAGCAACTCCTTGTCCATTAAATCAAGAACTCTGTTCTAAAGCTTTAGATAAACTGCCTTTCTTGATATACATTTGTGATCAAATGTTTCATGTCTGCTCTTTATTACAGATCTGTGTGTGTGTGTGTGTGTGTTTGTAAATAGCCTATAGCTTTCAGTTTATCACAGATCATAATTTTCTTCCTGTATTGCTAGTCATTGGTCAGGTGGTATCAGAGGGCGGAGACATCAACCTTCCAGCATCTCATTGGTCAGTTTTTCTGCCAATCCATGTGTCTCCGCTTGTTTCTCAGACGCTTAGTATAATGAGAAGTGCTGCATTTTCAGCAGGCCGGCAGCACCAGGAAGTCAGTGTGGTGCCAATACACAGTCTTACAGGAAGTTTCAGCTTCTACAGACCTACTGCAGCGAGATAATAAGGAGAGGAAGAGGGTGGCGGATGTGAGAGGAGGAGAGAGGGAGAAAGAGTTGAGATTCAAAGAAGAGGTGGAGATGATATTAGAACCGGGAGGAGGAAATCTGAGGGAAGGTCATTGAGAAAATACGGTCTCATCCGTTTGCATTTAGAAGAATTTGCTGACGTACAAACGTGAAAAGACGCAACTTCATTCTTGCATTTACTTTTGTTTGCTTTCAAAGATCTATTGATGTTAAGAGATCAGATGTTTCACTTATGTTGTGTTTTTCAAATGGTAAACTTGATAAGTAGATAATTCCAAATGTGAACGCTTTCAACACTGTTTGGAGGTCATCCCATGCAAACATATTGTTACTACTTTATAATAGAAAGTATTTTGGCAGGAGCTAGCGTTAGCATTGTGAATTTTTGTAAGGGAGTGTGTTGCATTAGTACTGCCTTTCTTTGTGGGCCTTTAGTAAATTTAGCTCAGTTTCACATGTTTATTGACAGATTTCACACTTTTAGACATGTTTTGGCTTTGAGACTGAATACACCCACCTCTCCTGTGCTCTCACAGAATAGTGGATGAGAGTCTCTGAGCACAGTTTTTGTGAGTTACAAATCTAAAGTCTGCTAAGAATTTAGATTTGTGTTGTACAGTAGAAACATTTTTTCATTAGTAATTCTGAAAATAAAGATTTCAACTGGTGGAAAGAGTCTAAATATATGACATAAAAAGCCTTTTGACCTCCACCAGCTAAAATCTTGTTGAATAAAGCATCACATTACAGACAAGAGATCGATTTTTGTAAATGTCCACTTAAAGATAATGCCTCTCGTTCAAAACCGCGAACATTCTTGTGCTTTTCTGTGTAAAATCTGTGTGTGCTGCTTTTTACACAAAAATCATGATGCATCAAATTTGCAATTACATAAAATTTAAAACCAACCCAAACCACATGTGTGCAAAAACAACTGACTCCTGTCAGCCTGTGCACCAAATTGTACGTATATTTTAAGTTTCCATTTTTTGGAACACTGTCCTAACACATCCTTAGAAAAGACTTTTTTTCACACAGTCCATGACTCACTTGTATTTAAACCAAGCCTTGGGTGCTATTTACAAACACAGTAAGTGTGGGAGAGACTTTTTATACAGTACAACTACATCCTAAATTTCCATTCAAATAATCTCGAATAAATCTCAGACACTAACTATTATGAATTTAAGAATGAATTGTGACTGCTCACAGTGTTGTTTATGTTTATGTGTTGTTTCAGCATTGTTTTAGCACTCAGTTCGCTAAAGGAATTATGCTAATCTAAACGATGCAATGACATCTCCCAAAAAATCAGCGCTAAATGCAGTTTGCGTCTGGCTAATGGATTGTGGGTAGTTTGTCAAGATCCAGGTTTTTACACTAAAATAACAGATGCGCCGCTATTGTGCATGTCCACAGAATTTCCCCAGGGACACTAAACGCGTCTGGCTTGGATTATATGGGCCCTCGTAAAAGAACTGCATGTAGAACTCTGTGTCTGTTTTCCCTGTCTGCAGACTCAGCAAATATGAAAGAATGAGTGAGGAGAAGACAAGCTCTGTTTATAGCCAGACACTCAAATCATGTATCTGTCTGAATTCTCGTTAATTCACATCAGTTACAATCTCTCCGCCTCTCGGGCTGTTGGATTTAATACCTAAGTTTGGGAGGCTAGTAAATCCAGATGCATTTCTGGGCACAGAGGTGCTGTAACTGTATGACACGGGTTAGTTGGTTAGTTGTTATTGAACAGAGGTCAAATGAAATGGCATAAATTGATGTTTAATAATATTTGCTGTCACTTATAAATGTATTATCTGAAGAAAGTGTGGGGGAATGATCTGCAGAACATTACTGCACTGTTGTGATTTTTAACATTATATG
This sequence comes from Botia almorhae, assembly GCA_036877575.1. Classification (NCBI taxonomy): domain Eukaryota; kingdom Metazoa; phylum Chordata; class Actinopteri; order Cypriniformes; family Botiidae; genus Botia; species Botia almorhae. The sequence goes on along the minus strand of JAZGTJ010000029.1, from coordinate 282,957 downwards.
CCAGATCAAAAACGTTACTCTTAAGTTGTCAGTGGAATGTTTTACAAACATTAGGGAAACGTTACAACCTGAAGTTGTTAGCTAGGAACGTTTCAAATGTCGGAATGGTGGTTGTTGGCTTCGGTTTGAGGAGGTATTTGATGTGAACTAGTCTTCAGATGGAAAGGATAGTCTTTCCCTCTCTGACATACTGTGCCTTACTAAATAATGCTGAAATACAAGTAACTTTCATAAGGTTACAATTGCAGCTTCGGTCTCGTGTGGTGTCATTAGGATTGTGTGTCTTTGTCCTTGAACTGCCCTTGCACAACACATATTAGATTCCACAATACAACATTGTGTGCTATGAAATCCTTTTCTTAGTGTCTCTGCCCTCTTATGGCATAGGGATCCCATGCTGACTCTAGATTTAGACTAAACCCTGCAGCTAAGCCATGGGAGAACCATGGGAACAGAGCGCACACAAGCATGCTTCAGCACCGTAGCCTAACATAGATCGCTCTGGATTTGCGTCAGCCAGTGGGACATGATTCCTCTTGAGAGGGCCGCCTGCATGTGGCATCCACATCCCCCCACAAACATATTCATCTCTGACGTCGCCATTTGTGGTGCATCCAGCATTAAGAAGCGCTCTGCCACGAGATTCCGTGGATTTCAAACGTTTTTTAAGCTTTCATTCCTCTGGGCTGAAAAATATGGAGTTGTATACAGTCGTTTGGAATTGAGCTATGTTCAAATGACAGTAACCTCCTCTTCGTGGAACGAATCAGAGCTTTTTTTTTCCCATGGTTGCTTAAAGTAAATTACGCTGAGAGAATGCTAGTCCACACAAACAGCTATAGACAGTTCCTTTATTACTCCGATGTGTTTGCCAACAGCTTTAATTGGCTCTAAACAGACAAGCTTAGCTCACTCTACTGTGAGAATTTGCGATACCCATCAGCTTTGTCCAGTTTATCTTTTTAAAGTTGGAGAAATGTCATATAAGCACCGCCTAAACCTGCTTAAATGACACTGTTTAAATACACACCCACCCCGCGCACAGACATACATACACCAGCATCTCTAAACAGTGGCTGGGGGACGTCTTTGTTACACATCCAAATCTTTTTGACATCGAACTGGTACATTGACTGGACATTGATTTTCATCTAACTGTTACTATTAATAATAAATGAACAATGTCTTAAGTTCCATAAATTTAAAAAGCACTTCAGAAACAGTGTTAATCTTGAGGATTAGCATTGAAATGTATTGTTGTGTGTAGTTAAATCTCACATTAAAGCTGAATGAATCAAAGGCAAATATAGAACAGTTTGCTATTGTTATATAATGCAACCTTACCCTTTAAGATGGCTCAATGCTGAAGTTATATACATTTATATTTTACAGAAAGAATGGCTCTGCCTAAACTGCCAGACTCAAAGGGCTCTCTCCGGGCAATTTGGGGATATGCCACCTCCATCTTCTCCATCCAAGCTGCCAGCCAAACATGAACCCACCCCTCCGTTCTCCCCCGCCCATGTTGCATCCTCCACCCCTTCCTCTCCTGCCCCCGCTGCCACTGCCACCCCTGCCAAAGGGCTAACACGGATGCCCAGCATAACTCAGGCTTCAGCTGATAGGGCTGAACCAGTCTCAGCCAAAGTTGATGCTAAAGATGTCAAAAATACCAATGCAGTAGAAGGGGTCAAAGCAGAGCCAATACCAGAGAGCACACAGGTACTATCAGAAGGAAGTGCGCAACATGCACCTGGCAATATGAGTGAAAACACAGTGGGTGTGTCCAGTCCACCTGAGCAAACGGTTAAGGAAGATACTCCTCCTTCTCATCATGTTTCAGAAGAGACAGCAGACGTTAAAGGGGCAGATGTAGAACAGGGCAAAACCGTAGAACTAGTTGAGGCCCCTGCAGAAGGGCAGATATGTGAGCCAAAGCAATTTCAGGTATTAGACCCAAAATATGCTTGCACTATTAAAAAGGAACCTGCGATGACAGAAAAGGCATTTAAACCAGATAGGCCCGATGACAAACTTACTGAGGCCCATGTGGCTAGTCGCATAAAAGCAGTTCCAAAAGACGTAGAGCCACAAACTACTGAATCAACAGAGCCAGCTGCGGGGGTTGAAATTACAGATCCGAGTGCTGGCTCTCCTCCTGTAAGCAATGAACCAGACAGTTGGGCCAGTGAGAAACATTCTAAGGAGAACTTGAATGTAGATGCAGTAGATTACAAGCCTGTAAAAGAAAACTCTATTAAGACAACTACTACTGATCCTGATCAGAGTAGCATAGAAAATGTGCCAGAGGAGAAACCTGAGGCCACTGTACAAATTGAAGCTCCAACCCTAATGGAGTCAGGGGATGGTCAGCCAACCCATAATATTACTAATATGGATTTGTCTTTAAAGCCAGAACATCGTGCAGAGCAAATTAAAATCAGGAAAGATGGGATCATGGAGGTCTTTTCAGATGATGGGCCAGAGGCTACGCAGAGTACAGAATCTGTGCAGATTACTTAGATAGATAATTTAGATGTATATGAGACCACAGAGTTTATTGTACCAGAGGTCACTAGCAAAGACACTAGTCTTCTGGCAGGACCTAGGAAGGTCCTTGCTTTGCAGGACCTACAACTATTTCAGAAGCTGCTCTTAAAATAGAGGAAATACTGACAGACATTTTGAACCAGTTAAGGAGAATTCAAAAGATTTGAATACAGTAAAGCAGATCACAGAGCAATCTGAAAGAGCTGGAAAAAGCCATACGGAGGAAACAGAATCCAAAATAGCAGAAGACAGAGAGGACATGATTAAACCTGAAAGAGAAACAGAGGTTGTGGCTTATATACCAGTAACAGCTGAATCCGAAAAACAAACGAGATTTTATTGCCCTCTCAAGAAAGGAAAGATGGAAATACAGAAAGAGTCTCTGAGGAAAAAAGTTAGTCAGATGCTGTTATTGTAAAGACTAAAAATGAATATCTAGTCAGTCAAGATGATTCGATGTCTTCCGTTAATAATCACATATTTTCAAAGGTGGTCGAAAAATTGTTGCCAGAAAAGAAAGAAACTGGCAGAAAACCTGACACTGTATCTGAGAAAGCTATAGAACAGTCTACCATACCAGGTGGTCTTAATAACCTGAAAATAGGAGTCCCCTCATTCCCTATTATTAGTAGGTGTAAAGACATAGAAACAGAGGCCAAGACTGAAACTGAAGTGATACAAGCCAGAACCAAAAATGCCCTCATTTCGCATCTGCCATACCAAGTGAAAAAGATATATTTGCTAATAAGGAGCTAATGGAAAAATATGTGGTTGTAACTGACCTGAAAGTGACCAAAAATTATGATAATGAATCCACAGCTGTATGTATGCCTCATAGCGTAGACCATGTTATAGAACTAGCTTCCCCACCCAGTAAAATTAGCCAACAGGAAATAAAGAATTCAGAGGAGTGGAAGCCGAGTTCTGAACCACAAGAGCAAAGGGATGGCGTGCTACAGCTGTTGATAAAGTCTAATAAAGTTGATGAATCTGGAGAGGTAACTGTATATGTAGGTGTAGAAATACACATATTCTAGAAGATATTTAATCTGTAGATACTTACTTGAGTTTATTCTCATGTTCATGCTTATTTTTTATATTTGTGTATTTTAGTCTTCTGTGTTTGTATTATGCTTTGCAATTGTAACTTTTTCATACTAATCATAACTATTTCTAATTATCTGTTTGCAGAAAAAGGTAGAGGTTGGTGTTCCAGTTACAGAAAATGAGCTTTTGAAGGAGGCTGGAGAGAAAGACAAAGAGAGCAGCCCCACAAGTCCTTCAGCCCTAGCCAAGTTGGAAAGCACTGTTCTTCCAATACTAAAAGCTCAGGCAACAACTAAAGAAGAATCACAACCTGAAACTCCAAAAGTCAAGCGTCGACTGGAGGTGTTGCCAATGTCTCCAGAACCCAGCTCAGAGGATGACCAATATGCAACCGAGCAAATGGATGATGCTCCAAAAAAAGAAAGGAAAAAACTTCTTGTTCCAATTGATATTAAAGGAGAATCTTTTGAGGACAGTAGTGAGGGAGAACCTTCACCTAAACTCCACAAGGAAAACACTGTTGAAAAAAAGGAAGTGGAAATGGAGAGTCCAGGCTTTATGGATGAAGAGTTAATTCGGAAGCAGATTATTGATATGAGTGCAGACGAGGATGCATCACCTTCTGATGAAGAAAACCTAGTAAGATACAAAATTAAAGATCAACAGAGGAAAACAGATGATAAGGACAAAGGTGAGCCAGCCAGGTCAAGACGGCTTCTCAAAACGAGCAGTATCAGTCCTGAAGATGAACCAGAGCGCAAAAGCATTATTTCTGTGACTAAAATTGAGGAGCTAGCTAAAGATGAACTACCTTCAGTGGACAGTGGAACTGGCATTCGTCATTTCAAAACAATTGAACTTAACAGTACAGCGACTGTACGGCAGACGTCTGATGACGGAGAGCCAGAGAGCCTTACAGACTCTCCTGATGATAGGTCTAGAGGTGAAGGCTCCTCTAGTTTACATGCATCTAGTTTTACACCAGGAACATCTCCAACATCCTTGTCTTCTCTTGATGAAGACAGTGACAGCAGCCCAAGTAATGTTCGGTCCAGCAGCGAGGGCAAGCAGCAGAGAAAAGCAAAACACCGGCAGCCAGGCCAAATGCTTCCCACAATTGAAGATTCTTCTGAAGAAGAAGAGCTGCGGGAGGAAGAGGAGCTTCTGAGAGAACAGGAGAAGCAGAAGGGCACAGGGAAAAAGTCAAAGAAGGACAAAGAGGAAATACGAGCACAGAGAAGGAGAGAAAGGCCCAAAACTCCACCAAGCAACCTCTCACCAATTGAGGATGCATCTCCCACAGAGGAGCTAAGGCAGGAAGCAGAGATGGAGGAATTCCGCAGGTCTTCCTGCTCTGACCTCTCTCCAAGCATGGAGTCAGAACCAGAGAGCTTTGAGATAATCCCGGAGAAGATTGCTGCTGTTCAGAAAGTCTATGAATTACCAACATCAGTGTCCCTGTACTCTCCAACAGATGAGGAGCATGCTGATATTCAGTCCAAAGAAAGGGGAAAGCGTGCATTAAAAAGTGCAGATGAGGCATATGAAGAGATCATGCTCAAGGCCAAATCTCCAACTACTGATATAAAGCAACACCCACCTGGAAAAGAATCTCTTTATGGGGGCATGCTGATTGAGGATTATGCATATGAGTCTCTTGTTGATGATGCATCCCATGAGCAGGAACCAGATAATCTTCTTGTGTCTCCCAAACCCAATAAAACCTTGAGATCTCCTGATGAAGTTTATGAAGACATGATGCAGAGAAAGAAAGAGATAATGCTTAAGGAAAAAGAGCTAACACATGATATGCCAGTACAAGATTTCCCTAAGACAGAAATAGTTTTTCCCTGTGATACAAATAAAGACAATATCTCATCAAGTGTAACAGGCCAGTCTGGGAAGGATGGAAGACCATTATTAGATGCAGAATCAGCCTATGAAGAAATTATGAAGAAACAAAGAGCAGTGCTGACACCAGGAACCAGTCCAACTCAACCAGGCCCTGATTTAGGTGGGATGACACAAGGAACAACAGTAGCCGAAGCTGAGAGAACAGAAACAGCACCTCTAAGAAGAATACTGCCTATACCTGATCTGAGAATAACACAGTGCTCATCAGGTGAAGAGGATTCTGGTGAAGAGAACATTGCTGATCAGACACAGGACTCTGAGACAGCTACAGTTTCGGAAACAAAGTCACTTAATGAAGCTTCTGAGGAAACATTACCCTCAGTTTTAGTCACTGAGCCAAGCCTAGATTTATCACTACAAAAAGATGCGGCATTGCCTGCAGGGTCATGTGATTCATATGATGCTATAGAAAAAAATGTAGACATTGACCAAAAAGGTGTTGTTGATTTGTCCAAATCATCAGCCTTTAGTCAAATTGACTCTTTTACAGCACCAATTCCTAGTGTTATTTCAAGACCCTCAACCCCAGTAGTTGTTAGTGTTTCACCTTTGTCCACTGTACCTCAATATATAGTATCTACTGTACCTAGTGTTATATCAACTGCTCCACCAGTCCCTCCCAAACCAGTAGTTCTACGTAGAGCTCTGTCTTTGGAAAAAGCAGACATTCCAGCTCCTCCACCCCTACCCCCTCCAACACTACCCAAACCATCTGTGTATCCCAAAAAGACTCCACCACAGGTCCCTCCAAGAACTGCTCCTGTTGGCATGCAAATCTCAGGGGACAGTATACCAGTAAGACAGCCTCTTGCTTCAACCTACAAACCCCATGTTCCTCCTCCTGTACCACCAAAGCCTTCATCTATCCCTGCAGGCTTGACCTTCAGTCACAAACCAGGAGAAACTATAAAACCACCCATAGCTCCCAAACCCTTAGCTGGTGCTCCAACAAGACCTACAATACTTGGTACAAGCAGTGCAGACAGCATTCTTAATCTGAGTCCTTCTGCTGAGAGTAAGACAGGAACAGCATCACCCCTCAAGTCCCCTTCATCACCTAGGTTTGGCAAAATTTTACGTGACACATATGTTGTTATTACGTTGCCATCTCAGCCTGGTTCACCTACAGACAGTTTCACAACCCAAGCCCCAAGTCTTGGCCAAGAATCACCTCAGAAACAGGCTTCCTCACAAACCCAAACTCAACCACCTCCACAGCCACAAACAACAAAAGTACCACTGGCATTCACACGAATCACTGAATCTATTGAAAGTCAAGAATTTTGTAGTCCGGAGAAGGTAGTTTCTAGCATGGGCCATGTCTGTGAAGCTATTTCGGCCTCAACACAGCCTCAATCAATAATTCCAAGTGTTGATGTTCAGGTAGTTACAACTGAAGTCCAAAAGACCACAGTGTCTGTTGTGCATGAAAGAACACCACCCCCATGTTCTGTTCCAAGAGTAACTGGCATCCCTGTTATTCAGGAAATTATGAAACCTGAATTACAGAATGGCAGTGTCTACCATTCTGGTGAGGTGGTGGATCTCAGAACTCCAAAAACAGATTCTGAGACATTTATGAAGGGTTTGGATCTGTCCTCCACTGAGTCAAGACGAGGGTCTCTTGCTATTGATGGTGGGGGACATCAGCAAAGTGCTGTGCAGTCATCTGTAGTAAACCTATGCACTGATACTTCCTCAGTTTCTGTGGTTACTGACAGCATCACCATCCTCACATGCACAGCCACTGTAGCTTATGGTAGTGATACATCTCAGTCCACATCAGTGCCTCTCCAACTCACAACAGTTAAATCTTTTGAGCCTATATCTCAGATTATTTACAGACCTGTGGATTCTCAGCCAGAGAAACCCATAAATCTCTCCACAACAATGGGTAAAACAATGGGTTATCCTGCTCCTGTAACAATAGCTCCTACTTGTATTAGTGCAACGATACCCTCTCGACTTGAAACAGGTTTATCAGGTGCAGTTGACCTCACCACAGTTAAACCTGCACAGACCATAGTTACTATGAATGGCTCCACTGCAGAGATTACAACAGTAATTACAGAGGATGATGGTAAACCAGTAGATCTGACTGCAGGAAGAAGAACAGTCTGCTGTGATGTAGTCTATAAGCTTCCTTTTGCAGGAAGCTGTACAACTCAGCAGCCATCAGCCCCATTACCAGAGGATCGTTTTGGCTACAGGGATGACCACTATCAATATGATCGTACTCCTTATGGCATGCGAGGTCTTGGTGGAATTAAACCCTCAATGTCTGACACAAACTTAGCAGAGGCTGGTCTCTTCCTGTATAAAAGTAAGCATAGTTATGATTACAAAGAGGCCACTGAAGGTGCTGTAGACCTGACATCTGGAAAAATGTCTGTGTCAGGTCAGTATGGGATTGAAGATCTTTCTCGTCTGTATCATTATGAGTTACATTTGCTTATTCCCAGCTAATTTTTGTACATATATTGTGTTTTCTGTTTTAGTGAATGATTTTGCATGCTCAGTTACTTTTTTATGCATGTCTGTGCATGCTGTTTAATAGTGTTTTGGCTGTTTTCATTTTTCATCCTTTGGGGGGGTGCATGGCTGTTTCGGTATTGTTACGATTGGACTATTTTTATGTGCTGAACTTCTCACAGAATAAACTTTTAACAGGTGAAGCTGTGGACTACTCAAGCAAAGCTACAGGAGTGTGCACTGGAATGACCATTCCACAGTACACACAAGCCAGGATTACTTCAGCAGTTGGAACCCATTATGGGGTTTCTAGTGTTTTAAGATCTTCCAATGGTATTGTTTATTCTTCTGTATCAGCACCAGTCCCTTCTACATATGCCATAACCACCCAGCCCGGCTCTATCTTCAGCACATCTTACAATACTCTGTCAGGCATGCACACAAGTGATACTATGCCATCATTGTCAACTCTACAGAATCAGCCTCTCACTAGATCACACACTTTTTTGTCAACCATTGGTGTAACTACAGGAGAGGAACAAAATGATTTGCCCTTGAATCTGGAGGCTGGTGATTCGAAGGCTGGTCTTTCCACAGCTCTCTCAGATGTAGTTTCTACAGTCACCACAGTGGCAACACTTGACACCTACACAAATGCATCTTTGGAGGCAATTGCTGCCTCTTTAGAAGCTTTATCTTCACCCATTGTTCCAGGAGATGGACAGTATCAGATGGAGCGTGAGTTTCTGGAACTAGAGAAGATAAAACAGCAACGTTTGGCTGAAGAACTTGAGTGGGAGAGGCAAGAGATCCAGAGGTTCCGTGAACAAGAACAACTTATAGTTCAGAAGGAGCTGGAGGAGCTTCAGGCCATGAAACAACAGATATTATGTCAGCAGGAAGAGGAAAGACAAGCCCACCTCCTGATGCAAAAGGAGACTTATGCTCAGCAACAGGAGCAATTAGAGCAGATTCAGAGACTCCAAGAGCAGCTCAGGCAGCAGCTGGAGGAACAGAAGTTCAGGCAGATGTATCCAGGTGAGATTTTGCCAGAGGCTCTTGTTGTTGGGGAAAGAAAAATGGACAGTGGCTGCCAGACCGATGAGGAGGATGATACTGAAAAGGCTTACACTGCAGGAAGAAAGAAGAAAAGTGCAAAGAAAAGTGTTGATAGCTGTGTACAGACAGATGATGAGGACCAGGATGAATGGGAAGTTCCAGCTCGAGGCAGGCGTAGCAGACCACGTGGTGGTAAAAATGGCACTGGTGAAAGAGGAGGGGTTTCAGTTCAGGCTGTAACCGAAATCTCTGTACAAACAGACTCCTCTGGAACCCTTAGAGGTCACTCTGTGCAGGTAGACACTAGAGTAGATTATCCAGATTCTGATAGAACTTCCTCTCCAAAGAGACGCCCCATTCCACTTGATATAGGCCAGTCCCCTCACCTCAGAGCAGATGCCACCACTCTTCAGGTTGGCCCAGGTCCACCCAAATCCCCAAAAGTACTGTACTCTCCTATTTCCCCTTGTGTATCCCCTAGCAAATCCCTTGAGTATTTGGCCTATGACAAATCTACTGGAGACACAAGCCCACAGAGAATACACTCTGCCACAGATCTTTCCAAAGGTCAACCAACAAGTCCTAGGGCTCCCAAGGTCATACAAAGGTCAATGTCTGACCCCAAACCCATGAGCCCAACTGCAGAAGAAAGGGCTGCAGCAAATTTCCAGTATTCTGAGAGCCACTCTGTGAGTATATGTGATCTTTTTGATGTTGACATTTTTTGTAAGCAGACTGAAATTGTATTGCATATTTTTACTTTGTGTGTTAATTTTCATTATTTAACTTTACACTTTGAAGCCAGTGAAGCAGTTGGATAATGTTGAAATTTTGTGTAATTCTGTAATTCTATTTTTCAGTTGTTTGATTTGGAAACACATTCCAGTTTCCCCATTTCTCTCCTGTTGCCCCAAGCTTCATTTCATTGACATGCTTGCTATCTTGTCTAATATTTGCAAAGCTCATTTAATGCTTTTATAGATGCATTGCAGCAGCACACAAATATATTAGTTTATAGTAGTTTATTTTTAGTCTTCAAGGTATGTCTCTCATTAGTGTGCAGAATCCTCCTAAGGTTTTTCTTACCACTTTTATTTATCTCAACCAAACTGAAAAACTCAAGTTTACTTGGCTTTTTAAGTTCTTTTATGATACCAGCTTTAATACAGTTTGTACTTTTACTGTAATTAATTATACCTAAAAATTGTTTATAAAACATGTCAATTACCACTAAAGTTGTTTTTGTTTTGTTTTTCCTTCAAGGCAAAGGGATCTCCTAGTGGTACACCATCTGGCACCCAAAAGAAAGTTAAGAGGACACTTCCTAACCCTCCCTCAGAGGAAGAAGCCACTAATGCTGGCCAAACAGCCTACAGCACTGGTTCAGCTCGTCGTCGCCTCTGCCGGAGCACCAACATGGCACGTGCAAAAATCCTCCAGGACATTGACCGTGAGCTGGACCTTGTTGAGCGAGAGTCTTCTAAACTGCGTAAAAAGCAAGCTGAACTGGATGAGGAGGAGAAGGAGATTGATGCCAAGCTACGTTACCTGGAAATGGGAATTAACCGACGAAAGGAGGCATTGCTAATAGAGAGAGAGAAAAGAGAAAGGGCCTATCTACAGAGTGTTGCAGAGGACCGTGACTACATGTCCGACAGTGAGGTGAGTAATATTCGTGAGACAAGAGGTGGAGAAGAGGTCAGTGGACATGGGCTTGAGAGACCACGTACTGCACCACAGTCAGAACTTGATGAGTTTGTTCCTCCACAGACTAAACATGATGTCCAGTATGGAAAGTACTCCCAGTACCAGTACACACAGTATCAGCAGTCCCTGTACCAGCCTGAGTCGCCATATCAATCCCAGTCCATCTACTCATCTGTTCCCTCTCTAACTGCCTCGCAACAACAGAGCTACCACCAAATGCTCCTGCTGCAACAGAAAGCCAGGCAACAAGCAGCTCTCCTCTCTGAGCTAGATTCCACCAAAATTTCCACAAGCTATGACACCCCATCTTACTTGGGAGGGAAATATGGCAACCACCTTGATCTGCGTAGCCTAGAGGAGCGTGCAGGCAGCATGGCTGTTAGTCCTATGTCCAATGTGTCTGCTGACTCCTTTTATGCAGACTTGGATCAACATCAAACACCAAGGAGCTATATGCTTTTAGAGGATGCAGCAGAACTTGCAAAGAGCACTGGTAGTCTTTCATCCACCAGCTATGGCATTGCTGAGAGGGAGCTGGCCAAAGCAGAGCGTCTTCTGAGACGTACTGCTGCAGATGTTGGTACAGACTACCTAAGCAGCTCATCTAGAATGCACTCCTATGCTAAGACCCAGGATGAAGATGACCCAATGGAAGAACCATTTGAACTCAAACTTTTAAAACAGCAACTAAAACAAGAGTTCAGGAGAAGCACAGGAGGTACTGAAAGCTTAGAGCAGCTTGCTGGACTTTCCCATCACTACACTTCCAGCACTGGAGTGTCTAGTGGAGCCTACAGGGCTTTTCCTAAAACTGAGAAGTACAGCATCAGTAGATTAACCTTAGAAAAGCAGGCTGCCAAGCAGCTCCCAACATCTATGCTTTACCAGAAACACAAAAACACTAGCAACATTGGCAAGTACTCTTCCTCAATCCAGGATAACAGGGGTCTGGAAACAGACTATAGTAGCTATTTAGGATCCAGCAGTTCTTCACCCAGATCAAGCAGACTTTTACAGGATGAGATCACCTTTGGATTGCGAAAGAATATTGCTGAACAGCAAAAATACCTGGGGTCCACACTTGGGGCCAATTTAGCAGGCTCACTTAATTTGGGCCAAAGCCTGAATCTCAGCCCAGGTATAAGGACCTCTTTGGGAGAAGACTCTGCTTATCCAAGTGGAAGCAGATCACGTCCTTCCTCTAGACCCTCCTCTGTGTATGGCCTTGACCTGTCCCTTAAAAGGGACACTTCAAGCTCTTCTTTGAGACTCAAAGCAGAAGGTGACCCCTCCTCAGAGACCTCAGCTTTTCAGACTCCATCAGGCAGGTCAAAACCTACAAGCTTGCCAATTGGACAGGGAGGTCGTGGACGTATCCCTATTGTGGCACAAAACTCAGAGGAAGAGAGCCCTTTAAGTCCAGTTGGTCAGCCAATGGGAATGGCACGAGCATCTGCAGGTCCCCTCCCACCTATATCTGCAGACTCCCGTGATCAGTTTGGGTCATGCCTTTCTCTTCAGGATCCTCAACAGCAACATCTCAGAGATGATCCATCAAGAGGACGTAGTTATGTGCTAATGGATGACCTGCAGGACACCATGTCTGATAGTGAAGGTATGTTGTTTGTCCTCAGACTGTCCTGTTGGAGAGACACTTCATACACAGCTTCAGCCTTTTGTTTATTTGTGTCTCATCTTGTACATGCTTGCTCATGACTATGTGAAGGCATAATTTCTCAGAATACTGCTTGGCTGTTTTTTTTAGCTTTGTTCTCCTATCCTAACAGCTAAAGTGTTTTGCAATTTCATGTTTTGCATGTTATTTCTGTTCTGGCTGCCTTTTTGTTTCCGTGTGTACAATTCTAGTGCATGCTTTTAGTCACTGTTATGTTAAACTAGCTTATGCTAGCTTCTGAATGCATTCTGAATGGTTTAAAAAGAAAATGTTATGCTTAAGGTGAAGAGTCTGTCCTGTTATAAATTCTTGTCAGAAGCATAACAATAACCTTACGACAAAATTTAATTAAATTAAAATTAAAATCTGTTATGTTTTTAAAATGTTTAATGTTTTAATATGTTTTTAAAAAACGTTTTTGATACGATATATAATGTTAAGTAAAAGTTCCACTAGCATTACTACAGGAACCTTTTTGATAACTTTGAAAGAACTTTTAGAGAATGTTAGCCAGCGTTCTGAGAACACTCCCTGTTAGCTGGGTTCTAGCAAATCTTTCTCAGTATGGTTATTTATCAGTGTAATAAAAATGCACTTATGTTTTCTTTAGGTAATACATTTGTTTCATAGTTTGAATTATATTCACTACAACTGTATTAGTGAGATGTTTAAAGATGGTTCAGTTCCTTTACATTTAAAAATCTTATGGTATATACACAAAATAAATATTGCGTGTACACACTTCGATGATAAATTGCATGGTCGTGTTTCTTGCATGTTCATAAATAAGTGATGCTTTTGCTGGTTACTGTGTGTTTGTTTACATTCTTTTAAAATATGCTCAGTGATGTGCATGTGCTTTTGTCTGTTTTTAAATAAACTAACAACAAATAATTTCCTGCATGTTCTTCAGCTTGCTTGTGCACTTGCTTGTGCTATGAAATGCCTTCAGATAGAAAGGGCTATGCATTTGCTAAAACTTTCTAGCCATAGTGAATTATCAAATTAAAGGTATATTTAAAATTGTTGCAGAGATCAAAACACGGTAGCGTATGCGTGGCATGTGCCCTTTTCCCACATAAAACGCATGAAAATACAGAAACACAACTTTTGTGTGTTACAAAATACATGCTTTTTGTAGTTGCTGCACAATATGAAGTTCAACACTCCAAAACCACACAACCTGTAGCTCAAACCCCAAATACTCACCAGTTTGTAACATGTATTTTTGTTTTCATTTATGAAATAATTGTCCCCATACATTTAACAGCATATGATGCAGTCATCATATGTGCCATCTGGAAGTAAACACATTTGCCTTGGTTACAGCAGTAAGTGAATCCCTGGGGGGTTTGAACAGAGACGATCCAGGAAACTCACATGAGAATGTCACCAACGGTAGAGTATCACCACCTTAGACTCCTGCATGCCTCCCGTCTCCCCCCACACCTTCCGCTGCCATGACCACCCGCCTGCCAGTCACCCATGAGCCGTTAGGCAACCGAATCGAGCGCAAATTCATCTCCATGACAACATGTTGCAGGAAGTGTGATGAATCTGCGCAGTAATGTAATGCTGCGTTCGTGAACGCAGCCCTCGCATCTGTGATTAAATTGGAATTTCACACTCCTTTCTCTCTAAAAATAACTTGTCTGTTCAGTCTGAGCTGGCGCAATTTAAGGAACAAAACAGCATTTGTGTTTCCTTGTTTTCCTTGTGCTTCTGCATATTAAATCTAATGAGCGTATTGACTTCTTGATAAAGCCGGATGAGTCTAAATACTGACGAAATGACTATAAATATATAGAAGTAATCTTCATTTTGTGAAACGTTTCGGCGTATACAGTAACAAGATCTTCATTCATCATATCATTCCACATCTGTAATACTACAGTTGTCTTATGTGGTGATGACCCAAGGTCATCTATTCACCTATCCATAACAATGTACACCCATAATGAATGTTTATAAGATATTAAGTGTTCAATATCAATTAAAAATGATAGATACAAGATGCTACCAAAAACATATCTGAAGGTCACGTAACAGCAATTAAGCCCCAATAATGTTTCATAACGTGACTGGCAACAACCCTATAACACTCCGTCCCTTCTCCAACATAGTTGCTGTGTCATACAAAGACAGCATGCCAAGTTGTTGACTACTTCTGTCTGTCACTTATGTATTTGTAAAAACGGAGGATTTTTAAGGCTGAAAGTACAGTTATGCGCTTACTGGCTTGCTCTAAATCTTTCACAGAATTATCATGAGGAATTATCCTCAGGCTTTGTTTTGGTTTTAGGATTGCATGTAAAAATACCTGCTCTAGTTTGTATAACCATTTTCTTTTCTGCCCCAGATGGCTCTATGTTTTTTGGTCCTTCAGCATGTTTGGAAGTAGAAGACGAGCGCTGGTTTGAATTTGAGACCGCTTACTTCTATTAGCTACTGCATCCAAAAACTGGAGGGCGTTTAGCAATTTTAACAGATCGACAGGCAGGACTTTAAAGTTTTAATTTCCATCTGTTTTTCTGAAGCGTACCACCTGCGCCGAGAGGAGACGGACTGGTTTGACAAACCACGAGATGGGCGCACAGAGAACGGACAAGGGCTGGATAGAAGACAGGTGATTAAACTTCTGCGTGAACTTTTATATTTATCATTGGACATTTATCACATTTAATAGTCAGCAGATATTTAAACTAGATGTTTACAGAGGCTGAAGACTTACTGTATATATACCTAATAGATAGATTTTCTTAAAGGGACAGTTCACCCAAAATCAGAAGTCTTCCATCATATACTCACCCTCATGTCATTCAAAACCTGTATGACTTTTTTGCTTCTGAGGAACACAACAGAAGATATTTAGTAAGAAGTCTGATCGTTCTTTTGTGATGTCCTTTTAGGGAAAGTCAGCACACTACCCGTTTCCTCACGCCAGAGTAAAACTACAGAAGGATCCCAAAGATCGCAGTGTATCAGGTAAGATTTGCTATCAGTTCAGTACAAAATGCTGCGCTGCTTGGCTAACTGACATGCTCCAACAACATAGACCAGCGTTTAGGACAGCTGCCCTTGGTAAAGGAGATCTGTTCGCCTATCAGGCCTGCATGGGGTGAAGCCCAAGGCTTATGTCTACACAAACATTAAATTCACCATGCTGGGATTGTATTGGCACAGTCATTTTATGGCTTCTGCTAACAGCACATTAGCTGTCTTCAAATTTCCCTTTAGTGTCCTCTTGTGGTGCTATACTTTGCTACATCACTGACAGCTGAGCAGAACATCAAGCAAACAACAACTCCTCATGCTTGAGTATTTTAAACAGTCAACCCAGCTAACAGGGAACATTCTCAGAATGTTGGCTGACGTTCTCTAAAGGTTCCCTCAACGTTATCCAAACATTAGCGGACCTTTTTGTTACTGTTATACATCATACATAAAATCACTGCTTTAAGTAGTTAATGGAACGTTTTTAATACGTTACAGAATTTAAAAATGTTTGAATAATGCTCTAATAACCAAGAAATAATGTCAATACGTCCTAAAAGCTGGACATTTTGAATGAACTTTCAATATAACATTTTTAATGTTTTTGTTACTTAGGGAAACATTCCTACAACCTAATTTGTTAGCTGGGAGGTTGGTGTAGTTGATTCTCCTCCCATGTGCTCCCCTCGCTCTAAGCATTAGAGGAGGGCAGACATTACACAGCAATGTGGCAGATTGGCATCCCTCCACCTCAATCAGTCATCAAAGCTCAAAATGGCGTGTAATGCCCACATCGGATTATCCCAGTAATTAGAAACCGTAAACAAGAGCCTTCAAAACCGAGATGACTAAGGCCAGTGAGCGGTGACTGGTGAATTCGTGGTGCTGTAATTAAGGTAATGTCTAAATTGGTAATCAGACTGATGGAGGGGTCTGGGTACTGCGGTTCTGAATTGCAGGATGTGTGTGGCACAACAAACAGGGTTCCCACGGCGACGGAACGTAGGTGAATTTTAAAATTGTAGTTTACAGAACTTAACGAATTAATAATCCATTGACACATGTTCAGAACTCACAGCGTTTGCACACAAAAATAACACGTCGGTTCCATTAAAAGGATTGACGATTGAGATCCAACTGAAAATTCTGACTAGAAATCACTAGAAAATGTTTTTAGAATCCACGGCCAAAAATAGACCTGGAAAGGTCATGAAAACTGATGGGTCGGAGACTGAACGAAGTTTGTGTTGTTACCATTTGACACGACCTACTGAACTAGGTTCATAAATTTGCAGTCTGCAAAAACAGTTTTTGAATTAGCATCAAAATGCTCTACTTTCACAGGAAACGGGCTGGGCATCCGTGTGGTTGGAGGAAAGGAGGTCCCAGGAAGCAACGGCGACATTGGTGCGTACGTAGCCAAGGTACTTCCTGGAGGAGCTGCAGAACAGACAGGAAAGATAGTGGAAGGTAAGCAACACCACAAGGAATGGGAACACTCACAAGACCTTTCTGTGTGTGGATTCATGTTTGTTTGAGCTGCAGAGGTGTATCCATTCACAGACACGACGCGGAAGAGAAACACGCGGCTGCGTTCAGGGGCACGACTTGACGTGATATTTCAGAGTAGGAGACAGGAGAAAACAAATGATGCTAATCCGCACGACTCCTCACCTCCAGGCTTCTGGAGTGACTCATTCTTGATGTGAGAGAGAACGATAGAGAAAATAAAATGAAGCTGAAGTTTAAGGTTCACGACGTTGAGCATCTTCGGTGTGGGTGTTCCACAGATCAAAGAACCCAGGTGAAAGCGTTGAGCGCTACATTTATATCGAAACGTTGACAGAGACATCTCTGAAGAGTTACTCAGAACAGTGTTCGAGGCAAGTTCTTGTCTTAATGCTATATTTTACACTGCAGTTATGTAAATGTGCACTTTACCGAGCTAGAACCGACCCCATTGTGACAATTTCACCCAATGATGGCTGACGACATGCCTTTCTCATCGAATTGGAAGATCCTCGCAGACTTGGAATAAAACCCAGAGTGAAATCTGAATTTCATGACTGCTGTAGACTTTTTCATAAACTGTTCCAGCCATTTTGATGGGGCTGAATTTTACAAGCTCTATTGGTCTCAGTTGTGACTAAGACATTAATGCGATCTTTCTCCGGGGAGCGAGGGTACACACAGACTGTTGTAAATTAGGTCTGCTTTGGCTCCGGCTTTTGTGCTGCTTTGTGCAGGTGGTAATTTATGTGGGGCTGGGATAGTTGGCGAGGGGGGAAAGTGAAGCTGGAGGGAGTGTGTCCAAAGTCTTATTTATGAGCCCATATACAACAGCTGGGCTTTGTGAACTGTGACTGAGACCGGCTCTTCACATCTGTCTTCTGCTCACTCCCTCAGCCCGTATCAGATATTGCTTTTTATTTAGGCATTCTTCTCTCATCTCACTCGTCTATTCATTTTTATTCTCATGTTTACTCCGTTTGTCCTTTTTCGTCTGCTCATCTCATCTTTTATTATTAATTTTTGTCAATTATTTTTTTTAATCTAATGTCTTCTCTCATGTTTACTCTTCTTGTCCCTTCTCATGTTTTCTCATCTCATATTTACGCTTTTTGTCTTCATTCTTCTCATCTCCAAATTCTTGAGTAGCTGAAGATTCGCAAAGATGAATTGTCGAATGTTTCTACATGCCATAATTGTGATTATGCATGCGATCGGCACGGTTACGACAGCCGTGTGACTCGTGTACATTTGCACCCAGGTTGATTTTAAGAACGGTAATGATGCGAGCCAGCTGTTCAATCTCACGTTAAACTGTAAAATCTGTGAGTGTGTGCGCATGCAGTAAATAACATCAGCCGTACGCATTGACCTCCAGGGACCCCAAGCGTCCACCGTAATGGGGGAGCTTTAAAACGTCCAAAGAGAGCGTACCTGGCCTACCTGAAGACACGCTTTCATCTTTGTAAGTGCACCGACCGAGTGCTTTTGTGAGCATGAGTTTGGGTGTGAATTTGCCGTGACTTCTGCTGTTCTTTGCTAAAAGCCTTTCTCCTCCTTCCTCGCAGGGTTTTTTAGGGGATAACTCGTTTTATTTTAGGAGATGAAAGTGGCATTGCAGTGCATAGAACTGTTTGTCTTCCAGCTGGCGTGGAATGAACCTCACTGGCTGATTTTATGTGTGTTTGCACAGGAATGCAAGTTCTGGAGTGGAACAGCATTTCCTTGACTGGTAAGACGTATGAGGAAGTCCAGGGTCTGGTCGGACATCAGGTCGGAGAGGCGGAGTTATGCATCCGACTGTGAGTGTCGGATTTACATCATCACAAATGTTGCTGCTTTAAACAGCTATAGTATATCTATATATATCTAGTATATATAGTATATCTGCAAAACATGCACCAAAACAACAATTTAACTTTATTTTCCTTCATCTCTAGTGACCTAAATATGCTGTCTGACTCTGAAGGCTCTCACCTGGACCTTCAAGACCAGACCAAAGGTGAGATTACACTTCATCTTTTGCTCCAGTCAGTGTGTCGTCCTGATTAATCTCATCGGCACTGTATTGCAAAACCGTTCGCTTCTGACTTTCACGTTTAAATATACAGGTGACAGACCTCCGCGCTCCCCAGGTGTGGACCCTAAACAGCTCGCGGCGGAGCTGCAGAAGGTCTCCCAACAGCAGGGGCCTTTATCCTCCACGTCAGCACTGGATAAACCCTCAGCGTCCACTGGGTCCAGTGCTGTTCCGAGCCCTGGCCAGCCCGGGTCGCCTTCTGTCAGCAAGAAACGTCACAGCAAGGTCCAGCATACACATCTGTCGTCTGCACAGGCATGCATATAATTGTACGATGCTAATATTAATTATAACCCTGAGGTTTTGTTTCTTAGACCTCTGAGGCAGCGAAAACACAGTCCCACCCAGTGTCAGGAGAGATTCAGGTAGGCTCGTATTTTAACGCCTTTAAGTAACAGTAAACTGAATGAATACTCATTCGAATTTACCCTAAAATAAGAATTTCTTTGTTATTTTCTCAACCTTAAGTTGCTGTTATTTATATGCAGTATATATACAGTATACATAGTATATATAGAGCATTATAGAATTTCTTTATCATACTGGATTGATTTCATTTCTTTTTGCAGCTTCAAATAAATTATGACAAACAGCTGGGCAATCTCATCGTACACGTTCTTCAGGCACGAAATCTAGCGCCTCGGGACAATAACGGCTACTCCGATCCGTTCGTTAAAGTTTACCTGCTGCCAGGTAGAGGGTAAGTAGTAAAACTCAGCTGAATTGTGTGGAGTTAAGCCTCTATGATAAGCGCTTCTATAGAGGAAGAACTATAAATATACTTGGTTTATACGTTTGCAGGGGTTATAGTACTGAATCTTTCACAAACATGGTTAGGAATTTAGCTTCACACACATTTTCAAACCCACCCCTAAACATTATTAAAACAAACACTTCACACATCAGTCACATGGCCACTTCCTGTCTAAGTGGGCGGTGCTTGGCCGAGTAAGCTGCGGTGTGGACGGGACGTCACGCCAGTTGCCAAACGTCTGGTCATGGAATATTAGAATAATTGAATTTGGAATTTAAACATAATGAAGCTCACACACCCCTGGTACTAGAAATTAAGAGTCGCCTTAAGATTCTTTAATACTGACTGCTACAGGAAACAGGAAATCACTCGTCCAGTAACGAGCACCAAGTCGGGGGAAAAGACCTCATTAGAACAAACTTATTGTGGAAACTCTAGCTGTGAGCTACTGTCAGATATATATGTGTGTGTGTGTGTGTGTGTGTGTCCACATGTTTGTGTGTGTGCAGTGAGTCGGCAAAAGAGAAAATCAATGCCAGATCAGTTTGTGTGTAAAATGATACAGCTGATTGCTGTACGTACATTGTGTGTGTGTGTGTGTGCGCGCATTGGACCATTTTTGGCTCTCATCTATTCATGCAGTACCTGTATTGAATCTTAAGAAACAGGAGCTCTCCATTTCTCTGCTCCACATAGGCATGAATGCATGAGCTACTGCATAAACAGTATAACACACACACACACACACTATTATAGGCTGTCACTCATCACTGGTTGTTGTCTGTTTTTGCTGCATGCCGGATCTTCACAGTCAGGTCATGGTTGTGCAGAATGCCAGGTATGTTATTTTTTACTATGGTACTAGCATATTATGCCAGACTTGGCCATGCTTGGACACGAATGGCTTTATGATATCACCGTTATTGGTCATGGGGTGCGTTTTGCTTCCTTTGTTTCGATGTTACACGTTTGATCATTCTTTTAATGTAGTATAAGGCCACTGCAGTGGGCCTATACTAGACCTTCTCCATTGTGCGATTCATTTCCCATGGACAACAAGCATATGCCACCAGCGTGGGGGTGCTGCATATCTGGTTCACTGATAAGTGTTTGTGTGTGTTACAGTACTCTTTAGACTGGCCTCTTGTGGTGTCTTATCTCATTGCAGTGCTGAGAACAAAAGAAGGTCCAAACACGCTCAGAAGAGTCAGAACCCGGAGTGGAACCAAACCGTGATCTACAAAAACATACACCTGGAGCAGGTGAAGTGACAAGCCTCGCCCGTTCGCCCACATACCGAGAGTCTGTCATAATTAGGTCATAAACTTTGATCTTTAGATAAGTCTGCCTAAACAAAAACAGACAAAAAAGAAACGCATTGTGTTTTTTGTTTGGGCCAATAATGTCTATTTTAATGTATGTTGTTATTTTTATGACCAATCCAGGAAAACCCAAAGCTGTACATGTCTCATCCTGGCCAGATTTAGACATTTTTTCATCAAAAGGGGCTTCCGCTTTTTGTCTTCCGTTTGTAACAGTACATCGCTTCCAAAAAACCTGCGCTTTCATCACATCAGAAGTCAGAAATGAATGATTTCACTTTGATGGAAGACCCCTTGTAGTTTCACCGGCCTGCTTCGGTTTTGAGGTTTCAATTATGTGAGAGCTCTTCAGAGAGAATGGCACACACAAAGAAAAGTCTTCGGTCTCCCAGACGTATTTTAGCCTAATTAAGAGCAGAGATCTCCTTCAGTGTCTTCAGCTCTCGGAGGCGTCTGCTGACAGATTGATTGATACGTTTTAACTGCTCTATTGATGCGAGGCGAACAGGCTTTAATTGAGACAGAAAGACAGCAGGCAGAGGGAACGCAGCCGCGCTTCTATCCTTAAACGCAAAGAAAATCATTTCTCTATTTAGTATTTTTGTCTTTGGCTTAGTCGGTGGTTTTGCATGTGTGTTTGACTTTAAAATTGTGTAATCTTTTTGCGTGCATGTGTTTTAAGTTTAAACCTGACTGTGAGCTTCTGCTCTGTGTGTGTGTGTATGTTTAGCTGAGGAAGAAGACGTTGGAGGTCAGTGTGTGGGACTATGACAAAAGCTCGGCCAATGATTTCCTGGGAGAGGTGAGAGGTTCATTAAACACACGTTGAAAAACTGAAGGTCTGTTTACATCTGCTCCATTATGGCTTATTAATGGGGGCGAAAATGTCTACTGACATTGATAAAAATGCCCCAGAAGTGTTTAAGGTAGGAGTGAATATGTCCCCATAATTCATTTTTATTTATGCGTAACCTTTGGTATATTTAATTATATTCTATGTGATTTAATTTAAAGTAACGGTCTTATCATAATGAGCATTTAATTAATTGATTTGATTAATGAGTTTGACTTAAAGAATGATGTGCTTTAAACCAAATCTGGTGCTGAATTTTCATCGTTTCTACACTACAGTGTAATTGTGTATGTATGGGGCTCTGTAGGTACTGATTGACCTGTCAAACACCTGTCAATTGGACAACGTCCCGCGTTGGCTGCCTCTGAAGGAGCAGAGTGAAGGTGACCACCACCGCCGGTCTCACGGACAGGGTCGCCAGCACTCGCCCAAACCTCCCGGAGGACACGGCAGCCAGCACTCGCCCAAAACCTCCAGCCACAAGGACGATTCGCCCAGATCGTCCGTCATCAAGAGCCGCAGTCACGGGATTTTCCCCGACCCTGCCAAGGGTAGGACTGATCGCCGCGTGTCATCACTCTGAGACGACTCTCACTCTTTCACTGCAAGACATCTTTCACCCAATCAGTATTTTTGACTTGTTTAACTGTATAAATATCTCAACATCTTTAAAGCAAGACAAATGTTCAATTTCATAAGATAATTGCGCATGATACCTTAGACTAGTTTAATTTCCATACGCCATTGGCAAATTTGTTTTTAGTAAAGCACAAAATGTATCTAAATGTAGAGGTTTACGCTTAAAATGAGGAAAGAATTCTGTTCTATTCTGTTGTATTCTTAATCTCATATCCTCCCAAAAACAATTACTTTCTTTCTCAGTGGATTACCGTGGATTAGATTACAAAATAGTAAATAATGACCGAATTTTCCATTTTAGACAAACTATTCAAGATGTATTCCCTAAAAACAAGACTTATTGTCTAACACAATTTTGCTTCTCAGGAACGTTTAGATATTTTTACTGAAAATCAAGACAAAAATACTGATTAGGAAAAAGATTTTTTGCATCGTTCCAGTTGTGATGTTTTCCTCTTTTCGTCTTCTGCACTCTCTTCA
The DNA here is from genome assembly GCA_036877575.1 of Botia almorhae. Classification (NCBI taxonomy): domain Eukaryota; kingdom Metazoa; phylum Chordata; class Actinopteri; order Cypriniformes; family Botiidae; genus Botia; species Botia almorhae. The sequence goes on along the minus strand of JAZGTJ010000029.1, from coordinate 259,902 downwards.
TCCTTCTATGGCTGTCATCCATTCACTCCTCTCTCTTTCTCTCTGTGTATTTCTGTCCTTCATGCGATCTCTCCATCCTGTATTACTCAAGCTTCCTAGCTTTGGCTTTCCTGCGCTCCATATATGTGTGTTCGGAAAGCGCTGAGCTCACCAGCGCCTCACTCCAGTCACCTCACACAGGGTGTGACAGGGCCACTCAGACAGGAAGCAGTCTGTTCAGATACTAACTAGGACACAGTAGTGACCTCCAGTAACGTGTCAGTTATGTCAGATGGAGACTCGATTATTTCGAATAACTTAAAGTAGAAATAATTGTAGTTAAAGTAGAATATAAATAAATTAAATAAAGCAGCAATGAGGCAAAAGAAGGGAATGAAACGACCCTTGTGGTAATTTGGTTCTGGTTGTTTTAGACACGCAGGTCCCCACTATTGAGAAATCTCACAGTAGCCCCAGCCCATCGAAGCCGTCCCTCTCCGAGGGCCAAGCCCGCCCCCACGGAGTCCCCCGTGCTCATGGCAAAAGTGGTACGGCCCGGGCACACCTTGACGATGCCGCGGCAACGCCCGAAGCTGCGGGCCAGCAGTCTCGTCAGCAACCAAGTAAACGACGCAAATAAAAGCTCCACAGCATGGCTGCCTTCGCACTCATCTGTTCCTCCTCCTGTTCGTTTTCGCCACCCGGTTTTGTTTTGTTTACCTTCTACTTTTTTTGGTTTTCTGTTTTCTCCCTGTTATCTTCCTCTGGTCCCCCGTGTGTTCACAGTCTGTTCACGTCTCGTCCTCCTCACCAGTACACACCCGTACTGGAACATTATTCCTTTTATTACATTTTGTTACACTCATTATCCGGTCTGGCTAGTAAATAGTAACTCAAATAAAACAACTAAATAATCATTATGGAAGCAACAGAGCTAAACTATCCTTTAATTTATTTTAGTTAAAATCGAATTATCTATCTAAAGAGTCATTCAGTTGGTCGTTATTAGTAAATATTAATGTATTAAATAAGATGGCGATTTCATTTATAGCTTTAAAGCGTCTTTGAAAAGCTGTATTTAACCTTCAAATGTTCCTTAAGATCTGGAAGAACATCACGTCACGGGTTCGACAGACAGAAAACGCACACACTGATAAAATGTGTCTTAACATTATGTTTTTATCAGCCTTCATCAAGATGCATTTTTAAGCCAATGTTAAACCTATCAAACACTGTGTGAGAACATCTAACTAGATACATCTGGCTCCTTTTTGTTATTATAGGTAAACACTGCTCCGCTTACCCCATTGTTTAAAGTTAAGGACCAAATAACTCAGAATAAGACATCCCTGGTCAGCACACAACACATTTAGCATCAACTTCTGCACACTTAAGCATTAGCCCACCTGAGCCGGTCACGACAGCCCCACACCTCTCTTATTTTTTTAAGTACCTCCTTATTTGTCCCATTGAGTTGTTTTCTATCCCAAATGGCCGGCTTTTCAGCAGCTGCTACTCCGCCCACTGGGACGGCCGAGCATGTGGCCTCCGCCCACTCCTCAAAGCACCATCCCACCCCGCCTTCACTCTCTCTGCGGCTCTCGCTGGCCTACACTGCACCTCAGTTGACGCCCCAAGCCCGAATCCGGGCGTGCGTACTGTGGCTGCATGTGACTATGACCTACAGTAAAAGCTGGTGGTGTCCATGTTGTGACGAGTTCATACTCTGAGTCTCCATCTCGTCCCCCCTTCTCCCCTCTCCAAACTTCTCCTGACCTCCCCCTCACTGTGGCTGCTATATGGCCCCAGCCCAAAACGGCAGCCTCGACCCGAGGCAACACAGACACAGCGTAGCTGGTGTGCTCACCATTCAGAGAGCCCCGTCCGAGTCGCCGGCCAATGAGATCCCTGGCGGCCGCCACCTGACCCTCAGGAAAGCCCTGTCGGAAGAGAGGCCGCAGCCGGACGGAGGTGAGAGTCGAACGTCTCGTATGATTGCAGATGAGCGAGAGAGCGAGGATGTTACTAACGCACATCTGTAGCGGAACTAGCGAGAACAATCTGCCACCTCACAGGAAATTCATGCAGCGAGTCTCAGTCTGGTTCAACAGACTAGCAACAGGCTAAAACCAGCAACCAAACAGTTAAATTCAGCTGTGAGGTCTTGCTTCTGAAGGGTATGCTGACTCCTGTCCATTTACAGTATGTTACCGCTAAGAGAGTCTCGTAAGATGCCTGGTATTGGTGCCGGCGTTGCTGAGTCTGTTTGAAAAAGACTGTGTGCATGAATTATGTTCTGAAATCATGCATCCCACCTCAGATCACTCATCACTCAGTATTGCACTCTGAAATGCATCGACATCATAAAAACACATTAAAATTCCCAGTTGCTCAAGTAGAACTCTTAAGCAAATTAAGCAATTAAAATAAACGTATATCAGAATTAGCGTTATGTAATTACTCAGGCAAAACAGAGGTTGCAAAGCTCAAACACGAATTACTAATGAACAGTTTTTGAATTTGTTCTGTCTGTCAACGCTTTTTGCTTTCTGTCATTTGATGTGTGCTTAGCATATCTCTGTGCTGTGATATTTCCTTTCATTTATGAAGTACTGTCATGCTTCCTGTAAATGTTGCCAGCAATACCAGTATATATCTGTGTGTGTGTGTGTGTGTGTGTGTGTGTTGGGGTGAGTGCCTGGAAATCTACCCCTGCCCCTTCACTTCCTGCCTTTGATTGTTGCTAAGCAACACAGGTATGCCAATAGTAAATATGATTCGTGCAACTCATATAGTCCACTTCAAAAACAGCATCCCGCAGCCACAGATCTGGTGATGCTCCTGTTACTGCAGCTTCATTGGACAGCGGTCTGAGTGGCAGTGCCTTTAGCCTATTGGATGAAGAGGGCGGGACCAATGCAGTGGATAGTGCCATTTTCCAGGTTCCCAGATTGTAAGTGCAGCTGGCTTTCTCTTTGTAGCTCTTGAATGCATTTATAAATTACAGATGAAGCCGTACATGTTTTATCCATTCCAGTAGGTAGACTAAAATATTGTTTGATTTACTTATTTTAGTTAGTTATTTTACTTATTTTTTTCTGTGCTACAACTTGCTTTTTGTAACCTGATCATTTTTTAATATTTAGCGGAAAAGTTCCAAATGGCACGGAGGCAGTGAAATCTGCTCATGGAGATGCGGAAGGTAATGTGTCCATAATTTGTGGCATTTTGTGTCTGTGTCAGCATGTCTGTGGCCATATCAGTGTAACTGAGTGAATGTTTCAGCAAAGAATTGAATATGAGGGTATCGGTGTATTTATATTTATTTACACACACAACAGCTGGATTTTTACAGTACCACAATATAACTTTTTATTTTTAACTTGTATTATTTTGCATATGAGACGTAAGTACTGCATTGTGCTTTAGGGGTGGAATAATATAGTTTCTGTAAACGCTACATATAGGTTGTAAGATGTTGGTTTATTTTCCTCACAATAATCAAAGATAAGGTACTGATAGCCCTGTGTGTGCGTGCGTGCGTGTGTGTGTGTTTAGGTAAGACTCAGGTGATGGGGGAGATAAAGATCGCCCTTAAAAAGGAGATGAAAACTGAAGGGGAACATCTGGTTCTTGAGATCCTACAGTGCAGAAACATCACATATAAATTCAAGTCTCCCGACCATCTCCCAGGTAACAAGATGCATGACTGAAAACACACAGCATGATTTCATTGTCAGACGGTTGTCTGTGAGTGTCATGACGTGTCATGACATGTCATACCGGCACTCACAATAACTGTGATATTAATAATGGTGATGACTAATTATTAAAATGTGGTCAGGTATCGTGACAATATCGTTACTGTGAATTCTTTTGGCAAATGTAGTCATGTAGATTAGAATTAAGTTACCGCTTTGAAAATAACAGAAATGTAGGTGTCTTAACATGTAGACAATACATCTTTATATGTGTTTTACAGACCTGTATGTGAAGCTCTATGTGGTGAATGTGGCCACTCAGAAGAGAATCATCAAGAAGAAAACCCGTGTTTGTCGTCACGATCGCGAGCCTTCATTCAACGAAACCTTTCGCTTCTGCATGAACCCGACCGGTCATTCCATTCAGGTATGTGTTCTCAAGCGGAAATCACGCTCCTCTCCACCAGGGGGCGCTCCATATGGCTGCCTGATATGTACTCGACCCTGTGATTTCTTTTTCCTCGCAGCTCTTTCTGGTTTCAAACGGTGGCAAGTTCGCGAAGAAGACGTTAATTGGCGAGGCCTACGTGTGGCTGGATAAGGTGGACCTGCGTAAACGTGTGGTAAGCTGGCACAAACTGCTGGCCAGCACAGCTCAGATCCACTCCTAAAGGGGAGGGGGGCGGATAAGGCGTGAGGACGGACCGGGAAGTGGTGTCGCGTATCTCCGCCACGTCCTTTGGGACTAAACCGAGTTGAATTTGGAAGGCCAAGACAGGCTTCCCAGTTGCACAGACATGTGTAATGGCGTTACCCCAAGCCGTGGAGAAGCAGCTGTATTACAGTGTTTACAAGAAGGTGAACCTTTGATTAAGAGAGACAAAAAAGTTAGCAAACGCTCTCGTAGGTGCAAAACTGAGCAAGAGGGTATGTGTTCACAAGCGTGTATGTAGACCATGCTCACAGACTACATTTCCCACAATCACAAAGTCACACACACTTTAATCTACACATAATCATACCGGTGTATGTATAATAGTGTGTATTTGGGCCACAGAAGACAGTCAGATGTTAGATTAAAAGTTTCCTATTTCTAGTAATTTATTCCTTCATTTCCGTGTGGAGCTGGGTTAATTGTTTGTGCAGCCGTCATATAAGAAAATTAAAATTATAATTATTTACCGATAACAGATAAAGACTGATATCATATACCTTATTTTTGTATGATAGAGATAAATTCAGTTGAATATTTATCATTCTTTTCATTCACATGTTTTTATGTGTTGACGGAACAGATATTTAAAGAATAATATTATTGGTCTAGAGGAGTATTTTATGGTATATTATAGACAGATAAAAATGAATGAAATATGATTTATGGTGTTGTGATGATATGTTGTGCTGGTATGGTAACTCATCTTTAAAACTGTGTGATACCTAATCCAAAAAACTAGAAAAAAAACGACATTTATTCTGCTGTGCTGAAACTGGTGCATTATGGGAAATTAATCGGATTAACCGAAGGAAATTCACTGGAAATCGACCTGTTTGCTAATTTTTTATTTATTTCATACGATTTTATTTATTTCCGAAAAATGTAACGGAATAATTACTGTGCAGCACCTGTTGAAAATGTTACTGATAAGCACTTTGTGTTTAGCATTTGGGAATGCAGGGATTGGTAGCTTTTTCCCTCTGAAAAAAGAAATGATAAAAGGAACTTCCATTTAAGACATTGTCAATACCCGACACAAGTAAATACAAGACACGTCTCTTCTGATTACTCAAGGAATCCGGCTTGAATGGGCATATGTAGTGTCTGTCTGGATGTAGATATTTTTTGTTCTCATATTTCTGATACAATATTTATATTATGTTTTATTATAAATGAACTCTCAGGTTTTAATGAGGCATTTGTGAATAGCTTAAATGTCATTGGCTGATCTTTGATCTAAGCAGGCTGATCTTTGAGCTTATATCAAAGGTGGTAACAGTGAGGATCAGGGTGATGACATCACAATATACCTTCATTTTTAATTTCGCGAATTATTGTGGATTGACGAATTTAGGTTCTCAATTTCGCATATTTAAGAGACAGATTCAGTGCAGGCGAGCGAGCCATCTCATGCTTTCCAAAATGTGTTACCCCATCACCATGAAACGCATTATAAATACCCTTAAATTGAATGCCATTAGTGTTGTGAGTTTTTTTTATGTCAGACACGTCCACATCATACCTTACAGAAATGTATCTTTATTTTCCAGTACTAAGAATTTTGAGACCCGGTTATAGTTGTTTTAACCTGTGCCAAACTACCCAAATCCACAGGTTCCATGTACGGTATTCTATGCAATTTACAAGGCGTCTGGTGTACCAATCGTTTGGTGGTCAGAAAACAGATGAAGCATTATGAATGAGGACTCTTTTTATTTTTATATGTTTTCTTCACATTTGTTTTTATATATTTGGTTATATGCCTGTTTAATCATTTTTTTGGTATTTTGAGGTCATGTAACAATGAGTTTGCAAAAACCTACTAAACTATAAAACTGCTAGTTTTGGGAATTCAGATGTACGTAAAGAAATGTGTGTTTACAAGACCATGACCGGTCTGGTCATGTTGTGTTCACCACAGCAACCATTCAAACACAGGGTCTGGAAATACAAGCGATCTCATTGCACTCGCTATAGAGATGCTCGGCTTTTCGCTATATATTCTGATCTCCCAGAATGTGTGTTATTACTTTTACACCTATAACGCCGATGAGATGATAAAGCATCATATAACGAATGGTCACTTGAACTAATATTAATTCATTCATTGTAATCAGAGCATGCTCAAATCTCACTTCGCCACACTAAATCGTTCACCTCTAAAAAAAATAAATAAAAAACAAGCCATGTAAATAAAAAGTAATAATTTTCTTTTGTACAAATAGGATCTTGTATTCGTTTTCTGTTTCAACCAAGAGCATGTGTGCGGTAAGGGAGAAGAGCGACTGTGAACTGATCTGTGTGTTACATGTTGTACATGCACTAGGGTAAAAGCTGTCCCCATACTGGCCTCAGAGGAGCTGGACCTGACCTGCACAACAGACACAAGTTTTAGCCATGTATAATACAGAACCTTACTGACTCCAGTAGAATCAGGAAACATACGGTGTTTTCACTTTGGATGTTGCATGTTTTGTTGGTGGTTTGTTCATAATATTTTTGTGTCCAGATTCTATTTACAAACAGATAAGAAAAAGATTGTGAAAAATCAACCCGCTCTAAATATGTATGCTGACTGTACAAAGATATGCTTGTATAATCTGTCTGGTTTTCCACTCAATGTAAACATAAAAAAATAAACTGTCATGGTTTTTGTGGTTGTACACAAACGGTAATTGATAAATTATGCAAATTGTGCTGTAATAAAAGGCTATTGCCTTAAGTCTAAATATTAAATAATATACGTAAAACTTCTACCGGGGTTCCTTTCTTTGCAAGACACTGTACACTATTTATCCTCGGTTATTCAAATGATGATTTTGTAATTCCAGTAATGGGACTTTTATTTTGAAGAGTTCTCTTGCTGTGGTTCTTTCTCCATAGACGCATGTAGCTGTAGTTTAACTAGCCTTGCTTGCCACTTTGTTATAGTTTAATGCGTCCTGCTTAGCATTTAATTGAACTTAATAGAAGACGAAAGCATATAGGCCCTTAAACAAAGCACAAATAAACCCGGAGAGCTGTGCACAGTTAGACAGCTACTCAAAGAGCACGTAAAATAAAAGTAAAATCTATGCTCATGTAAGCAAATACTTCTCTTTATATATACCTTACATGTGTATAGATGTACTTTCTATAGATATGTAGATATAAATAAATATATAGTTATTTATATAATATTTGTCTAGCTAGATATATAATTAAAAGGATGTCAATACAGGAATCGGGTTGGAGTTTAACGCCTTCGATAGCTCAGTTGGTAGAGCGGAGGACTGTAGAGGCTCAACACTGTCATCCTTAGGTCGCTGGTTCGAATCCGGCTCGAAGGAAACATTTTTCGTTCGATACACAATGTTGGTTTTCTGTCGCTGTGTGATACATTACTGCATAATTCAATACTTAATCTTTATGTGTTATTATTTATACGTATGTTAGGAAACTTTAACGCAATACAATGTTCTTCATTCCTAAGGGTCCATTTGGTTTTCAATGTGATGTCTGCGGCTAAATGTCACACATTTAACACCAGCCCACCCTGTAAAGACTCCTCTCTTGATGGCTTGTACTCGCCGGAACCCTGACGTCGTCTCCGAGCTTCTGGATCACGGTACTGACCCAACACTGCAAAACAAGGACGGGTGAAACAAGAAGAGAAGATCCAGCTGTCATACAGCGCCTCCTGCTGGCCAACCATGAGGTCTGGAAGGCGAAGAGCAAAACTCGCAAGACACTCTCCACACTGCTGGTGTGGAACCACCGGGGTTAGTTTGGAACCACATTAGTTCTCAGACTTCAGATTTATCAGCTTTTCATGTTTGTATCTCGTTTAATTGAACTAAACGGAGGGCATGTTTAATTTACGTTACATTTACGCTTTTATCCAAAACAACCTGCAGTGCATTAACGTATATCATTAATTATATAAACGTGTTCCCTGTGAATGGAACACAGACTTTGCGCTCTACTAATTGGGCTACAGGAACTTATCAAAAAGTTTCCTTCGAGCCGGATTCGAACCAGCGACCTAAGGATGACAGTGTTGAGCCGCTACAGTCCTCCGCTCTACCAACTGAGCTATCGAAGGCGTTATTTTCAAGTTGTGACGCAATATAATAAAATAATTAATGTTTTACATATGCCAAAAGCCATTTTGATGTTTTAACCACTTAACAATTTAGGTTGTAAATGTTTCCCTAACGTTCAAATTGGCTTAAAAGAAGGTTAAAAAACATCTTACTGTTAACTTTATAGCCTCACAAATTTAACGATACGAAATAATTGTAATGTTATGTTGTGCTTTTATTCAAAGTGTTTTTTTTCTGAATGATAAAGGCTTTTACTCACAAATCAGTTTTTGCACATAGTCTTGGTGCACAACAGCAATAATAAAAATTATAAGTGCTGTTTTTATTCCTAAATCAAGTCACCTGCAAATACTCACTACCCACACTCACTAGTGAGCGAAGTCAAGCCCTAAACAGGAGATCGCTGGTTTCTACCTTGAATGATCTCGGTGATTGACAGAACAGTCTGCCAATCGCGTCTCAGAACGCGGAAAACGTGTAGGCCCCGCCCATTCGGCCACGCCATCGGGTGACGTGAAGGCGCACTTCTTTCATTTCCAGCTTTGCGAGAGCTCCATTTTCTTCGGCCCTACGCGCAAGAAAAGGGGATTAAAGACGTGGAAAAATGAATGAAGAATACGACGTTATCGTGCTGGGAACTGGGCTGACGGTATCACATTCACGAATACGATATTTTGTAACCCAAATGCGCATGCTTGACGACTTGTAACTGTACAAAATGCGCAGACGGTTTCGTTCTCGCCAGAAGGAGTGTTTAGCTTCTGTGCTACATGCTAAAGGCGTTGCTTACCAATGTTACGGTGTGTTGACCACGTTACAATCGTTTCCTACGTATTCTGATTGTATTTGTCTGTCACTGTTTAACACCATATAAAAGCGTTTGTTATAAATCTCGTGCTTTTTATCGGTATGATTTTAGTACCGTGGCGCAAGCTCGGTTGTAATGGAGCTTATGTGTTTGACGGTGTCAACCAGACACCCTGAGGTCCGAGTTTAAGGCCGGCTGATAACTGATCACGAATTATTCATTAAAATCATTTTTATGGTGTGGATCGTGTCCGTTTGCCTTCAAGTACATCTTTTAAACATAATTGTGGTGAGCTAACCTCAATGTTATGGTGCTAGTGAGCTAGGGTGGAGATCATTTCATATTATTTCTTCATAATGAAGTGTCATAGTAGTGTCCTGCCCAGCTTTGAGATGACTCTTTTTACCAATATAGGCCAGTTAACGACCACACCCTCAATACAAACCAAATACCCATGACTTAATCCACTGGCATGCAATATTATAATATGAGGTCTTAAGAAATTGGATCGTGTTTACAAACAGCAAGCGGAAAGTTTGTTGCATGTTTATAATGCAAGTTATATATTGCATGCGTGTAATAACCTGTATCCATGAAGTTACATTACCCATGCATGACTGTAGCATGTATATCTTTGCCTAGAGATGGTGGATCAAGTATGACGGGGAAAACCCCGTGATGAGAATGACTCCTGTACTTTGCTTTGTCATTTATTTTGTGGTATGGTCCCTGAATATCTTCCTGCTAACAGTCATAACATTTGGATCAAGTCCACGTTTTTGTCTCTTGCACTTTTAAGTCTATAAAGCTACAGATCTGCATATATTAGGCATGAATTAGTTGTCTTCTAAGTTTGTATTAATTGTAAGCAGGGATCTGTACTAACAAGTGTCAAGTGTACACACTTTTATGTTACTAACTGGTTTTAGATATTACACTCTTTTTGTATAGATGTGTGAATTGAAAAGACAATGCGTTTAAACCTTTGCAAACGTTCGCCTGACACAGGAAACAGGAAGTCTGGAAAGATAACAGAGGACATTTTGTGCGAGGGTTCATGGGGCTACCAGTCAAACAGCATAGAGGCGTTGGTCTACCTCTCGCAGAGGAACCGAGACTGACGTCTTGTGTTTAGTTCTGCGAATCAGACAAGTATGGTAAACTGTTGTTATAACAGTGGCGGAGCTGTATGAATGAGCAGCAGTGCTCGACTCCGTACAGTTCTTGTAGCTGTGTTCCTTTGAGCTGAGGTATTACATGGCTTATTGCATAATCCCTTTAGCCTGAGCGGGCTACTGTAGTGGTTGAAGTTAGGAGTGCATAGGAGTAAAAAAAGTACACAGTACACAGCACTTATTAACTGTGTACTGTGGGCTTGTCCTCTTTATAGGGAGCTATGCTAGTCAGGCTTGTCTTTTATTGTGTGGATGCCTTTATTTCTCGACACAATGTGATGAATCATCTGCAGTGAATTGACTGGAAATGATTAAAGACAATGGGGAGATCAGAGAGGCTGATGGATGATCGAGCAGCTTGCGGATGGAGTCAAAATGCAAAAGGCTTGAAGGAGACAGAGTGAAGTGACAAGCAAGTGTTTCACAGAGCGATAAAGCTTGATTTCTGTCAAAATAACACGCTGACATTTCACGATTGACACCTGCCCCGCATCATCTGTCAGCCAGAAGCACCGAGAGAGCCAAACAAATGTCAGACGGATGTCATTTGGCGTCATGTGACTATGGGCTGATTCTTCAGTACAGAGAAGTGAGCGTCAGTTAGCGGAGTGCTGGCTTGTGTTTCTTGTCCATACAGTATAAAAAGGATGTTAAAGTTTAAATCTTATTGCTGCTTTAAACCTCTATGACTTTAGTACACAGTCATGATATTGCAATAATTTTCCTTTAGGACTCACCCTTCCTGTGGCTTATTTCTGGGCAGTCTCTGTATTTGGCCCAAGAGCTGGTTTTCAAGTCATGGACATTTGCGAGGACATTGATTTTGTCCAAAGTGATGGCGTGACAGATTGGCTTTTCAAGTAAAGAACAGCAGTTTTTTTTAAAACCTTAGAGGCCCAAAAAAGCTGAAAAGTCTGTTTAACCACCATTTTGGGTACACAGATCCAGAGCTGAGGTGTTTTCTGTATTTGCTAGTGAGGGTTTGGCTAGGGGTGGTTTGGACACTGTCCACAAAGTCAATCACAGACAGAGGGCCGGTTAAAACAGCATGTTTTCTGCTTGTATAGTGTCACATTCAATAGCTTCGTGTTAACTAGCCAGAAATGTAGATCTGGCTGCTATCACGTAGATGAATCATAAATACTACCACTGCTGTCTGCCAGACACTTTACCCTTCTGATACAAAGCAGCCATTCTCTGTTTTTTTTTTTTACACACTTTGATTTGTAATGCTGGAGCTGTGGTTTGCCTCCACTTCTGATGAAATTTGGTTTGTGAGTCTGTAATGAACAAAACAACATTGTTGCTTGCAGGCGAACGAGTTGTTAGCCGCTTTGAGAGTGCGTGTTTTGTGGCCCGCGTTGCGTGTAAAGTCCACACGTCACATGATCGTCTGCTTCTGAATGCGTTTTATTACGGAATACTTGAGAATACTTCAGCCTTTTCCAAATTCCAACCTGGAAATGGAGCGTAATGTGAACCTGGAGTCAATTGTGGAAAACATTTTAAACTGACTTTAATTCCAGGTCCAGATTCGTCGTCATTTAATGCCGCTCCAGTCATGTGACCCATAGCTAAATTTACATACACGGTGGAATTCTTGTTATGTAAAGCATTCCATCTCTTTAGCACATACCACCATTGAAAACAAGAGAAATATGTGCTTGTACTTGTTTTAAAAGCATGTCGAGCTGCTTGTAATGGTTCCAGTAAATAACTAGCACGAGCTGTGTTAAATATCAAAAAACGCACGTAAGTTTCGGCCTTTAATTTACAAGAATAATGCGTTCTGCCTCAAAAACAATAGAAAACTGACGTTTCAGTACATGTTGCCAAGCAAAACAAAGCGAGTCTTGCTGCCTGTGTATAATATAGTGTTAAAGCTTCTCTGCTTCTCCTGCAGGAATGCATTCTGTCAGGGATCATGTCCGTCAAGGGGAAGAAAGTGTTGCACATGGACAGGAACTCCTACTATGGAGGGGAGAGCGCCTCCATCACCCCCCTGGAGGATGTAAGTCTCTGTTTAACCTCTGACCCCCACAGCTCTGTTCTAAACCTCCACAAGAAAGCCGAGGCAGATAAACACTAAAAAACAACAGGGCTCCGTTCCAAAAACTAGTGAGCCGCCTACAAAGGCAGCATTTTAAGGCGTCATAAGGGCACTCCTGAGACTGAAGCTGGTCCTGGAAGTAGGCAACTTTTAAGCCCCCAGGCGCCTCGTATTGGCAACATTGCATGTATCCTTTGCAGATCAAGCTATCCCAGAATACATTGCGCTGAGCTCATTGAAAAATAAATCCAAGATGATGGATGAAGCAAGAGAAAAGCTTGTGCTGTATATATTCAAATGTAGACGAGTCCTGTGCTGTGCCAAGTGCTATTTATGTGATGCGTGGAGTTTCGTCCTATATAGATCATTCCAAATATGTCACTTATGAAGTTCCATTTTGGTAGGGAAGCTCCCTGTGTAGGCAGCAGGGCAGATAGCAGGGTTTTCAGACAGAGCTTGATGGTAGATTGATAGTGGTAATCATTCAACACTAACACCCCGGTCTGTTTGCAGTTGTTCAAGCGTTTCAGCATTCCAGGTAGCCCCCCTGAGTCCATGGGGAAGGGCCGCGACTGGAACGTGGACCTCATTCCCAAATTTCTAATGGCCAATGGTAAGAAGCAACAACGTCAGTTTACACTTCTGTCATTTGTTTATACTTCCTGGGATCTATAATCTTGGTCGAGGAGAATGCCAAATACACAGCGTGTTTTGGAACACTCTGTGCCAGCCACAGTTGGATACCTCCGTTGCACTTATTCTGCTCCTTTTCTTATTCTGCTGTTTTCTCTCGTACTTGAATGCCTCAGAAATACATATCATAGATGAATAGTACATCTGAAATCATTTTAAATCATATTCCACCTTTTTGCCATAGGTCAGCTGGTCCGTATGCTGCTGATCACACAGGTGACTCGCTACCTGGACTTTAAAGTCATCGAGGGCAGTTTCGTCTACAAAAAGGGCAGCATCTACAAAGTGCCCTCCACTGAGACCGAAGCACTGGCGTCCAGTAAGTCACAAGTGACCTTTTAAGGTTCTGGCTTTGTTCCAAATCACGCTTTAACCCTCCCATACATGACTGTTGTATTGTTGTAGATGCACTCTTTGAGTAGGTCACTGTTCTGTTTTACTTTACGTTTAAAAGCAAATCCAGAAATCTAAATCTGAAATCGATAGTGCTGAAATAGACCAACATGGAAGAAAAATGAATTTGCATAATGGTACAATAGTTTCCATGTCATTGCCATGAAAACTTCCTTGCGTACTAAAGAATTTCATAGCCAGAACTTTGGGAACCAAAGTTACGTTCCACAGTGCTTCACGCTAAATCCTTAAAAGTTAGGTTTATAATTTACTTTTTGGGTGGTCTGGGAAAAAGGATGTATACTAAGTGCATTTGTAGTAAACAGGCTTTGGGTGGTGTGTGGGCTAGTTATCTGAGGCAAAAACTTTTTTTTTTTTTTCTAGAGTAAAATAAGTTATCTTTGGATTTGGCGTTTAAGCGCCTAAACAGATCCGTTAGCATGGTTGTAAAGGGAAGAATAATTTTAGACATCCTACAGCACTTCCTTTTTGCTTTATTTTATACTGGAATGTAATTATTGTGGTTTGTAAAAATGTTTCATAGTTCCTCTTTTATCTTTGCATGCTGGCGCAGAAATACTTGCATGTTAAGTTCCTTAAACAGATAACCGGATAGTAAAGCCTGTTATAGTTAGATCCACCCAATCAAAGTGTTTGCTTTTAAAGCTTAACGTTTTCTTTTTAATTATTTTAATGTGTGTTGTTTGTCTCTCAGGCCTCATGGGACTTTTTGAGAAAAGACGGTTCAGGAAGTTCCTCGTGTTTGTTGCCAACTTTGATGAGAATGACCCAAAGACCCTGGAAGGAGTGGACCCCAAAAAGACCACCATGCGGGACGTGTACAAAAAGTTCGACCTCGGACAGGATGTCGTCGACTTCACCGGCCACGCTCTTGCACTCTACCGCACAGATGAGTACGTCAAAAATGATTGCCATCTCTGCTTCAAAAATGGACTTTAAAAAGCTTGGGTTCGATTCCCAGGGAACACACATATTGATCAAATGTATGGCTTAAATGCGTTGTCAGGCACTTTGGATAAGTGTCTGCCAAATGCATAAATATAACGTCTGTTTTTATTTTAAATTTTACACTGATTTTTGACTATCCTATTTTTGTGTTTTCTCAAAATGTAGATGTTTCCCGTATTTATCTCATTTGACTAAAATGCTAAAAAAGTATTCGTTTGTCACTTGATATGAAACCTGTGTGCATTTGTGCTCTATCCGTCCAGCTATCTGGATCAGCCGTGCATAGAGACGATAAACAGGATTAAGTTGTACAGCGAGTCTTTGGCGAGGTATGGGAAGAGCCCTTATTTGTACCCTCTCTACGGGCTGGGCGAGTTGCCCCAAGGCTTCGCCAGGTAAGACCATCTCCAGTTTCCCTGACTTGAACAGTGTTTCACATCATTTCAAGCCTCAAAACGGCAATTCTCCATTAGGGACTAGAGGCTTATTTTTGTCACTTGCAGATTAAGTGCCATTTACGGTGGAACTTACATGCTAAACAAACCCATTGAGGACATCATCGTAGAGAATGGTAAAGTGGTGGGCGTCAAATCCGAGGGAGAGGTGAGATGTTTGAGATAAAAAGTGTGAGACCAGATATCTCCTCTCAACGTCTTCTGTGACCTCATCGTTTATTCTCATCGGTCAGATTGCGCGCTGTAAGCAGCTGATTTGCGACCCCAGCTACGTCATGGACCGAGTCAACAAGGTGGGTCAGGTGATCCGGGTCATTTGTATAATGAGCCACCCCATCAAAAACACCAGTGACGCCAACTCCTGCCAGATCATCATCCCCCAGAACCAGGTCAACAGGAAGCACGGTGAGTTTGACAGGAATCTACGGCACGCTTACTGCTGCTTTTCATTTAAACTTCTCATTTGCGATGAGAAATGTAGCCAAAGATGAACAGTCATTTATAGTACTTCTTCATTTTAACTTCACTGGTGACACTGTGTGCGTTTGTGTACATTAACATTTATGCATTCGGCAGATGCTTTTATCGAAAGTGACTTACAGTGCATTCAAGCTATACATTTGAACAAGCTTTTGCACAGCTAATGCAATGCACCACCAGTTGAGCTGCAGGAGCACACAGAGTGTATGAAGTTCAGTCGTTGTGTTGTTTCAGACATCTACGTGTGCATGATCTCGTATGCACACAACGTGGCTGCGCAGGGAAAATACGTGGCCATCATCAGCACCACCGTGGAAACCAACGACCCTGAGAAAGAGATCAAGCCGGCTCTGGACCTTTTGGAACCGGTTGAGCAGAAGTACGTTTGTGTGTGTGTCTGTGTGTGCGCTCACTGATATCTGAAGCTTACTTTGATGAGCAGATAATCAGGTAGAGATGGTAATCTCACTGTGTCTGGTCTTTTTGCAGGTTTGTGAGTATTAGCGATCTGTACGCGCCGACTGACCTTGGATCTGATAGCCAGGTAGGTGCTCAGAGTGCGATTTGACTCGCTGTGTATGAAGTATTTTTTAACGTAACTTTTTTCAAATTCAAACTTTTGAAACATTTAACATCCATGTTGTACACATTTTGGTGGTTCAAAATCGGCACAAGCTTTAATTTGAGTAAAGATGACGCAAAATGATGTTTTCCCTTATGTTTATATTTACAATAGTACAATAATATCAGGATCGTTTGCTTTGTGGTCAGTTGTGATTTTCTGTTGTTGTTAAGCTTCCATTCAACAATTATTTTTTTTATTGGTTTCTAGGTCTTCGTCTCTCGCTCATATGATGCCACGACCCACTTCGAAACAACCTGCGACGACATCAAAGACATCTACAAGCGAATGACGGGCACGGAGTTCGACTTTGCCGAAATGGAGCGCAAAAAGAACGACATCTTCGGAGATGGTGCAGAGCAGTAAACTAGCTCCAGCTGCCCTTAAATATCAGCTATTCACACGATCATAATCTTAATGTAACAAAAAAGAAAAAAAGGCAAATTGGGCAAGCTGCCTATCCAAGAGTGTGTTTTGCCCATGATTGAATTTCATGTAAACAGTTACAAATTTAGCATTTTCGGGGGGGAGAAGGGGAGAAGGTTCTGCCAGTCTGCTTTTTATAATCAGGAAATGAGAAACATTTTGCACTGATTGTTAATCAATGTCCTGTATTCAGTTATCATTATGTAATCTTTATCTCAACCTGCTTAGACATGGCATGTTATGTCTGAAGATGTCAAAAGAGCAAACGTATTCAAATGATAAGAAATGCTTATTTTAAAAAACCTGGTGTTTGTTTTGAAGATGGTGACCTCCTGGGGCAGTTGAGGGATCAGTTTGCAAAACTGATGTGAACCATTGAGTTACCAGCACACGTTTTTCCTCATTTATTTTTAAAATAAACTACTTAAAAGCGTAACTTCCAGGGGGACATTATGATTCTATTTTTTCTACAAACTTATAACTGGTGCTTCAGCTAGTTAACAATCTTTAGTTGGCAACATATATCTCTAATTCCGGCGTTCACCGTTGAAGGGAAGTATCGAGAGCACACACAGTGTAGATAATCTTTTACATAATCTGTGTCTCACCGTGCAGTATTCGATTTACAATATGCTGATATGATTTGACAACTGACCCCCATTAGCTGTAAAATATGCTACTCGTTGAAAGGTTGGGGGGGTTGATTGTGTTTCCCTTCAGCTCTGCATTGCGTCTCTTTTCTGATGAATTAGGTGTGATTTTAAGGCCACTTAACAAGAAGGTTGTCACACGTCAATGGGGAAAAGCTGCTTAAGTGTATGTTCTGGAATCTGCTTGACTTGTGTGTGTCGGGGAGCTCTCCTTCTCCCTCACCTCAGGGCGTACTGAGGAGCAGGCAGCATTTGCCAAACTCCAGACAGCTCTGATGTGTTAGAAAGGACCAAAATGTCTGGCAGTATTGACATGACCGGGGCCCTGTGCAAAAAAATGTCACCCATGTTTTAGACAAATGCTGATCGAATGGGGCTCAAATGATTTCTGTACTGCGAAGTAAAAATGTTGACTTGTGGAAAAACTTTTGAGAGTTTGTGTTATTTCTTCTGTGGAAACATCTCGCCAAATATAGCATGCTCAGAAAGAAAGTGCCATTCAGCACAACAAAATAAAGCAAACATTTTCATAACATTGTGCTTGGGTTTTATGAATGCGCATTGTTATTTTGAAACAGGACTTAAACGGTGTACAAAATACCATATAAGAATAAACCTGAATATTTTAAAATAAATATCAGAATATTTTAAGAACAAAAAATTCACAATCATTTGGCAGCAGCACTGTTGACAACGCCAGTGAGCGCCAAACTGCGTTGATAATACATTTCCCACAATCCTATTCGTGCTTTGTGCCGTATTCTGTTCTTGGTGGCGCAAATCATAACAACCCTCCCAGTCGACATATAAATATAGATGTTTACCTTCCGAGAATTTAGCTTAAGTAGAACTGCTTGTTAAATGTCAGGTCGTTTCAACAAGTTATGGAAGTCACCGCAGCCAGGTCAACGTTTTATGGAGATATAGGTGAGCTATATTGTATATTTGTCTTCTAATATTGTCATATAACGCATTCCGGTACGTGCACGTGGTCTGTACGCGGCGTAATGGAGTGGTGAGATTATATATATTATAAAACATATTGTAAACGTGCAATCAAAAAATGATTTATAAATATCAATGTAAACTGCGTGTGTAGGTCACTGGGCTGATCGCACGCCTGTGCACGAAGCCGCGTCTCTCGGTCGAGCTCTGCAGTTACGAGAGCTGATAGAAACGGGCGCATCTGTTAATATAGTGACCGTGGACAACTTCACCCCTCTGCATGATGCGTGCATCCAGGGTCACCCGAACTGTGTGAAAATACTGCTGGAGGCCGGAGCTCAGGTCAGTGACTGGACCTGCGGATTTTAAAACCCCTGATTGATGTTACTGTGGAAACCGTGTGTGTGTGTGTGTGCGTGCAGGTAGACGTTCGCACCATCCACGGCAGCACGCCTCTCTGTCACGCATGCGCAGCCGGCAGCCTGGACAGCGTCAAGCTGCTGTTGGACCACGGAGCGTCGGTGAACCCATCCCTGACCGCCCTCACTGCCTCACCCCTCCACGAGGCGTGCATACGGGGTAACCCGGACTGCGTGAAGCTCATGATAGCTAAGGGGGCGCTGCTGGAGGCCTTTGACATTTACTTCGGGACTCCGTTACACGCCGCCTGCGCTAAAGCTCACTTGGACTGCGCCTTACTGCTGCTCAATGCGGGTGAGGAGACGGAAGCCGCCGTACTTTTGTGCTTCAATGCACGTCGTTTTTTTCCATATGTAATTATTATAAATATTGTTTCAAAGGTGCGAACGTGAATGCTACGAAGTTTCATGAGACGGCAATGCATCATGCAGCCCGAGCGGAGAGAGAGGATTTGGTGGAGCTGCTGGTGCAGTTCGGCGGAGAGGTCAACACCTCCGATAACATGGGTCACAAGCCCAGAGACTACACAAAACACGGCTCTCCTGCCAATCGCTGCCTGTTGCACTATGAAAGTATGTTACACTCTGCCGTTTGACAATAAATATGATTATTGTATATGATTATTGATACGCCATCACGTGCTTTACGGTATTTTAAACTGTATTATGTGTTTCTGCAGGTAACCCGCTGTCTCTCCAGCAGCTGTGTCGTATCGTCCTGAGGACTGTGTTGGGCACCAGAGCTCTGTCGCTGGTCTGTAAACTGGATATTTCCCAGCGCATCATTGATTACCTGACGTATACATGATGATTTAATAATATAAACATTTTAGTAAAAGACAACAGTGTGAGATTTTATTGAAAAAGATGAACTATGAACAGTCTTATTATGTTGGTAAATTAAATGGCCCATGCACAAATAATTTATCTATTAATAATTTATCACAACATATCTATTTGCCTATATGGAATATTCTATAAAACCTGAATTTAATTGTTACTGTGAAATGTGTACCGTTGATTGCAAAATGTGTTATTAAAATTACAATGGCCATAAAAATGAATGTAATCAATAAACTACAACTGTAATTCAAAGAAACTACAACTCCCAACATCCATAGAAAAACGTCAGTGAGTTGGTAACACACTGCAAACCGTAAACAGCGGAGCAGAGGGCAACGCTTACTGGGAGATTCCCTCAACTCACTGGATTCAGCTTTGTGAGGGTTTAAAATCCCATTTGGTTCCCAGAAGGTCAGTTGTTTTCCTGTGTTTCCTGCCGGATTCCCTGTTGAAAAGGGGAATTCGGCTGGGACATATTTGTAACAATATTAGAAGCGGGGACAATCAAATTTTACAGAGCATTTAATTGCACAAAAGGCTCTGGAGCAGTTTTATAAATTCATAGGACTAAGTTACTGTACAAAATGGTTTATAGTGTATTAATACGATTAATTTATACCATTGTCAGGTTTCCTAACGGCAAATACTCGTGGTTTTATTACGATTGTAGTACCAAGGTTTTCCACCAGATGGTGCGCATGGTTAAATGTTCAAATATTTGTAGCTCGTTTACCATTTGTTTTATGCTACATTTAATGTCACGATGAATTATTTAATGAAATATATTATGACTTTGCAATTTCAACATGTCCCAAAAGAAACCCAAATGGCTTTATTGTGTGTGAAGTTTTATGTTTATGTACAAAGTTAGTGATTCACAACACGGTGTGATTCGCCGGTACCGGTCTGGATGTTTTAGGTGTGATTCTGTCAGCAATCACGTGAAGTTTATGGTGATGAGATCCAAGGTTGGATTCCAGTGTAGTCTGGAATCCGTCTTCTGTCCCAGAACAAAACACACCGCCCGTCCTCACAACGTAAACCGCATTAATAAGAAACGGTGACCTAGGAGCTCATAAATATTTGCCCGGTGATACCATTACGGAAAGCATTCAGGAATTTCAGAATGCAAACCTTGCGTTTATTTATGATAGGACTTGATCTTTATTAAAGCTGTATTTTTAAATGCAGCTTTTATCAAAATAGGTTTTATCTTGAGGAATGCCTTTTTAAATCAGCTCCTTGAGTCTTTATTTTGTTTCTGTGGAGGATGATGTAGAGAAGACTGCGTTTAAAAAGAGGCTGGCCAATTATGTCGGATGTGTGATGCTTGTTAAACTATTCATCTTGGTAATGGCTATTTTGGTTCCTGATTAATTAGGAATGTTTATTATTGATTTGTGTTTCTGTAGGAAACCCTTTGGCTCTGTAGCAGATCAGTCGAGCTGTTCTGAGGACCGTGTTGGGTACCAGAGCTGTGGACGTCATCACCAAACTGGATATTCCAAAACGTAACCACAGCCACTGTGAAATACAGACTTCAGAATGACCCGCACAAAAACTTAGAAGATTGTGATTTCTCCAACAAATAATATTCATAGGTTTGCGCACCGAAAGTGTAAACACGTGCAGGACATTGTTTCAGCCAATGGTGTAAGCTGGGGTCGGAACTTCCTGTTTGATCGACCAATAGCAAATGGGTGGAATATTTGGTCTATGTTCCAGTTCTATTTGGTGCAGTTAGCGTTTAAAAAAAACAACACCCATCACCTTAAGTAACAGAGGCACGGTAGACTAAACAGTGCGCATTACATTTCCTCATATAGCTGTTCTTAACAGAGCACTCTGGCCCCGACTGCACAATATTTTGTCTTAATGCATCGTAACGGTAAATTTAAACAAGAACTTAAGATGATGGAAACCTTAATGCATTACATGTACTCAGCTGAACGGTGAGAGAGAGAGAGAGAGGAGATACAGTAAACATTAAAGAGGAAACTATTAATTCAGGAGCTGTCTGCGTTTAGCAGCTGTCCCGACTAGACCAATGAAAGAGACGTTAGTCACTCAGACAACAGACAGATGGATGCCGTATGCGCTTGTGTACATCATCATCAAAGTTCTTTAGAAGTTTCAATAGAAATTCATTATAGGTGAGAACAGCGGCTTAAACAGAGCTAAACTGAGGAGCAATTATCAGTGGTGTTGCGCAGGCCTCTGGATGAGTGAACCGCTTGTGTTACACAATAGTGACGCCGATAGTGACAGTAACGACCATAATGGTGACAAAATCCAGTAGGAACGTGCTGCATAAGTACAGTGAAACTGGTGTAACATTCGCCACAAAATTCCTTGTGGTTATTTTTCCCTGTAAGGTAGTGTCAATAGAAAAACGTGGGCGGGACTTGATTTTAGTTACTTGTATTTGATTGAATTGCGGATCATATGCTGTGATGTTATTGGTCAATATTTTGTTGCGGCCTTGGTGACCTCAGCAGAGAAGGTTTTGTTTTCATGAAAGATTATGAAATATTTTTTATCATAGAACAACATGAATCGATGGATTCTTTACAGTAAGACGCAGACATTAAGAAAGCAAAATTATTATCTTTATGAGAGGAAGGTAATATCGCTGATAGGTCACAGAAAATGTTTGGCTGTTCCTTAATGGCCTTTTTCTTATGCCGGACAGATCTAAATGTTTTCCTGACTTTTAAAAATATCATTTTTCCACAAGCTGCTCAGTCAAATGTTTCTTTAAAAGTTTTGCCCTTTATGAGTTTGACCCACAGACTCCTAATCCGTCTTATTGCTGCGAATGCCATTTTCCTCCTTGGGCCTGTTCTTATAAAGCACAGAATGTTCTATTAATAGCAGGCGGGCCCAAAAATAGAACATGGTCCGGTGTGCTTGTGTTCTCGCTGAGCCGAAGGAATGAGTTTCTCTTCCTGTACACAGATCCCGAGAGCGCTAGATCAGACCTTAAAAATCAGAGAGAGAGAGAGAGAGAGTCCAGGAATGTTGTTATTAGATCTCTTGCCCCGTTTTAAAATTAAGCTCACTCAGACAGGACAGCTGCTATTAAAAGAATGCTATCTCCTTCCCTTTTTAATCCAACCCTTAAAAATAGCCTTTAAAGGCTTGTTTTTTTTATTCATCACGAGTCTTAATATTGCTGGAATCAAATGATGGAATTCTGGGATGCTCTGTACTTGCAGGTTTGGGAATGCCAAAGTTGCCCAGATTGCTGCTATTTCAAAGTCAGAAATAATTAGGGTGCTAGACACACAAATGATGTAGGTTCATGAAACTCATGTGAAGTTGATCCGGACAGTTTTAGTTTCGCCAGAATTTTTAAACGAGCCCACAGTGAAAAATCAACGCGTTTAAAGATATTTTAAACAGTAGTAACATGCCAATTAAAATATGATTCGCAGATGATCTGTTTCCGGTTTGGCTCTCGTTGACCATCTCGTGAAGTCGCTTCACCGCCCGTTTGAAAGTTTTCTGAAGGTTCGCCACTAGGGGGCTCTGCAGGTTTGAAAGATTTATGAAGTTTTTTACAGCTTGTGAGCATTCAAGCTGTGACCGCGGACATGATGCTCATTTAAGTGGCTTTTTGTTTTTGTAATAAAAGCTGCTCATAAAAGTACTTTCAAGTACTAGCAAACACCTGTTATGTGAGCAACAGAGAGTGTTTTTATGAAAGCGTTGGTCAGAGAACTATTCCACAACAATACCATCCCCAGTTATGTTGGCCTAGCACCAATATTGCCTTTAAACTAATTGTATTTAGAGTTTAAATAATGATATTTTTAAACAGAAGCTTTAGTAGACTTGAGTAGACCAGTATCACAGTGCTGTTATTTTACTGCATGTTCTCTAATTAATCATCACTGGACCTTTTCATGCAAGAAAAAACACCTTATTACACAATCAATAAGTCTTTCGTGCTGGTGCAAACATCTGCCGTCAGAGAACAGCTTTAGATGGTTACAGATCGTTGTAAACGATGCTCTTGAGGAACAACATCGTAGCCTGAAGTTACGGGAGACTTTTGAAGCAGATTCCAGTCCCGAGATGGTCCGCTGCTCGTCTTTAGAAGATCCCAAGCACACATCACCTCAAATCCACCCAGGAATTCTGTCTGGATGAGAAACAGATGTGCGCGTATGAAGCGCAGCCACGAAAGCCATGCTCAGCTCGAAAACTGCACGCTGGACGCTCTGCAACCTCGTACGCTAACAAACTATTAAAAATCAACGTACTGCTTACTGGGGCAATATAGGGCCACAGAGGTTTTGCTTTGTCAGAGTGGCTGCAACAAACCAAAGGATAAAATCTTAACTGCTAGACTACAAGCACTTTCCACAAAACAGTTGAGCTGAGACATTAAAGAGACTCGCTCAAAGCGTAATCAAAGACGTCTAGTCAAGGAAAATGTGTTTCTGATCGACTGACAGTAGCGCAGATTACACACACACACACACACAGTCAGTCTTTTGTCTTTGTTCTCTCACTAAATGATTATACCATCTGTGTTTTGGGATTCCTCTGTTGGGTACTCGAGAAACACAACACACTGTGACCTCAAACTTTTCGTTTAAGCTGCTACATCATTTTGATCATTAAATTCACTCCAGACGGTTCAAAAACATTGTGACAAAACTCTACCACTCTACCAAATTGCAGTTTATAGTTTTGTCTCTATTTTTGTTTACTTTTGAGGCTCGATCTCGGCCTCAGTTAGATGCTTACTTTGTAGTAAACATATTTTGGGGGATTTTTAGCCCGGGGCGTAAAATCATGACACCTTTAGCGGCTATACAGACATGCCTCGCCACTGATGTTTTACATTTTGTTCTTTGTGCACGCAAAGTAAATTAGCACACATTCAAATGTCAACGTGGTTGCAGCCTCATTAAATAACATATGCAGCTATTTGAACTGGATAACTTTGGTGCTTGAAGGCAAATGTTTGTCTGAGCAATGATAGCAGAGTACATTAGCTCTCAGGTATCTACCATCAAGCAAAAATGTTTGGTTGTATAATCTAGCACAAGGTCATCTCATGCCTCCATCTAGCTAATAAGGTTAGATTGTAAGAATGTTTCCCTAATGTTTCCATTAGGTAATAAAAATGTTAAAAATGTCATTTTAAAGTTGTAGCTTTTTAATAGACATGTATTAACGTTACGGTTTGGTTATATGAATGTTACTCAAACTTTTAAATTCTGTAACTTTTTAAAACGTTCCACTCACAACTTAAGAATAACGTTTTTGAAATATGATATATACGTTAATAAGGTTCCACTGTTACGGCAAAAATGTTTTCGATAACATAGAAAGAACATTCTGAGAACGTTCCCTGTTAGCTGGGCTACTGTAGAAATAGTTTTCGATTGCATGCAGAGAACCAAAACAAGAACAGTATGTGCTTCAAGTGTCTTTTTCTCACTCTTTGAAACCAACAATTAGCCAGTTTTTTGCTGCGGTAATGACAAGGTGTGTCAGTAGCTTTAGTATTTTTGAAGTTCAAGAGATCTTCTGGTTCATGCTTATGAAAGACTGCTCTTGCCCGAAGCGATCTGTCCTCCAAATGTGGCTTTACAAGTTCATCCTGGTATGTCAGAGGTGGAGGAGTCTGGAAGTCTTTCTCATGGGCCAGGCTTGTACGGGCGCTGAAGAGACGAGTCTTATGCAACATCTTTTGTTACCTGTTACAAAAATAGGCCGTATGAAACATTTTTATTGCTTTGTCAAAACATGAGGATGTTTGGGGACATTTACAAGAGAGTCAAACAAGTGAAGGACCCTGGAGATATTTATTGCTGGAGACATCTATTTTTAATTGCTTTGAAGATGAGATGTTTCTTCTAAAATTCCTTAGGTGACTTAGAAATAGACACACATGAGATAATAATTGTTTAGAACACATAATTTGGTCTTGGACAAATGTGATGGAAAATGTTTATGTTTGTATTTAGTTCCCTTTTGATTTGTCTTATCCGGAGAGCAGTTTGAAATGCTGAGATTTTGCCAAAGGGTGCAGTATACAGAGCACATGACAGTACTGTATCCCACAATGCAACACTCTCAATGTGACCTTCTATTGTTACAAATAAAGCAGAATTAAGTCATTGTGTAATCATTTTTTTCAATTCATCTTTCTTTGACTGTTTGATTAAACTGCCAAGAGTTTTCTCCAAAATGTTGCCTAAACATTTGTTAATGGGTGGCAGTATGCAGTGTGGAGTACTTGGTATGTAGTAAGCTTGATCTGATAGGCTGAGTTTAACATCGTGTTCAGGTGTTGAAGTTTTGATGGTTAGTGGGACTCTGTGGACTTGTTGCCAGTCATTTTTGGCTGCCTTAAATACTCTCACTTTTAATCAAACATGAAGATGAATCGAACGCCATCTCAAGGTAAATATAATCCTGGCCATCATCTTACAAAGTTTATGTTGCTATGGTGATATCTCAGACAAATAACTGACCAATCATTTCTTGTGTTCTAAGTAACGTTTAGATAAAAACAATGTTTGCGTGATTTTTTAAGCTGTGTGCTTTGCCACCAAACACATGCGCCTCACGAGTTGATTTAACATAAACTGAGCTGGTATAAATCACAGTCACATGGTGCTCATGGCACAGGGCTGTTTAAAGGTTGGATTAGCGCTTAGATAAGATAGGCCGCTCTGAAATGTTGCCGTATGCCAAACTGGCAGGAAATATATCCACCTGAGAGCATCCATGTCTCTAGCAGCTTTAAAACCTCGGCGTGCTCTCTGTATGAGCTAATTAACCCGTGTGAGGGACTTACAGACTCGTGATTGTGTATGCACATATATTTTAATGTTTTGTACACATGCCATTGGTGGAATTGATGCATTCCGAGATGGTAATTCCAGATTTCATTGCACGCATTCCTTCAAACACAGATCACCTTTCTTCTGTGGCTTGGTTTGGGTCGGCGAAATCAAACGCAATCAGCCAGTGTGCACTGAGGTTCTGGGGCTAATCGCTGCGGGCGTGCAAATAAAGGATTTGTGTTCGTTGGCTGCTTTGTAAGTGTGCTGAGGCTGTCTAGGTTTGTTACAGTCAGGAGGCACGTGTTTGCTCCCTGTATCTTTATTTAAGTGCCGCACGCACATTATCAGTGTCATAAGTCATTTGCCTCGGTTAAGCGGGGACTTTTGTTTGCATTGTGGGTCCTGGCATTGCTTTTAGCTCAATACTTGGTCATTTAAGTGCTCCCTGCTTTACTTTTAAAGGATTAGTGGATCTGACCCCTAAAAGATCCCACACCTCATATCCTTCCTCTGTCCGCGAACCAAAATACCAGTTTTTTGTCCGGGCCGTTCTATGACTGCCCAGCTAACAATTTTAGGTTCTAAGAACGTTTCCCTAACATTTCTATTATCAAGAAAAATTTTATTTTGAAAGTTGTAGGAACGTTTAAACCATCCGTTTTTTAGATGTTAAATTAACATTTCTTGGTTAAAAGAAGGTGTTTCAAACTGGATATCTGGGTTTAATCTGGTTTTTGAGTGTGCTAAAATGTGTGTAGTGTGTGTGTGTGGAGATTTTTGCAAAGACTGTTGCTTGGCACAGCTGCTGGGACCATCACTGGCTATCTCGTCATGCTATAGGACACGTCCCCGCATTCCTTTAATTTCTGAAGTCACACAATGCCTTGGAGGTCACCCAGAACATACCACAAGGACATGGCCCTTGTAAACCTGTTTTCTTATTGGACCCCATGTGTTGGGCTCCGAGCATTGGCCATCGTGCACATGAGATCAATTCAGTTCTTGTTAAAGGCTGGCATGTGCTACTCTCAAACGTTTCCTTCTCGCTTTGAAGAGGGAAAAAACGTCTTATCTGGAATATATTTTTTAAAGAGTTAACGCTAAACAGTTGTGGTCTTTTTTTTTTACAAGATTCCAATAAAAGTCAGGGCCATTTGTTTATGATGGAAATGCCTACAATTATGAAAGTCTTTGTTCAAAGCATTAAACGTTAAATCATTTTTATTGTCACGTGAGTTCAAACACGTGAAGGTAAGGCTTTACTTAAGCAGCCTTAAACTCTGTGATGTCATTGATGTCATTGTTTGCACATACCTTAAGTAGCAGCATCGCGGGTCGCCAGCGTATGCTGTGTTTTGGATGTTTGGTCCCAAAAATGAAAAGTCTGTCATTGTTTACTGTACGTACCCTCACCTTCTCCTGAACCCGTGTGACTTTGTTTCTTCCATGGAAAACAAAAGAAACTGTTTTGTCAGAAAGTTACAGGAAATTATAGCTTGTGTCACCATTTGCTTTCCTTGTGTAGCTGTAGTCAGGCCATAAAATTCTGTCTTTTGTGTTCCACAGAAAGAAAACAAACAAAGAGTGTGTGAACTAAGTGGGGGTAAATAAAATAATTTTCATATATTTGGATAAACTAACCAGTACAGTCTTGGTAAACTTGGTAAATTGTCTTCAGGCAGCACCTAACCAGCGTAAACCAACCTTAAACCTTATGGAAATATTCGCTGTTGTTTTTTAAAAGGGATAAATCTTCTGTAATGCGCATAATAGTCAAATAACGGCAAATACTTTTACGCTTAGTAACCTGTTCCGAATAAATAAACTAAAAGGACATCATTTGGCCTCTGCACAGTAACTGTGTTGAATAAGACTTAGACTGCAGGTTTAAATGACAGCTGGCTGATGTGCAGCGCAGCTTCTTTTGGGTACAAGAAGAACTCTTGCGTAATGTCTGGGATGCTCCTGTTGCGGTTGAGGAGAAAATGCAAAATAGATGTCATATTAGTGAGAGGAATCTAATTCTCTAGAGCCAAAGGGTGACATTTTAAAGAGGGATTCTCCTTTTCCAAAACGGGCATTTTGCCCGCTGCCAACTAAGCGGCCAGACAACCACATGATAATATGTGCTTAAAGGCGTAGCCGTTTTGTTTTCCAGATTTTCAAAATTTTTTGTTATGCTGGTTAAAAGTCTTCTAACATTCTGATAACAATCGCTACGTGGTCTAAATATATTTGTATATAAATCTATGTCTTCTGTGCAAGGAGCAGGACCATAAAATGTTCGTCCAATCATTGCATGTGGTCCGAATGCAATGATAGGATATTCTACTTGCCCATCAAACGATGTGCTTGCATATCTCCACAGCGTTCATGTGTTAAGGAGGCGTGGCTTTAGACAGCACTGGGAAGGGAGGGTGGGACTTTACGCTTTTAAAGCTAGGTTGCTATTGCTAGCCTTTTCAAAATTGTCACCCTATTTTTAAAAAAGGTTTGAGTGAGTGAGTTAGTGAGTGAGTGTGTATTTTTATATTAATAAATATACTTGATCAAATGTATAAAATGCAAAGAAAGCGGGTTTTGTCTTTAAGTGGGTTATGTTTAGTGGATAGAAAATTCATTCGTTAGCTCAGTATAAAAACAGTGGCAGTCAATGTAAAGTCAACTCCATTACAGAAAAACAAGCGTTTTGTGTGTGTGGCTTTAACTAATTTAACATGAGCCGGTCAGCTGTCTAAATTGTCATTGTGAGGCCTCCTGGCTAAATCTTAGTTTTCAAGAGGGAACCCCACTATGAATATTTTACAAGACTGTTAAAATGCTTCTGACAGATTGTGTGTGTGTCTGTGTGTGTGTTCATATGAGGTTTTTAACCCGCTTGCACACAATGATACTGATGACAGAGATGGTTTGAGAATGTGTGTATGTGTGTGCGCACACGTGGGTGGGCACGGGGCCTTGAAACGGGGGCAGGTGTGAGCTTTTATGCTTTCAGAAATGGTGACAGAAAGGTCAGAGGCTGAGCCGCGAATAAAGCGCTCGGGTGCGTGGCCGTTTCAGCTGCAGGTTCGAAGGTGCAACCACGGTGCTTTCTGTATTGACCTTTAACAGTATGAGGGATAACCTATGGTTACAACAAAATAAAGACACTATTAGCTTGCCAAGCTGCATGCTAATTTAAATGTAAACAGAATGATGTTTAAAGGTCAATTGTTTAATGAAATTATATCAATTTACTACATTATAAGCTACTAACAAAAAGTACTTAGCTATTTAAGGGGATGATGTGTATATTGTATTAACACCTTGCTTGGGTATAAGAACGTTATTCAAATGTTTTTGAATTCTGTAACGTTTATGGAGCATTCCACTAACAATTTGAGAATAACACCTTTTACATGTGATATATAATGTTAAAGAAAGCATTATACTAATGTTACAGCAAGAACGTTTTTGAAAATCTTGCGAGAACCTTTAGAGAACATTAGCCAGCGTTCTGAGAACGTTCCCCGTGAGCTGCGCCCCTAGTAGTCTAGACTAGACCTATTCACCAGGAAACCAGCTTTTAAAACTGTTTCTTAATGCCTTTACAGTTAGCTCCCCTGAAATATTGTGTTTCCTATATATGAGCCTGATTATGAATTACTTTCTCTCTCCTCATTTATGACCGTCCTTTTATAAGCCATGATCGTTTATGAGGCTCTGATCTTAGGTTTCACTGCTAATGAGAACGGCACATTGTTTTTCTATCCACTTCGTCTCCATCGGTCTCATTATGTAACGCCCTGTTTCCACTAAAGCAAAGCAAGCGTCTAGATTTCAGGTCAGATCGAGATATTGGGCTGTTAGTCACACTGTGTCTGGGACTGAATCCAGTTCCACTCGCTCTCTCTGTCTGTGTATTCCTCTACTCGGTGCCAGTCAATAGCAGCTTCAATACACTCCACTACTTAGTAAATGACTTCTGATGTTTCACCTGTTTCTTTATATGTAAAAGATGAACTGAGCAGATGTTGTTTGTGTTGTAATATTCCACTCGATTCTGTGTAATTAGACTCATATCTGTCTTGCACACAGCAGCATGACAGGCAGCCACGTTAAATTACTCCAAAAATGTCATTAATATTGCTATAAAAATACTAATTGTGGGCTAAAACATGTATTAGTCGATCAAACCATTAAACAAGATTTTTAAAAATAAACACATTAAATTGACCCGGATAAATTACAAGACAAAAAAGCAGGTCTAGGAGAACAATAAGTAGGTAGCATAAAATATGATGAAATTGGTTTACTGCAAAAAGTAGCAAATTTTGTGATTGGACGACAAACGTGTTTATTTAAAAGGAGGGGACAGATAGTTCTAGGTTAAAGAACATCAGTGTGTAATTGTGCTGTACCGTTTGTGCTACATAATCTGAGACGTAAACAAATATGAATCTTTCTGCCTCTATCAGTTTGACCCACATCGATACATCCATAAGAGTGTTCAGCACACTCATTGGTCAATAACATGTCCAGCAATGTACATGAAGTCACGTAGACCACAATGAAAAACAGCCTGTTTCCCCCATTAGTTGAAGAGGTGATTATATAGTTTGGGATAGTTTTACTTTGCTCTCTGACTGACATTATTGACATTACTGTTATTTGAAAATAAACAGCTCTTACAAACATCTTTCAAGTGAAATCTCAACCACTCAACATGTTTTTCGTGGCATCTTTAACGTTAAAATACACTTGCCTATTTCAATTTCAACAGAACGTGTTGCATAACGTTACTGGCACAGACAACAGAACTAATTGATATAATTGCTGATTGTAATCAATTGTATCCATGCATTAAAAATGAGACCATTAATAATTGCACAGAGGAAACCCATCTGTATGGCTGTGCCTGCGTTGAGAGGGTATAAACTAGCAGCGTCGTAGACTCTGATTTATTTGATTTCTAGCTAGACTGCGTGCTTTTTACTTCTCACATCTGCTGTGACTAGACAGTCAGTATCAGCTGTTGCGTCACACACATGCACTCAGACCAAACTCCGTGTCGCTGCTCCTACGTCGGCAGTTTTCAGACAAAGAAGCCTTTGAGTGTGATGTCAGCTTTTCGTTCTGACCGCCAGACGCTCATTGGCCCCATAAACAGAAATCAGCAGAGACCAAAGACCCGCCTCAGAATTAACTCTGGGTCATTCTGGTCTTGTTTTTCAGCTCTTTGGTGTATTCAGCAAGAGCTTCGCATGTGAGACTGACTTTATGAATAAATGGTAATAGGTTCAGTACTTTAATACCAGCACAGGATGAAACGTGTGGTCACGTCTAGTCTTGTTGATAGACAGATATGGTGGTATTTAATTGATAGGTGTTAGTTGAAAGGTAGTTTTGTGTTTGTATTTTTACTGAAACTTGGTTTTTGGAATCATACACAAAAAACTCATTTCAACGTACACTCCTGGTTGGTCAAATTTATTTGCTTATGTATTTAACATAATTATTTTGACCAGATAGCTTAGCCATGCTAATTCCAGCAGTAAACGCTGTCAGAGTATTTTAGAGTTTCTACATCTGCATTATCAGAGGAATGACGACATTCTGGTTAATAATTAACCGTTAACTGAACAGAACATGAACTGGAACGGTAAAGTTTCAACTCTGTTACCAACACTGGTCACCTTTGATTATAGCGGACAGGTTTCAACAACACAGTCTAAAAGAACGAAGTATTAAACTTTAGCCGTCTGCGCGAGCGTTAGGCCTGAACATGCACGTTCTAGAAACATCAGAAACGGAGAGGAAAAACAGCAGGTTTACTGACTGGCCAAGCGCACGGGTGCACGTGAGGCATCAAGAGTCTAAATTCAAGCTGCTCAAAGGAAGAAAGACTTTAGAGCCAACAGTGTGGGGTTAACCGCTTCTCGGAAAATACTGAAGACGGGGGAACGTGATGGCCGCTGTGAGATCGGAGGGAGCTGGTCAGCGCGTTTGATGTGCCAGCCGCGTTACACGTCTGTGATTGTACGAGAGGAGCAGCCAACAGACGGAAAACCGAGCATTCCCTGAAATCGCTCTTTTAATGTCTGCCTGTAGGGCCAAACCATTTGCGGCTAGCCTCACTCTGACAATTTAAAAAGGTCTGTTAGACGCATTACAGACCTCTGCCAGATTAACTCAGTGCTGCCACCAGCTTATGTTCCACGTATTACACACATGTTATGGCTGGATCTGAATGTATACAAAGGCATAAAGTGTATGTTTTACTAAAGGAACAACTCCTGCAGAGTTTAATTTCCAACCCTGATCAAATAGACCTGAACTAACTCATTGAAGTCTTCAATAAAACTTTAAATTTACATCAGACTTGTGTTTGGTCAAGGTTGGATCAAAACTCACAATGGACCCCAGGACCAGAGTTAAATTACCCAGGTCTACAGTTAAACCTTTACTAAAGGTTTAACTGGTTTAAGTGTAAAGGAAGTTAATGCTCTAATGTGTTGTTAAAAATCTAAGAATGTCTAACGATGTGTTTTGGAGGAAGGTTTGAGGTGTTGCGGCTAAAATTAGCTTATGTTAGGGAACAAAAAACTCCTGAGGTAAACGGTGTTGCTCAAAGAGTGTCATAGCTCAGGAATGATGTCAACATCATGTCTGATATCTCTTCTAAAAGTGTCAGGCACACAATAAACGTTAAGATTACAAAGCCATAAAATGAATGTATACAGATTTTTTCACTATTAGTATCGCGAAAAGTGCTATGCAAAGTTAAAAATACCACAGTCAAAACACCAATTAGTTTAAGTATTTTGAGAGTAAATTGTGAGACGTATGTAAATTCGGGTAAAATCTTTAACTGTATTTCATCTTTATATAACTTCATTTCTGGCTATAAGATCAAATCTCATATTATTTCTATATGAGGTCTAAAAAAGTCTTGATTTAATCTCTGTTTAATCATGTTTAGGTGAAACTATTGTAATA
This sequence comes from Botia almorhae, assembly GCA_036877575.1. Classification (NCBI taxonomy): domain Eukaryota; kingdom Metazoa; phylum Chordata; class Actinopteri; order Cypriniformes; family Botiidae; genus Botia; species Botia almorhae. The sequence continues at coordinate 226,704 of JAZGTJ010000029.1, read as the reverse complement.
TTAAAGATTCTTCTTTCCCATGGGAAGTTTTTGGGAGGTCCTCACAATTTTGTGTGTGTGTGTGTGTGTGTGTGTGCACGCTCATAAATTGGTTAAATCTCTTTTGCGGGTGTAGCACAGGAAATGAGGAGTAATTAAACTGGGCCGTGTTACTGTTGTTTGCACAGCGAGTGACACCGTGCTAAAGAAAACAAAGCATGCTGGGAAATTTGCAAACATCAGCAACAAACAGACCAGCGCTCTGGCAACCTGCCAAAATAACCGAGCAGCCCAGCCGCCACAGAACTAAACTCTCTCTACAGAAGCTTGTGTAATGCGTTTAGGCATTTAAAAATGAGACGGTTAATCACCTCTTTTACTTTGTCTGTCTGTAGAGATGTTAAACTCTGGTGCTTGACCCAGTCCAAGCGCAGTTAAACCCCAAGTGTGAATTCTGCGCCGGCGTGGTCATGATTAACCCGGTCGTTAGCGCTAACCGTATCTGCAGAAGGCCGCTAGACTATTTTTCCATTCTTTTCTCACCATACCTTCTGTTTCCTGTCTGGGCAGCAGCAAACGGCAGTCTGCTTGTAGCGCTTGGAGAGCGTTTCACACCCTGTTAGCAGCAGGTCGAGAGAGAAAGAGAGAGAGAGAGAGAGAGAGATATGAGGATTAGCTATTGTTTCTTCTGTGAGTGCTGCTTGATATACTTCAGGTGACTAATGGTAGTTGTGTGTACTTTTAAGTGTAGGTGTAATTATACAGAAAGGGGAAGGTATAGGGAAGGTGAGGAGAGTGATTTTAATCTTTAAGCATCTATCGAAACTCTTATGCTGTCAACACTGTACATATGCAAGTATTAAACCTACATAATGATAACATACTTCATGCATTCACCTATACACACTCTTTTAGTACACTGTATAGTTTTCTGTTAGTGCTGGTGAACTCGTTGCTCAACTGGTAAAGCATGCAACATGCGCTTACAACACCAAGTCATGGGTTCGATCTCAGGGAACACACACTTGAAAGCACCATAGGCTGTTTTGGAGAAAAATGTTTGTCAAATGCATAAAAATTTGCCTTTGGGTTTATTTAAGTAACACGTAATTATTATTTTTTTTTTTGTCTAGGTACAAAGTTTAGATGTCTTTGTCGTAAGTGGTTTTGACACCTGGTTTGTACTTCGAAGTCGCATGAAACTAAGCTTTTTGAATGACCGCCAACCACCATGAAATCTGAACTGATATTATGCAAGAGATAAGCTGCTAGCATGACGCAGTACCTATGCTGTGATGAAGCACATTAGCTGATAAGCAACTAGGTCTGATATGGAACTCTGTTAATTTCCCGTCTTGTTACCGAATATTTCAATCGAGCAGAATACACGCACATGCATGTTCGGGCTGCAGATTCTTCCTTTTCAAAACTGCAAGCTGAATAAAACCGCAGACAACAATGCATTGGAGCGTTCCCATCGAAAACTGGAGCAACGTGCATGTGTGTTAGATTAAGCAAAGCTTGGCGTTTGATGACAGGTTCTTACACTTAAGATCAGCGGAGCAGAAAATGACGTTATGTTCAGCTAGTTCCCGTCCTACAGGTCTGATCGCTCTGCCTAAAGAGTCTCGCAGACTGCACTCGCTCTGTTTAACGTTCATGCTAATAGAGATAATCCAGACATCGTTAACAAAACAACGTAAATGGTCACGACCTTGACTCAAGAAATGAAGTATCGAATCTGAGGTCGCAACCTTGATAAAACACACGTGCTCTTTGTTTTGGTCTTTCAAAGGGCCGAACTGAGAGAGCACGTACTTGTAGTAAACAAAGATTAACCGCAGTTTTTATGACCTACATAATGGACCATTAGTAACTTAGTGTATCCCTCACATAAAGCTTGCTCGTCGTTTTAAAAGAGATTTTTCAGCTGACGCTTGCAGTTGTTGTGACATCAAAGTACTTTTCTGTATTCCAGCTTACAAAAAACTACTTTGAAATTTACCCAACAGCGTGAGTTTGTAAACGGGCCAATCTGTACGGCCAACCAATAGCGGATCAGGAACCTGTTTAAAAACGATCATTATTTTTAACAGTTTGGTTTGGTGACACTAGTGTCACGCAAAGGAACACAGAAATAAAGGCACGAATGAGTCGAATAAGAAAGAAAGAAACGGTTTGCCATGAGATTTATTTAGAGATGTTTTTCTGGGGATATATGCGTGCGATACAAATGAGGAAAGAAAATGAGATCAGGCTTTTAGAAGACTCAGTACTTCTCAGCCGAGTTTAAAAGAGACTGGTCTGGCCAGTACTGGGTCTGTCTGGAAGTGTGTAATCGAAGAAGAGTTCTGGGCCTCATGTAGCCTCATTAACATGTGCCAGGAAAGAAACCAGGGGAAAAACCTCCCTCACCCCTCCTTTCCTGAGGAAACAGCTCAGATGAGGGAAAAGAGAGAATGAAAGAACGAGGGCAGAAGACAGAGATGAAGTGTTAATAGTGGCCATGACAGATGGGTTTCTGAGGGACTCACTTTTACCTCATGAACGCCCATCAAAGACTCTGCCTCTACTGAGAATGGACCGGTGAGTGTACTGAACACAGGTTACCGCACAGCTTTCTGTTACTCAAAACTGTGGATGAAGAATAAAAGAAGCGCGTGCGAGATAATGGGAGGTATAAAGATCGCTGAAGCAGAGTTTTCCTCTAATTTGGGTTCCCCAAGTTTATATTACGGTCTGGCAAAGGAAAAAGTATTTTTCTCATATGAGTTTTTTTGTATGACCCAAATCGACAAAGATGGGGAACTGCAATAGTTTAGCGAAACTAGCAACAAGCAATATTCTGTAATATTTAATATGCTGACAGTGACAATCCTGCGACAGCCAATCATAACATTCTTTATTAAATATTCGATTATGTGCAGCAGCTTGGACCAATGAGATTTCACAGTGACCTGGGCTACCTGATATGACACCAAACACAGTGCTAGATAAGTCATCTTGTAACATTTTCTAACATAATAAAGATTAAAAGGAAGTATAAGTTAATATTTTGTGGTCAAAAGTCTTAAAGAAAGCAGGAGAACGAGTGAAACTCTTCTGCATGACATTGTCTGGACTTTATCGTGACCAGGAGAGGGTAAAAAAATAAAACCATTTAATCGTCCATGTTTAAAAGCAACATAAAAACAAACCGTGCTTTATGGGTGGCTTTGTACTTGACGAGAGCCATAGAAGCACAAACTGTGTTTAAATTCAGTCAGGGCAGAGCAGTCGAGTCTGGCCTTGTGGCTCAGGGGTTTGGAGCTTGGGGAAGTTTGGCTTTCAGAGGTTCAATGTTAAAAATCTCCTTTCTGCCTCTCTCTCCACTTCTGTCCCCCCTTGTTTAGACTCGAAAAACACGTGTGGGATGGAAAGGGGTGTTCTGTTTGGGTCGACGCAACCGGACGTGACAATGAGAGGGCTTACAAAGAGTGCCAGGGGAACGCTAATAAAGGTAAGCGATAGCAATACGATACACACGCAACGGTACGCACAAAAAACTGCTGTCAGGGTTTGCATTTAGCTGTGCATCTCCCATGATTCCTTGCAAGTGGTGATACATTGGTTCAGATGTCACATGTTCGTTATTTGTCTGTGGTATTAAGCGGCTATGTATTCTCGCCCTTAAGCCAAACCACTCTGCTCTGATGCCTCAGGACCTGTCCATGAATAGCTAACAGCGTCGCTCTGCTAGCCATAATAAACAGACCCCTGTCATTCAGCATTACCACTGCAGCTACTGCATTTATAGCCCCCATGATGCATGCATACTCGTGCATGCCCGCATTGTGATATTGCTGCACCATGTATGAAAAATAGCAGATCTCACTGTTCGAGTCACACGAGAGCTCCAGTCTGCTTAAAATACAGAGCCCAAACCGACATATCTTTCGCGGTTTTATTTTTAAAATAGTTTCATCTTTAATTGCATGTACAGCCACAATCACACATGATTACATTTAACAACACGACTCAAGATCACATAAACCACTTAAACTGTGGTTTGTATTGCAAAAAGGTCATAAACAGTTTAAATCTATCAGCATGCCTACCCAGCTAACAAGTAAGCTCTTGTACTCGTGTACTTCCTCTACCTCACTTCCTCCATGCCGCGAGCTGCATGTTAAGTTCAATGGCAAGCAGTGAAGTCTGGCTAATCTCTTCTCGATTTACACACTTCGACACGCATACACACACCCACACGTTCTCACGCGGCGACGACGCCACCTTTGTCTCGCTCTCCTGAAGCCACAACAGCTATGACATGATGTATTTCTTCTAGAGGCCTCGTAAGGTAATGCTAGTTTAGTCTCATGTCCTCATCTGTTTACTAAAGCAAAAAACATGTCAATTGCGTTTCTCTGGCTCTGAATCATAATTCAATCAACTTGTAGTGAGTGTAAGATGGTCGGCATCAAGTGTGTCATGAACCTATTTTCTTTGAGGGGCCTCATCACGGGGCCCGGTCGGCCCTCTCTTGTCAAACACTGTATTGGTGTAGTGATATAGGATTTGTTTTGCATGCAAGAGGGATTAATGTTAACCATTATATTTTTTGTATAAATCTTCTAGTAAAAATTAGGCATGTTTTTGTATAATGAAAAACAACGTTGACATTTTAACAATAATTAGTTCTGTTACACGTGATTGCGTTCCACAATTGAGCGGCTTAATTATAAACGATTTTTATATAAAAAGATCTATCTGTACATGCTTCAACACAACTTCCACATGGCTCAAAATTCGACAACTATTCTATGAAAGATATAGGAATGATCTGGAAGACTGTGTTCTGGAATGTTCTTTCTGCACTTACCTGAAGTGACTTTGAGAAATGGCACAACACATGATGAATCAGACTGTTAAAACAAATACCAGGATACACTGAGTTTTGTGTGCTGGAGGGCACGTAACACTGAGTGAGTTATAGTGGAGATATTGCTCTGCATTATGGTGATGACACTAAAGGCCAATCATGGCTTTACACATCAGCTGAGAGGAGAGAAAACAGGTCACAGGTCGGAAGTTTGGCTTATGGTATAAAGACAGGTGTGTGTTTACAGAGTGTGATTCAGAGATGTTCAAAGATTCCTGTTTCGCACTTTTCTTGCGTGTGGCAGATGTTTTCATTGCAGTTGTATTGTCGGCATAACAATCTGAATAAAGAGTTTCACATGAAAAATCAACATGAACATGTTTTATTTCATGGATTAAAATCACAGATTTTCAGTGTAGACTCACACTTATGGACCTACAACCTAAACCTGTATTTTAACTATAATTTATATGCAATTGTGTAACATGATTGTATGTTTACAATACATAACAATCACGCACATACATGCTAACTGTATAGTTAGCATGTAAAGAACACACAGCATATAACAGAGATCCAGTCCGATGTTTAAACAATAAATTTAAGGATATAAAACCTGGGTGTTTCATTACACCATAAAAAATAGGTGTAAAGCACACCAAAGTGACTCATTATGTGATATAAATTCCACTTTAGCTTTTAAAAACCTCTTTCGTCGTGTCATTTCTCACGTGCGCTTTGAAAGAGCGTGTGTTTGCCGAAGCACAAAAGCGCCTTTGTTCCAGTAACACGCATCATGTAAGTGACATCACTGCTGTGAGTGTGACTGCAGCGAATCAGGATTACACTGTTCTTTGGTTTTAAGCGTAAGTGCAGGACAACACGCAAACTCAAAATGCACGGTTTCAAAATCTGAAATCGCTCATTAAAACAAATCTTTCTGTTGCCTTCATCTTATGAGCATAGCCATGCAAATGAAAAATCAACATTAATATGAGTAATTTTTTTATGCATTTATTCAGTTTATTTTGGATTAAAACCCCACATTTTTAGTTTTCCTCTGGTTTTAAGTGTAAGTGTAGGACAGCATGAAAAAAACACAAAATGCACACCGTAGTGCTCATGTTCTTGACTCTACCATGTGCAAACTCAGAATGTATAAGCTTGTTGTGGGAAAACTGCATTTCCCCGTGCGAGGATTTATTTGGAATTGTATGATACTGAAAGTGTCTGCTTCGTACAAACAACACAACAAAGACATGAAAACATTTGTGCTCAAATTGAACCACTTCCTGAAAACACACGCGGGGACACGCACAAAACATCAAAGTCAAACACTACAAGGCCTGTGTGTGTTTTCCATCTGCACACCAGAGGCTGTATTGGGTTACTGATGACAGGGTGGCTGGTGCAAACATAAGATCCATGATCCATGTAAACGAAGTGTCTCGCAGCGAGTGACACGTGTGACTGTAAAACACGTGTGGTTTGGGCTCTGGTGAGGGAAGCCTGTGCGACCACAAACACAATCTCTTTGTTGGGCAGTTTCAATAAATGTAATTGTTTGTGTATGTGTGCGTGGTTCTCAAGGCCTTGCTTGGGTTTGGCTATAGTTGTGAGGACCAAAAATAAATCCAGTCCGCTCAAATATAGTGCAACCTGCAAACAACCGACTTATGAGGACATATGAATTGGTCAAAATAGTGAACTCGGATTAGCCAGATTAGTTTTACCTAGATGTCAACAGGGTTATGTGAGAGGTTTAGAGGAGGGGACAGTAAATATTAATATCCTCGTGTTTTATTAAGTCCATGTGATGTATTCACACATATATAAATGTGTGTGTGTTATACATGCAGCACATCTTTGTCTGTTTCTTTGTATCTAATCGCTCCTTCACAAAACATAACAAACATTTAGACTTTAAGCTTTTCTTTGTCTCTGTCTGTTGTCCACTTCCTCTCACGTGAGCTAACACACTCTCTTCGTGCCATGATAAGCCTCAGTTGTTCTCCTTTCACCTCAGATGTTGTACATTACTGTATGATAAGAAAAATTATAAGTAGGAAATTATTTACTCAGAAATTACTGTTTATATTTACTTGCACAAACACATAACCGGTCCGGGCATAGGTGAGGTATTAACTGTAAATATGATAATGTACTGAGTAGATGAGAATTATTACGGTTATGGGTTGAAATCACAGGACAGAAGAACCTGTTTCTGCTGAAGCTAAGACAACAATTATGTCGATGCTAGCCACTCGGCTTATCATTGGAAACCAATTTATCACTAGACAAAATGATAAAAACAGATAAATCAAGTGCAAAACACAAACGTTCACTCATGCTAGTGTCTTCAGCCCTGTGTAAGTCTTATCTGTGTACTTCAAACAAGAGACGCAGGTTGTAAAACAGTAAACGTTTGTGTAGCTAAGTGTTGTATCTCACAATCATCAAGTAACCGAACAAGCTAACAAATATCTTGTTCCAGATTATGATTTACAATACTTACACTGTACTCACACTGGTCCTATTGTCTGTGATATCTTTTTCAAGATGTTTAAATATGAGGGCTAAACTACAAAACGAACCACTGCATGCCCAGCTAATAATTTTAGTTAGTAAGAACGCTTCCCTAACGTTTCCATTAAACAACAAACAAAATGCTAAATAGCATTTTGAATGTTTTAAGAACATTCAAATCATTCAGTGTCCTGACATTGTATGTTACTGCTTGGCTACAAAAGTATTATTTCAACTTTTTTCAAATTCTATAACGTTTTTAAAATGTTCCACTAACACCTTTTGTTAACCAACAGTTTTTGACACGTATATAATGTTAAGAACGACTTGGTAACTTTGAGAGCACTTTTACTGAATGTTAAACGACGTTCTGAGAACATTCCCTGGTAACTGGGCAGGTCTGCTTGCCTCTGTGGTATGTTTTTAAATACACACAAAAACAGTCCATTGTAGTTTGCCAGACAGCAGAAAGATTAAGTGATAGTAAATAGACAGAAAGGCGTACAAGTTAAAGGGAAAATCCATTAGCGCATCCTGTCAGGTGACCCAACCGGCCGAGAGCAGCCGGTGATGTCATCAACAGCGAAACTGTCAAAATAGATAACGTGCGTCCGTCGGTCGTCCATTGTTACAGAAAGAGATTCTAAATTTAAAAAGATCCATTCTCCTAGGGTAACCTTTTTATCCCTAGAGAGCCGCCTGCCTAGTGACTCGTGTCAGATGCGGTTTGTGGTGAGCAAGCCAGGTTGTGATTGGTTCTGAACAAATATATTTTTAATTCACCTACAATGTCACCTCAATGGAACAGCTGTACGGTGGCTTCAGTGAGGCCTTTGGCGCTAACAAACACAGTCAGACACGACCACGTAATGCATGTCTATAAATACAAATGTGACCTCATATCCAATAAGAGAGCGTTCGAAATTCCAATACATCGATATTTTTGCCTCGGTCACCAAATTTTGAGCTCTCTAGAGGGTAGATTAGTACACTGAGTTTAGTACACTGTGCTCTGGTTTCTCAGGGTTAGGTCTGTTATACAACAGTGTATGAGTCCTAACAGCAAACTGACACCAGCGATTCCTCTATGTAAAAATGAAAACAGACTTTTCCGGGCTGGCAGACGTTATGATGCAGGTTTTGAGTCACTGTTGCTGTGAAAGCATCTGTTGCTAATCTGAGTGTGACTCAAAATTTAAAACAGACGCGGCTATCAAAAGGCTAGACAGAGTCTCCACAAATGCTCCTCGTACAGTTCAACAGAGAAGAAAAAGAGAAGAACACAGAACGACACATCAAAGGTGGAATTATTGCTTTAGGACTTTTCCCAGCTAACAATTTTAGGTTGTAAGAACGTTTCCCTAATGTTTCCGTTAAATATCAAAAACGGTAAAAATGTTATTTTGAAAGTTCTAGGAACAGTCAAAACACCCTTTCTTAGATGTTTCATTGTTATTGCTTGGCTATATGAACGTCATTCAAACATTTTTTATTCTGAAACATTTTTAAAATGTTCCACTAACAACTTAGGAATAAAGTATTTGATATGATATAACGTTATTGCAAGAATATTTTTGATACCTTTAAAGGAACATTTAGAGAATGCTAGCCAACGCTCTGAGAACATTTCCTTTTAGCTGGGTTTATGGAGTAGATATTTGCTTTAAACACTCCTTTTTTAACGTAGACGCTTCCGTCTAAGCAAGACTGGTTTCATATTTTGCTAATAAAGGACGTTGTGAAGCTAATCTGGTGACATGCTCGCACACTTGAAGTAAAACGACACCAAGGGTCCCACAATTCTCCCTCATGCTGCGGGCAGCAAAACAGGAAGTCCTTTAATCAGGGGTTCCTGTATGGCTCTCTATGAGAGGCCTGTTGTGTCTATGAGGCAGTAATGCACTCCGCAGCTGTTACTACAGCAGCTGGACCCGTGTGTGTGTGTGTGTGTGTGTGTGTGTGTGATATTGACTGCAGACTGCTAGAGGGTTATAGAGTGCTCTCTCTGCAGCTTGTAATTACCGCTGTATGATGTTTAGACACAAAGCTTGTCCTCAGATGGTTCTAAGACTAATATAAGATCTCTGAAGCAATATTACTCATCCCTCCATTGTTATTGTAATGACAGTGATTCACACCTCACTGCCTGATTGTTGAAACCGATACAGATCTTTAAAATTGCAGTATTCTGCCTTCTGTTGTGGTAATGATGGCAATTATCTGTCCCTGACTGCTTGATTGATTGTTATTTCACTCTTGTTCAGCGCTTGTTGTTTTCAGTTAAAGGTGTACGGTAAACTGGTACAGCGGTAAAATGCAAAAAAAAGTGAGTTGTTTTTGTTAACGTTTTGCGTTCCACACCCAGGAAACTAACAGAGAAGCTGTTGATGTTTTTTAAACTGGTTCTGCAAGATTCGTCACATATTCGTTAAAAATTAACGAGTCTTACCAGTCACTTCAAATCATTTTTTAAAATAACTTTCTAATATTAAATTGTCATTTAACATTCACACTATATATCGGAATCACCGCCTCATACACGTCTTACATAAATACCATCCTGGAGTTGAAGGTCACTTCACAAAGCTCAATCTAGCAGTCTTCAGCTGCAGACATAAACTTCAGGCACTACGCCACAACCCCGGCTACCACTTATGTTGTGAAAACGTTTCTCTAACATTTTCATTAAGTAACAAAAATGTTAGTTATTAATGTTAAGTTCTAAATAACTTCGAGAGAACTTTAAGAGAACGTTAGCCAACTAGATACCTCAAGGTCCAGACACAAACCATTCTGCATTCATTTCAAATTCATTTCATGTTTCCGTTTGTACTTATATTCTCAGCTTTTATTGGCAATGTTGAATATTCCCAATGAACAGAAAACGGATATAAGAAATGAAGATTTTCCTCTCACAGGCGGGGTCATGAAAATCCTGTTGACTACTGACTGAGGTAATAACTTTAAGTAGACCGGAAACAGATTGTGGTCCTGTTTGAGACCGTAAGCCAAGACCCAAACCAGGAGAGTGAGCGATGAGACACGGACCGAACCGATGTTTATGCGTTCCTGTGAGACTAACGTCTTCCTCAGGCCTGAAGTTCAGAAAACTGTGGTGGTTTGGTTATCTTCTCAACATCTTCACTGCAGGTATTGATAATTAACGCCGCCTCACGCGTTTGCAATGCGAGGACGTTTCAAATTCTCATGAGTCATGAAGGACGTTGCCTCCATTATTAGTATGGTGTCCATGGCAACACTCTGTTATTGTTTATGTTCCACTGGCACAGGGCGAAGTGTTGAACACATCAAGGACAGTGAAAGCACATTGTGGGTCTGTTTAAACTTCAGATTAGTGAAACTCAGATAAGACGAGACACACAAACTGACGTGCCGTTCTGTTTACTCGTGTATACGTGAGACAGAAAGAACTTCAATTCAGGCAATTGTTTTCATCCAGAGTGATTGTTCATATAATGTTCACAGCTGATTCTCCATCACAGAATTAGTTTATTAGTATTGCTTAATGATTCAGTTGTGATATAGCAGCTCTGTTACTCTTCAGTTCTTGGGTTACTTAGAACTGAACCTACAACCTTTGATCTCTAAAGACTAATTTGGTTCATCGCCACTTTTGCCAATTCTTGTCCGTTAATAAACGTTGGTCTTGCATTTTCATGTAAATGGTATGATCAAACACAAAACTAAATCTTAAAAATGATATTTTCTGATATTTGTTCTCTACTAAATGCATGAAATGATACAATATCAAATATATTTTTTACCTTTTTTATTATACATCTAATTAAAAAGTAATATTACCGTTAGTTTTATCTCCTCTCAGTAATGAACAGTATATACAGAATATTAAGTGTTAAAAAAGGTACAACCTACATTGTGAACAAAAGTCAGACGTACAATACATCATTCTATATAATATACTGTATAAAGACTAAAAATAGACTTCATAGATTTTGGTGGATTTATAGGTTTTATAGACAAAAACATTCCATTCCAATTCTTCTGTTTTCCTCTAGTTTAGAGAGTGAAGTACTGAAGCTAATTTGACTGCAGTCCTCATACACATTGATTTGGACATGCAGGAAACGAGTGGATACAGTCATACAGTCTTCAGTATGTAAAACCATGTGGTTATTTTGGAATTGTTAAAACTCTTTGGACGTCTTATTTCATTGGAACTTTCCTTTGGTGAATTACAGATATTTTTATTCATTCCAAGAGATAACGATCTTTTTTTTTAACATAGGAACTTCTTTGTAACTAGCTCAAATTTCAGCGCATCTATTTGATTTTGTGGTTTCCAGCGGTTTAATTCCTCAGGAAAAAATGTTGACATCAGATATGGAATTCTGTCATCAGAGTTTACAATACAAATATCATCAGCCAGTTAAAATACCCTTCATGATAAGACAAGGCTTTGTGGCAAGTGCCCCACTAACAAGTTTAGGTTGTTAGAACATTTCCATAATGTTTCTTTTGTAATGTTCTAGGAATGTTCAAAACATCCAGTAATTTGTTGCATTAACATTATTGCTTGGATTTAAGAACTTTTTCAAACATTTAATTTTTTTAAAAACGTTCCACTAACTACTTTAGAATAAAGTTGTTCATATATATGTAACCTTGCAAAAACGGTCTACTAAAGTTACTGCAAGAACGTTTTTGATAACTTCTTAGCCAACATTCTGAGAACATTTACCTGTGTTGACACACAAAAGTTGTTTACAAAGTATTTCTGAGATCTTGCAGATGTCGTACTGTGAAGACAGAGAGGTCACTTTGGTGCAAAAACAGTTCTGGAATCAGCTGAAGAAGTTGAGCAATTACGTTTGAAACTGAGAGCTGAGAAATCAGGTCACAGGCCTCTTAGCACGCAGGGGAAAAGTCCCCTCAGCTGAAATTACACCCAGTTGAACTGGGAATGTGTCTTTTAGGATACCTCACGATGGCTACTGTTAGGCTGAGACTTTGGCTGCGTGGCCAGTGCACAAAAATGTTATATAACCTCATTCTGTTAGCTGTGTGAGAGCAACACGACTGTGTTATCCACAAGCCTTTCAACACAAAATAAGGTAATTTGACGGTGGAACAAAATTGACAGCTGAAATCGTATGTCAATTTTCTTTTGTGTGTCTGTGTGTTTTACAATACCCAATCTGTGGCTCGCCTCTGGTTATAGGTCACAAAATGAATGAGCACGCCTCTGTTATATACTAGATGAAGAACAGGCAGTAACTGCCTCCAGCTTACATAAGCTTAGTCAACATGACTGGACGATGCTGTTAACTCCCTTAACAGGCAAACTAGAAGCAAGTATGAGACTGATGAGATAATTAGACATAATGATAATGCTTAAATACAGACGACCGAGCCATAAAATCAAACATTAAGCAGTTCTTAAAAAACTGAAATTCCTCTAAAGTTGTTGTTGTTGTGTGCAGACCAATTTTTATTTGATGAGTTATTAAATCTGTCTTCCAAAAAACAGCTTAAACGAGGCTAAACAGGGATGCTGGTTCTCCAGGCCTGTCTGGTTTGCTGGTTTTAGAGGGGTTTTGGGAACTTATCATACCAGCCTTACCTGTGTGGCCCAAGCTGGACCAGCAAACCATCTGAGATTTTATTCAGTAGCTCATAATCATCTCCAGGCGACATGTTAAAGCCCACATATCGTGACATTGACATGCTAAAGTTCTTCACAAACATGTTTTTCTGGAGAAAAGCACAGATGGTTTGTTGCTTTCCAGGCTGTTTTGGCTGCTGCGGAAACATCCGAAGGCTGCTGAGAAGGTCTTTGTCATGTTATTGGAAAGCCAGAGAGCGACAATGTTTTCGTAGGAGCTCAGAGGGATTGTGTTGGTTAGATAACATGCACTTCTGTTTGGGTTTACACTTCGCCACACACTTGTGTGTCGAGCGATGGTCGAGTGTTGAAGTAAACTGTTTGTGCGTGTGGGCACGTGTGCAAGCTGCAGGTTCGTTTGGTGGTGTTATGCAACGACTTTAAAGTTCGGCCGTGATTATCTGGCAGATTTCTCTGCTCACTTTCACAGTTGCTCATCCCTCAGCTCTCGCACCTTTGTGTTAGCCCAGCTAATAGGAAATGTTTTCAGAACGTTGGCTTACGGTCTTTCAAAGTAAAAACATTCTTGCAGTAATGTTAATAGAACGTTTCTCCTAGAACGTTTAAAACTGCGTTTTTTTATGTTTTTGTTGCCTGATGGAAACGTTAGGGAAACATTCTCACAATGTAAAATTGTTAGCTGGGAGCTCTCTCACCCTTCCCTTTGTGTCTCTCTCACACACTCGTTCTTTGTTTTTCTTCTGTCTGGTGTCAGTGTGAGGTGAAATTAGAGATTGTGTGTGACTGGCTGACTCAGGTAAGTAAGACAGAACTGTGCCTCGGGGTCATGGCTGCCGTCCAGAGAGGGGATCCTTCACACGCAACATTGTATATTGGGAGTGTATGAAGCGTGTCTTACACTCGGCTGCTTTTTTATGATCACCAAAGGAGTTTGGATACGGGAAGAATCTCTTTCATGACAAAACAAAAGTTTATTTACACACAATTTTTGCATTTATCTCTATAATTCACAGATTTTTTTCCCCTCTCGTGCTTCTACTGTCTGTCCTCAATCTTGTTTCCTGTGGTTCTGTTCGAGGGTCTCAGATCTTTCATCACTCGTTCAGCTCTGATGTGGTCATTGATTCAGGACAAAAATCAAGACTCTTATCTGCAGTACAGAAAGCATGATGGGAGGTTTTCCTGGAATCGCAGCTGTAGGCCGAAGCGTTTCAGAGCAGACGAGTCTGCATGTCATCTCCCAGACTGTTGATCACAGTCTCAACACAGCACTCAGCTCACACAAACATTACATAAGTGATTACAAACCTTGGAGTTAGAGGCGGTTGTGTTTGATTAGGGGCGGAGCTAAACTCGTCATGTCATTTCCCTTCCAGGAGCAGCAACTCAGCTAACATTTCCTTAACATTTCCGTTAAAAATGTCATTTTGAATGTTCTAAACGTCCAGTTTTTAACTCCGTAACATTGTAAAACGTTTCTAGCATTGAAAAAATGTGCTTCAAACGTTGCTGCATGACACACAAGGTTGAAACATGATCTGCTAATGTAACTGCAAGAATGTGTTTGCTAACTTTGAGAGAACTTTAGAGAACGTTAGCCAACATCCTGAGAACGTTCCCTGTTAGCAAGACCGGTGATGACACGGTGAAGGTGAATGGAGAGGCGGGTTCAGCGCTGCCATTGGTCTGCGTGTCAGGAACCAACCCAGAACCTTCAGGTTTTCCATGAGACACATTTGATAATGACATCAAGACAAGAATGGAAGGTAACACAATATAGAGACAGTTGAGTGATGTGACTCATGGCACCATTTTTGCACAGTGGAAACAAACGGGTGCAGACTTGGAGAATGTGATTTTTGAATGAAAAGAATGTTAGATGAAAGAAGAAGAATGAAGAGAGGAGACAGACTTTAAGACTTGAGATGTTCGGCCTTCATTAATTCTGCGGTCACGTCAGGGACACATAATTTGAGCTTCGGGATGAATTCTCCCCTCTTTGATGTTTGCAGAGAGGCTTGTGTAACATACCTTGCGATACTCAGCTGGAGAACGGCTTTGAAAGACTTTCCTTTTGAGCTTGCTATCTCTCTACCTTCGTGGAAAAATTCCCCTGACTGCCCACTGCTGCGAGATTCCCTTCATTTTCCTGGACTTCTGGGCCCCTGGGGCCCCCAGAACAGACAGTTTGGAGTCGATGGACACTGAGGTCACCAGAGAACAATAGACCAGGGCCTTCATCACTATCTAATGCTCTAAATCTGTTTCAACAGGAAGAGAAAATGATTCTCTTACTGGGAAAACAGACCCCCCAGTGCTGCGTGTGTGTTTGGTTTGGACTCGGTTAACTCGGCTGTGTCCCTGTTCAGCTCCACCCTGCCCCTGGTCCCCCTACCTCACCGTACACATCTCAATTTACTAAATTTGGCTTTGAGTTTGCTTCATTCCATGACAGTATTTTTAGTTGCACTCAGGACTAAGATGGGTGGTCTGGCTATGAACACAAAAACCACGTGCAAAACTTTATAGCGTAAACCTCAGACATAAGCAGAAGCTTTTTGGCCTGTCATAGGATGTTTTTAGGAAACAGTGTGTATCGACGTGGATTCGTCCGCATGCGGTTTGTGCCAGAAGTGCATTTAGAAGCAAACAGAGTACAGCTGTTTATGATCTGTCCTGCATTTACACAATGAAAGTGATACAAATTGTTCACCAACTCTTGCACATGCACACACGCGAGGAGTTGTTTTGTCACAGTTAAACGTTGTTTTTAGCGTTTTAGTGCAGGTTTAATTTTGTTGCAGTCCCTTTTGCCACATTCAACTCACTAAAGCTCACAGTCACTTGTTTGTAGTGTCTGAAGGGATGCTGTAAATGGTTTTCAGCTTTTGCCCTTTTGAAAACACACAAAAACATTTCTGCAAAGTGAGACTCCCTTTGAGATCTATTAGCTGCACGTTTTAAAGAGGGTTGTGAAGTTTTTGGTATCAAGCTACCCACAAGTCTCTGGGGCACAGGTAGCAGCAGACACCCCCCTCTTTTTTCCATCAATAAGTGTGTGTTTTAAATTGGAGAAAACAACTTTGTCTCTTAAGGTGTACTTTAAACGCCCAGACCAGACTCGGGATAGATTTTCACTTGCACTCGCCAATACAGCCCGTGTTTAGTGTATTATGTTTTTAAATGAGTCTCTAAAATTAGCTGTAGGCTTACAAATGCTCAAGTATATTTTGTAAGTGAATCTGTGCAAACAGAACCGAAAATAAGGGCTCACACATGCAAGACAGTTCGCTAAACGCAGTCAAAATACAGTAAATACAGCATGTCACACAAGGCAAAGTTGACAGTCGGAGATGGTTTGCAGGACGAGTGCTACGTGCTGCTTCTGTTGTTCTAGATAGAGGCTGTTATTCGCTGTTACTTTTTGGACTTTGAAGGGCTTATCCTCGTATCTGTGTAAGTGATGGTGAATCAAAACAACACAGACCAAAGAGAAACGGCAAAATTAAAGCTGTATCTTCAAATTCACCTAAGCCCTCAGGGAGGAAATGAAAACGCAGCTTTATCCGGATGCTTATGTCACAAAAACATAATTCACTCCACCAAAAACTCCAGAACATTGCGTGTTGTGCAATAAAGTTTACAGAAAGCGAACTCGCGTCTGTGAGTAATTTTAGCATGACATCACTTGGTTCCGGTAATAGTAGATTGTAGTACACAAAAGGGAAACAAAAGTGTAATTTTATATAAACGTTACATCAGCATTTTTAGATCATTGTCTAACACGAAATGTATGTAACTAGAGAGAGAGGTTTAAAGACCCTGTGAAACGTTTCGATGAGAGCGGTATGTGCTCTGATGTATTTCCTGTTTTAACTGGATATATTCATTCATTTTTAAATGGCATATTTATTGCATCATAGCCATGACCTAATGCTTCAAACTTGCGAAGGTAATTCAAAAGTCTTCGACCACACTCTGTCAGTTGGGCTGTCTAACAACAACGAAGTCTGTTGTGTTTGTGAGGGTCCAAGTTCTGTTCTGTGTGAGTCACTGATCCTGAAGCAGTTGAGATCTAGATTTTTAGACTTTAGGAAAAAGAAACATTTCCTTTCTTTCAGAAGGAGAGTGACCTGGAAAAGTGCATTTTTTTTGTTGAATTTTTGAGAGATTTGCTGAACCTCTCTTTCTGAAAACTCGATATCGTGGAAAAGAATCAAGGGAAAAAGCTTATAATGTGGAGATTAACACATTTCCATTTTAAAATTCCTGTAGGTTCCATATCTGCCAGTACGCTTTAAGTGGAAAAACAGTGCTCGGGTTAGAATGTATTTCTCCATCTCCTTGGAGATGTTGCTGCAGTTCTTATGGATTTAGGCTGTCACGTTTTTTTCAGCCTCTTCTTCATCATCATCATCATAATCCCAGGCTGAGACTGATGAGAAGATCAGATCTCTGAATTCTGCAGTCTGACTGACTGCATCAGTTTCATACAAATGGCGTGTCTGCCGGACATTCATTAAGTGTCCGAGTGCTCCAGTCATTGTACGGAGAGTACAGACAGTTAAACTGAGATTGACTAGTATCTTGGCAAGTTAAAATGTAGATTTACTGGTAAGTCAGTCTTTACTGGTGACTATTACGTAACAATGGACTAATTCATCAGCATGCATGTTGCAAGACAGCGAGTGTGAAGTTTATCTGCGTAGCGTAGCATGGTTGCGTTAGAGGCTCACATAAATTAACATGTCTGCCAAATAAACAACAGATGTAAACTACACAAGAGGTTAGCACAAAACAGAAACCAACACGCTCATGTCATTTGTCATACGTTGTAATCTCTTCAAAAAGAGAGTGAGTGCTGAAAAAATGGAGATTCCCTGAATTTATGATGGTTAGCGCTCTCCTCGCTGACAGAACTGACTCATAACTTCTCCTGTCAGGACTAGATCTTATTGCATAAGCTGAAGAAAATCACAAACCATAAAACTTCCACTCGCGCTCAGGGTCACCAAAGGCCGTATTAAAATATTACACTTCTGCGATCTGTGAAATTCAGGAACAGCTTGTCTGGAATACCGTACGGATAAGAATCTCAACAGCACTGTGTCTCTCAGTCTAGATAAAGTTGGTTATGTGATTGACAGATGTGACATTTTAAAGTTTGGATTACAGAAGTGTGAAAGGTCAGTGCCCTGCTGACACCAGAGCTGTTATGACTCATTGTGTCTTGGCTTGAGACTCAGAATGACAAAAGAAATGAGGTCTAAACATCAAATAGGAGATTTGTGTAATTTCCTCTTTATTAAAACTGCAGTCTGTAACTTTTCATAGTTAAATAAACCAAAATCACTTTACATAAAGTCCATCAGATCAGTGTTCAACCAAAACTTTATACCTTACCCTGATTCCCCAAAAGTTTGTCATTTGAGCTGTCATCACAGGCTTGACTCGAACCCGTGTAAGATCGAAGCTACTTTCTTTTAAACGCAGTTGCCGATTTAATGTGTGTTATCCACTACCAACAAAATCAAATATTAAATTTGTAAGAAGTGTTCAGTGCTCCGTCACAGAATATGAGCAAGCATATAAATAAGCCCTGGCAACAGTAAGGGTGAGAAAAAAGTATGTTAATCATTGACCAGTATTGTCTGTGGTGCCATTACTGGTTTTCTCAGTTATTTCATTTATGCATTGATTAGTTTGAAGCACTGTTCTGCTAAAATGCCGTCATTTCCTATATCATCTCTATGTTGTACATAAAATCACACCCGAGATTTGATTTCCTCAATGCGTGAAGATCAATAAAAGATCTTATACGCCCAAGGTGTGTGTGACTTCCTCACTGCCTATAACAATGTACAGCGCTGACCTAATAGCTTCGGATTGCAAGATTAAATGTCTCTTAGGGCCGTAGCGTCCATTACACCCCCCACCATAAACTAAACAAACACGCGAACAATAAAATGATGCGTCACAGCTAGCACTTATTTACCCGCTTCTTAACAAATAGTACTAGGCGAAGGTTACGTTATCTAATTAATATTAATACGTTTTAAGTCATACCCACACGCTCTCCGATCGCTCGTACGCCACCGTCTCATTTTTCATCAAATGTTACATAACACGAGTCATTTCAAAGTACACAGTGAAGACGCATTCAGTTACGTAATCATGATGATCTAGTGTGTTTCTGTACAGTTCAGAGACGAGAGTTTTCACACTTGTGTGGGTGTGTTGCAAACTGTTATTTAGGGTCCATTCTTGATGCCGTTTTTAGAAGGCCCACACAAAATGGGATGGAAAAAAATACTGGCGTTTGTTACATTCGGGAGGGTTCTTTAAAAACCTTTAAATATCACCCCCATAAAATGTAGCCCATTAGTGGTAAACGTCTATTTGCAGTCGTAAAATGACGATCGCCGTATGTTTGTTTGACTTCCTCCCAGTCGACTCTATAAACATGGTTTCCTGTCTTACAGTGAGGAACAATGCCGAGAGTGTTACATCACAATACATGCGCCCTTTATGATAACCCAACTCGCTCGTAAACGGCGGCATCCATTCTCCAACACTGGAGTGGTTATGAGTATCTACAGTTCGTCTTTATTATAGCTCATTATGGTAAATCGCCAACAGCAGGCATGCGTTCTGGGCAAAATGAGCGAATGTTCGGATAATTCTGTTATCCCTAAAAAGCCAAGACATGAGGAAATTTCTCCATAAAACTTAAAGCCCCTTAAACGCGGTCCTGCCAAGCGAAAAAAGAGGCCAACTCGAGCGTCCAGGAGCCAAAACTATTAAAACAATCACTTGTTACGTTAAAATGAGTCCAGCTTGTGAGCTCATTGGCGAAGCGCAGAATTAAAAACAAGAACTGGTCACATTTTTGGGAAACATCGTCAGCTTTAGCACAAAAAACTAATTGTCAAACACAAAGCTGTTGTGTGTTAAATGAATGCAGACTCTGAAACGCGTCAACTGACATAAGTGATTTTTGACAGCCCATTTGTTGCAGGGCTTCCCATTACAGAGATTAGCTGAGGTAAATACCATCAGTCAGGAGGTCTAAGGAGATAAACGAAGCCGTTTGTTTAATGGACTTTCTTTATACAACTGCCAAGTTCTAGATGAAATGGAGACAGCGCTAAAGCAGCGGAGGTGGATGAGAAAATCATCCACATACTAAAAATGGAAGATCTTCTGCGCGCGTCGCCTGCGTGGAGATTCGTTTAAACCTTGTTCGAATGATTCATTGTTAACCACAGAAGAAGAGCTATTCGACTTCAGCGCAGGTCAATTTGTTTGTCTCATTATTAAGTGCCTTTCTACGTGGAATTTATGGAATCAGAAAAAAGTTCCGATAATCAGACCGGCATGCATTATATGTTTATATTTCATAACGGCCTCAGAGATGCCTGTAAAAGGCTTTGGATGCTTCCGTACAAAATCCACCATTTTGTTTGTGTAGAACTGCAATTCACAGAAGAGAAGAATCGCAAATGTCAGATGCAAATCTTACAAAGACCTTTATTTAATATTTTTTACACCACATACATAAAAGCCACTGCAGTCTCTCTCTCATTAATGTACACCCATTCAATTCTGTTACAAACTTTTACAAACATCCTAAAGTGGACTAAACGTTCTTAAACCTTCAACGTCTCTTCTTCAACATGCCCTTTATCTTTCTTTCCAAATCAAAATAAACATTTCTACCGGCTTTTGGCTGGCAAAAACCGCTTCCTGCTTCATGAAGACACGACAAACCTAAACGAACGGCAAACTCAAGTCTGTGATTGGTTGGTAATCTCTAGTAGCGCCGATCATCAAGTCTTTCGGATTGTGTCTAAATCTACTCCAACGTTTCCTTCTAGTGTCACGCCAACATTTCTCAAGCCCTCATCCGACATACAACGGTTCCTCTATTCGACTGTCCTCTGCGTAAACGCGTCTGCTCTGACAAGCATGTACATGCACTGGGCCCTTATGATAACTGATAGGAATCAACAAGTAAAGCTCCATGTAAGATTCTACATTTGAATATTCGTCCATAATTTGGGGGGAGCTGGGAAAAAAAACATGGCTCAGGTTTGATTTTGTACTAGTCAAACGAAGTGGCTAATTTTCTATTCGGAAGCTTAAAATCATATTGCTATTAAACGCAATTTCTTTCATTCTGTTTTCATAAAAACAATGCCATTTGATTTAAATACACAATGAAGCGCGGATAAACGTCTGTTTTAGTGGTGTTTTAGTGTTTAGTCCTGGGAAAACCTGCCTTCCAGTAGAGCTATGAATCTGACTTTTACAAAGTATTCATTGCTTTTCTCAGTGGGTCTGTCCTTTCATTTATATGCAGCTAAAAGCTAACCACAGTGCTTTGTAATAAAAACAAAAGAGCTACAGTAAATATCTTATGGAGGAGTTAAAAAAAAAAAAAGTAAAACTTTAATTACAAAAAATCAATATTAATAAAATAAAATATCGCCAAACTAACAGTAAACAAGACTATATGTGCGATTCTAAGCTTTCACACAAATGAACATCAGTTGTGGTTTAAAGCATGCTGGATGTGTTTTCTGTCTTCGATCCCTTGAGCCACGCACAATCGCCTCACAAATACTGTCTTTCTGGTACTGGTTGGGTCCAAGTGGACCTGGGAGGGTTTTTGGGGTAGGATTTGGTAGTAATAGCTGCCGTTGTGGACAGTAACACTCAAACACTGCTGTAGAAACGCACAGTCCATACACACACATAAATACAAGTCCCCCGTATCGGGCCACATTACACTGATGCACCCTGGGATAGCTCAGTCCTCTTTGTCTTTATTTTACACCATGGTCTCCTTCCTCTTGCCCAGTGAGCAGAGTGAACGCTTGTCTTTTTTGGATTTGCGGGGCAGAAAGGGGGCGGAGATGGAAGCAGATGAAGAGGAGGAGGAGAGGGTGGAGGTGGCGGAGGGCGTAGGGCTGGGCGGCTCCTCTGAGCTGGGGGACGAAGGGGCGGAGGCAGCAGTCCGCAGGCAGTTCTCGTCCGTCTCTTCCATGTGCATGATGGCGGAAACGGAGGATGAACGACGTTTGCCACGCTCGTCGGCGCTGGGGGTCGTGGACGGGGGCTCGTTCTCGGCGGGCGCGGAGTCCTTCTGCGTCGCCATGGCGCTGCGGAGACAGTTGAGCCATTGCTGCTTGTGAAAGATGTCGTTGACCTGCAGTGTGTGGGACTGACCATGAGCCAGGTCCTGGAAGCGAACCCGGAAGATGTTCTTGGCTGGAAGATGAGAAAAACATAAATATGAGCAAACAACAACAACAGATGTTACGACACGCTTAACCTAGAAAAGATTCAAGCTTACCTTTATCTGCGTTACTGAACGCCCCTCTAAATGAGCCGCCCATGCGAACGTCTCCGTCTTGCAGGTCCTCCAATACGAGATCCTGCACAGGGATTGGCTGACGGTACACTTGGTAACAATGGCGATCGTTTCGCGTCACGGGTCGGGTCAGGACCAGAACCTCTGTGAAGAGGAATACGTGCAGCTTCTACGGAGCGAGAGAAACGGAAGCGGGGGGGGGGGGAGAAAAGGAGAAACGAATCTGGTTATTGACAAGTTGTTTGAACGTTGCCCTGATTTGTAAGTGTTCAGACATTAACAGCGTTTCTCCTTTGGCACGGAGACGATTATCTGTCATTGTGTTAGACAAAAGCAGCGAATTCCTTCTCTCTCATGGCCTTATTTGGGAAATTGAGTTTATTGCATTCGTAATCCCTGTATAAAGACCAAAGCTATCTGCCTCAGGCGGTTAAGGCCGACATGGGGCGTGTGTTTGAGTCAAGTCAAAAACAACTCACCGTCCCACTTTTGTTGCGGAGTTCCCCATGGCAAAGCAGACTCTTGCACTGATCTATACGTGGGTCTTTCTGTCTATCGTCCAGATATTCCAGCTTATCGATATAATATTGGCACTCTGACTCGCCTTTCTTCATGTTAATATCAGCCAGCACAGCCTGGATGATGCCGATCTGGAAATAATTAACAAAATGATTCATGAAACTCGAAAGACACCAAACGTCGACTTTGAAAGCCACAATGTGTTTAAACGTACCGCTTGCTCCAGGCTTGCTGTGTCTGGGTGATCTGGTGGCGTATGTCGGAGAATCTCTTTCAGAAGAAGAGGGTATTTGACCAATCGCGAGCGAGGAATGTCCAGGAAGCTCCACAGGTCCAGTTTCCTGCTAAAGGGCGACTCGAGGCAGCGCTGCAGGAAGTCCTGAACTCTCGGGTCCTGCTTCTTCTGGTCAAGCAGGGCTTTGGCAGCCAGCTGGTTACTACAGTATGCCCTGTATGCGTTTAATCTTGGAAGCTGTGGATGAAAGTGATGGAGAGTTAATTACTCCAGAATCCCTAAACAGTTCATGTATTTTTCACAGTAATGAGAATGAGAAACTTACCCAGTCCACAACAATCTTTCCGATCTGTCTGACTGTACCATCTGGGCTTGTGGCTTTGGCCAGTTGAGCGAGAAGATCTAATTGGGTAGAGTATGAGTTAGTACTGCTGGTCATCATGTATACTAACCAGGTAAACCAGGTTTTGTATGTTATGTTTACCTTCATGCAAAGGAATATAAGCATCCAAGTCTCCAAAAATGGCTGTTAACTCCTCCTCAGACATGATCGAGAGTTTCAGCATTGGGTCGTGGTACGCCTGTACACAAAATGAGAACATGATGGGTAAATACTAGCGACAGCTTCTAATATTACACGGAGACATTTTTGGCTATAAAAGGAGGAAGAAAGCCAATGTGCTGGACCGAAAAAAGGAGAGCCAAGAACTTTCTTGGGTCTGTTTGCTTTGAATGTGCTAACCAAAAAATTTAAATGGACACACCTTTCGGGCTAACTTCAGGTCTTCAATCAGGTCCTGTTCTCCACGAGACAGCTCAAAAATTGCCTGGAGAGGAAAAAAAAATATAAGGTCACTTCATGGAACTCAAAGTACCCGGCTATGTGTTTTGGGTGCTGTTTGGATGCAGCCTTAACTAGCTTTAATCTAGCCTTAACTATCTCTTAACTAGTCTATACTGTAGGGTGAACAACAAACGTTCAGAGCGCTGAGTTGCCACACACCCGCCTGATTTCTCGTTTTGGTGAGAAATATTTAAGGGGCTCGCTGTTTACTGTAATGTATTATTACAAGAGCTGATTGTGAATGAGAGGTGGAGGCTTGTGCGTCAGACTGGCAAATTTGTGTTAGCTCTGTACGTCTGACTCTGAGGCGCTAGAATGCAGCCTGATTTTCTATGCTCCATTTCACTGCGTGCCAAGATCACACGCCAAATAAACCCAGCCAGACCCAGAGAGGTAGAGAGAGAGAGGATAAAAACAGAGTGAGAGGAGGAACAGGGCGCTTTCCAACCCTCTGGCCGTTTGGGTTTAATAAGTCACACAAGCCCGATTCAGTAGCGTCTGGCGGGGGGACTGAGACTGGATTTAATAGTCTGGGATTTCTAGTCCTGTCTGGATTTCGTAGCTCCAGCACTACTTGCCTCCTGTCTTTTAATCTCTTTGGTGGAAAAGGTTCCCTTCTGGTGGACGTCCAGGGTCTCGGACCAGAGAGTGCTGTTGCGGCGCTTGGGCGGCGTAGGGGCTGCGGCCTTGCTGCAGGGCTTCTGCTGGGGCACGCCCGGAGACCGTCCGTCGCCCCGGAACGAGGCCTGGAGGGTCTGGCCGAAGCGTCGGACGGCCCCATTCTTTACGGGAGAGATGAGGTTCGCCAGCGAGGTCACTCGGCCCAGCGGCCGCACACGCTTAGTGCACGGTTCCTATGAGACACACAAAAATACAGGTTAAAGCATAACTGCCCCAGATACCCTCTAATGACCACAACAAATTCCTTAGTGATTCGTTAACTGCCAAAACAATTAGGTCAAAGTTCAGACCAGAACCACAGTCTAATGTTGCCGTCACACACAAACAGAGGCCATGATGTGAGTCATGGGAAACATACTCTCTACTCCTAGTCTAACTTCTGTGGGTGTGAAGGGCTCAACCGGAGATTAGGTTGATTGGCATTTCCTGGGATACGAACATCCAGTCGGAAGTTCTATGTCCATCATATGAGCGTGACCCCATCAGCGAAAAGACAAATAATACACACATACATGGACAAAGACCCTCTATGACTGCGACCCTGGACCAAGGGTTCAAGAGGCATGCCTGGAATGTAGGAGACTCCTCTGTCAGCTGTCCTATGCTGATGACCTTCCCCCACTCTCACACACTCAGCATAACTTTAGCAAACAGACCCTCTAATCAGAGTGCCTGTACAGTCATTTAGTCTTGAGATAAATTCACTTGCTCAAGGGGATGTTGGGATGTTAATGGGAGTTGCTGGTTGTGTATTTATGTGGATTACAGGGACCACCATGGTGAGTTACAGATTTAACCTTAGCCCCGTAAACTCCCCTCTACTTCTCTCCCTTCTTTTCTCCATTAGGAGTTGTTTATAGTTTCTTGTCGAGGCAGGCCCTGTGGCCCTTGCGTGAGAGAGACAGGCACACCTGAACCCCCTGGAAAAGGGGGGAGGTGAGCACGCTCAAACCCCATAGCCATAATGACTGGGCCCTCAGCCAACTCCAACAGACCTAAGAACGCAAAAAAAAATCAGCCAAGCAGACAGAACCAAGAGGCTAATTCTACACTCTAGAGCTCCGTCTGAGGAACTTCTACCAATTTCAAGCACAAAGTGAGCTTTGTCGTGCAAAGTGCTCGCGTCTTTCGGCAAGGAACAAAACCTACTATGTACTTCCACGTTTTAAAATGCACATTTCAAGTGATTTCTCCATTGCTGGATGATTTTCCAGCTGTGGAGTACATAAATAGGGATGTGTTGTTCTCATCTTGGCAGAACGCGAGGAACCGTTCTACCAGTACAGACAGCTGCTCAGCAGATCTGCAACTTCAGTTTAAAGAGGAGCATCAATCGTGGTCCAACTGGATTTGGCCACCCAGGTCTGCCAGACAGCCTGCTCTTCCTCCACTGTAGAACCTCGTGGAAGTAAACAAGAAGACCACATCTGAACCTTCTCTATCGGTGGCCAAAAACAGAAGATGTGGTGAGAATGACCACAGCGGAAGCAGTCTGGATTAAAAGCTCCAATGTGTACATCGTTCTTCTCTTGAACTGAATTTAAATGAACCAATGAACACAGAAATAAACGTTTAAGCCATCGCTGGCTTCAAGCAAATAATCACAGTGGTGCTGCTGCTTCCTGCTGGTTAGGAAAACCCTGTAACAACCCAATCTCCCCTTTTTAATTACAGATTATCTAGCGGAAAGAGCAACATGTAAGCAGACAGACAAACTGATAGTGTGGCTATTCCTGGTTGTGTTGATTGTCCGGGGACCCCTGAGGAGTGTAGCATTAGGACAGTTTAGCAGAGGGAAGCCTCCACCCCCACAGGAACTAGAGTTGGACCACTGCTGTGTAACAATATGTGTGAGCTTACATAGATATACTTTAGAGATAATGAACTTAATCTGATAAACCTGTCTTTTGGGACACATAAATCATGTTATTTTGGTTAAGTTAGGTTTAGCTTATAGTCAATATAAATAACTTTATATAAAAACAAAATCTGTCTTCATTTAAACAGCCAAGTAAATGTGTGTGCTTTTATTTCCCTCAAAATCCTTAAAATGGAGCACTAACTGGTCGTCTCTCAAACTTTATTGTCCAGCTATACAAAAGATTGCCTGGCAATCGAACAATGTGATCATAAACCCAAGAAAATGTACCAAGCGGAACCAAACGAACAATTATTGTGACCTAAACAAATATTAAAATCAAGCTAGCTTAACTAGCCACAAGTTCCTTAAAATCTCCTGATTCATTCATAAATTGCTGCTTCTGCTTTTCCCTTCCTGACAACCTAGCCTTTTGTCTGCCCCCTTCCAATTCAGAAAACCACAAAGAGGAATAGCAGCTTGTGGAAGAGAAGTAAGATCTAAGCTTCTTTCTGAGGTTTCATGCATTTCTGAAAGCTCTCATCAGGGGCCAAACAGCACACCTGGGCTTCAGGGTCTGACTGCTTTTAAACTCCTGGAATGCTCTTTATCTCTGCATGCTCTCACACCTTTAAACAGCNACGCGCTCAACTTTAATATACCCCCCGAACTCCTGCTCACTTGTACAGCCCAAGCGACAGGTTTTAGGCTTCCTGTCTTGATGCACCTTTTAGCCAAAACAGGCATCTGAATTTCAAAACACTGGAAGCTCAAACAATTGAAACGTAATCCAGTAACTCAGACTTCTTAAAATGAGAAGACCTTTGCCCTCTTTGGTTTGCCAAGCATTCATCCATGTCTCACCCCCCCCCCCACCCTTAAGAAACACACCTGTGACTATTCCTATAAAGGCGGTGTGCATACAAGATAAAAACAGGGCAAGGTTCTGACTTGGCTGATAAAGGCAGTGGAAGTACTCAAGCATGCTTTCAAAAGACCCAACGTGGATAAAAAAAACAGGACTGAATTCGAGATTATTTGGTTTTGGGTCTCACCTCTAGTTCTTTGTAAGTCTGGTTCTGGTAGTCTATCTTCTGCAAAGTCCGTTTGATAGGTACCACACAAGGTTCATCGTAAGCCACCATTTCTTTCAATAAAATCCACTGGTTGGTTTCTGTTATTTCCAAGATTCGGCAATAATCCACAAACGATTCTTAAATAAATACGTGATGTAACATAAGGGGTATACAAAACGCCCCCATAAATAATTTCTCCCCCCCAACTCTGACAGTCCGCCTGAGCGGAACGTTCTAACTTCTAAACGCACACTGTCGGTGTGTGCTTTAAACAATCTCTTACTTTGTTCTGGGGATGTGAGAGGCAGGGAGTGCTCATATACAGAGTTTTGAAAGGGCGGAGTCAAACTGTAAACTCACCAATAACATGAGGCAGGGGGAGGGGTTATGAAAATGACTCCAAACAGACGAGGTCTGAGGAAAAACTGGCAACCCACAAATCGACAAAGCAAAACGCACTAGGTATCAGTAAATCTAAAAATATGGTATCATACAAAACATTTTTTACTGTCCTTAGTCACACCATAAGGTCCTTGCTTTAAATTTAAATATAGAGCTAACAAAAGCATGTAAAAAGTATATTTAAATACCTCTACACAAAAAAATATATGAAGTAATTAAACACACAACAAAAATGCTAAAATAATAAAAACACATAAGCACAACTAATATAAATATAACAAAATAATGGCAGCCAGCATATCTGTAGATGATAAAAACAGTCCTCATTTCAGGGTTTGTATTAAAAACAGGCTTAAACATCTTTCTGCTGTATCTGAAACTTTAACCCTGATGAAACTGATGTTGATCTCACCTTCTATGATAAAAACAAACAAATGTTCTGACCTCCAGCACTCTGTCTTACAGGTTTGATAAATCAGAGAAAGCCCAGTGAGGGAAGCCAGTCTGTTTCTGTTTGTGATGTGGATTGGTTTATATGCGTGTTTGACTTGCATGGAGGGTGTAAAGTACAGGCTTATTTGCTCCCAGATCTGCCTAATGAAGAACTGGGTCGTTATCACCCTCTGTTCGGGGGGTGGTGGTGGGGGTGTGATCAATTAAAATATCAATCAGGACTGATTGAGACACACACACACACACAGAGAGCACTGGTGGCTGGCTGTGTATTGGAGTGGTTGAGCTTGGAGGGAGGGGGGGGTTCTGATGAGTCACAAAGTTTCACAGTTCAGAACCAGAAACCGATCTGCACCACGCCATAAACAAGTCCTGCTTAAAGGCTGTTTTAAACATACACAAAACTGTACAGCTGGTTTACCGCTACACTTGGGTTACGCATACGCCTTTTGGGGTGTGTCGTACTGTACAAAACTGCCCTGTCAGCAAGTGTCGGAAGTCAGAACTGACTTCAGCTGCGCAAATGTTAATGGTGTGTTTGAGAAAGATTTGTGTTAAGAGTGTGAAAAGGGTCAGGTCGCGGGTGTTGGGCAAATGGAAGGGAATGAGGTGCAGGCTGTAAGCTCGGCCTCCTGTGTCAACACAACAGTGTGAAACAGGACATGCATCAGTGTTTGGATCGGAACACTTAAACTCAAACAGCAGATTTTAGAGCTAAAGGCTGCGTTTACATAATCCAAACCGTAATACAATACAAAAGGTGCTTTCGACAACTTAGAAACAGGCCTCTGTCTGTCTGTCTATCCCCCCCACCATCCATCCAGTTCTCTATACGACAACAGTTTTTAAAATGTCTACACATGCATTTCAGTGCATGTAAATGTGTGTGTGTGTGTTGAGTCCATAACAGGGGTCTTCATTTATTACTCATGCGGTGGGGAGACACTTGCTTTCTGTTCCCGGCGTGTTTTGACAAGAGGTGCGTCAGCCGTACCGCATGAGAAAGCGTCTTAGCACGTCGTACCCCCTGCGGGCTAACACCTTTACACACGACAGCTGGACATCTAGGCGTAAAGCAGAAACGCACTCCTACTTTAGAGTGAAACACCAGCACGCTGCAGTGACTCGCTTTATACGAGCCGTGTGTGAGCTTGCCTGAAAGTGAGCTAACACGCCATGCTATGATCTGATAAACTTCTGTGAAAGAGCCGGCTAACAGAACAGTACAGATCACAATGCTGCCCCCTGGTGGACGACGAATTGGTACTGCAGTCAGTGTGATGGCTGTGGCATTGAAGAAGTTATTGTTCCAGGATATTTATGCATTTGGCATATAAAGTGATTTACGGCACATTCCAGCTATACGTTTCATCAATGCACGCATTCCTTAGGAACCAAACCTGTGACCTTGGAGTTCCAAGCACCATGCTTTGCAAGTTGGGCTACAGGAACACCGTTTTGATGGTGCCGCATAAAAGCTACTTTTGGTTTCTTACTGTATTTCTTCTTACTGTAAGAGGATATTGTGAAGGAGAGTTCTACTGAACAGAGACGGGTTTTTTAACATGTGTTTTGCAACATTCATCCTTTCTACTCCTACACTTACATAAACAGCAGTGTGGGAGCACAAGTTATTCGAAAGGTTCCTTCAAGTCTCTTCAACCGTGGATGAACAAATTCTGTAAACATGCCAAAAGCGTTCATCAACTGTAACACAGGTGTGGCTACAAGACAAGCCTGTACGAGGTACAGCCTTAACTGTATATGTGTGTGTGTGTGTGTGGGGGGGGGTGTGCAGCGTCACAGAAAGACCAACAACAAGATGTTTTTGAACAGAACTGTGTTACTGTGTATCATTTGCCACCTTGATATTTATGGCTTATCTTCTACGCGTTCATGTGGGCTTTGGGTTTTTTCTTTGTGATACATAAACAAAAGTGAAGGAAAGTCTGCTTTCATTTCATGTATCAATCTTTAAATCTCAGTTCTCTGGAACTCTCCTTCGTAACATCCTCTTATATGTGAAACTGAAAATGGCTACAGACAGATGAAAAACTTGTATTACTGTCATATTGTGACAGCAGCAAAACATCAGATTGCATTAATATGAACAACAACAAAAAAATCAACCAAAAGAATTATTTAAAAAATGTAACTAAAAATGAAGATATGTGCACACCGAAAGAGCTGCTGAAGTTCCACTAAAGCGGTTTACATCCAGTGCAAAACTGGTCTAATGGGCAAATCTGGATTTTGATTTAACCGCTTATGATCGCTATCTGATTACAGAATTGTGTTTACATGACCGTACACATTGACGGATTACTGAGCATAATCGGTGTACATGTAAACACACTCTGTGATTGTGTTTACCTGAACCAAAATCCAGGCACTTTGGTGTGTCACCCAAATTTATATACAATACATCACATCCATAGAAAAACACACACACACATTCTGATGTTCCTCAAGTATATTCACCCTTGAGTCAACGCACCCTCAACAGAGATGGTTGCCACCAAACAGAGCAGGTAACTAATAACACGCCTTTCCAATCAGACACAATACGGCCAAGACACTTCCCACACATGTACGGTACGATTCTGCCTTACTCTTACACACTTAAACAATGTTGCAATCTAACAGTGTTAGGTCAGTCTTTCAGCTACGTGGCTTAAATTAGTCATTTCGTACAGAGAACTTAAACTGGGACCATTTAGG
The DNA here is from genome assembly GCA_036877575.1 of Botia almorhae. Lineage (NCBI taxonomy): Eukaryota > Metazoa > Chordata > Actinopteri > Cypriniformes > Botiidae > Botia > Botia almorhae. Next base: position 195,568 of record JAZGTJ010000029.1, on the reverse strand, counting down.
GAAAATATGTTGACTATTCCCAGCCTCATTGTGCAAAAGCAACATTGTTACTAGAACTTTAATCTCAGAATAAGCCCCTGGGGGGAGTAGGGAGGGCAATAAAAGCGCATACCTGTAGGACAGGTAATCATACAACCCCCCCCAACCAACCCCCGGCATGCATTCTCAAAAACATCTGTGTGAAGGAGGGCTGTTGTTTACTGCACGGTCTAGCGAAACCAGTTTCAACCCAGAACCGTCCTGGGTCAAAGTAAACAGGTGTGAGGCCTTATTGTGGTTTAAACACAACATAAGCTTGAGAGCAGAAAAAAATGGTCTTTTCTCTAAGAATCAAACAAACAGAAAAACAAACTACTGAAAAATGTTGATGCTTACAAGCATGTGATTTGAATCCATCTAATCACAAAGACCTTAAAACACCCTGAGCAAATCAAACCCATCTAAACACCTACAAAGACCTCAAACTACCCACTTAAAAGCTTTTTAAACAGGTTTACTGTCAATTTCCAGGCGAAACACGTTCTTTTTCAGTCATAATCACATGCTAATTTCAGTTTTACTTGTATTTTACCCAAATTATTCACATTTTAAAATAAAAAGCTACACTTTACACACTAAAATCTTTTCAAAATTTGTAGTAAATGCTGGACCAAAGTAGAAGAATTGATCGCAATGTTTTGAATAAATAGAGATATGATACACAACACAACAGTTTTGTTTAAGAACATTCTGACAGGTTTTTTCCATTGCTTATGGGCATAAAGGCTTGTGCTGAATCACAGCTATGTCATCTCTTAAGTGCAAGAGCGATCAGTGCTTTCCTTCTGCGTTATATTGTTCATCTAAGTAAAGAAGATCTGGGCGTGCTCGGTGTGACCTCGTGCTAAACTGTGATAATGTTGATCTGTTGCCATGGATGTGCGTTAATAATACGACTGTTTCCTGTCAGATGGAGAAAAATACAAAAACAAACGAGGGGAGTCGAGGTCAGCGCGGCGTCGATTTGCACAACTTCACAACATCAGGTCACTCGTCTCAATTAAAGCTCTCTGAAATGAGGATAATTACTGACAACGATCTCACAGCATTTATGGAACGTTTGATTTCAGAGCGATGACCTTCTGGATAGTTTAAAAGATTAAATTCCACCAGCTGAAGTTTTGAACGTCGGCCTTGATTTCTGCCACAAACGTGTGATTTCATCAAGAATTCTCGTATGTTTTCATTCTGGGTGAATTGTTTGTATTTTGCAGACATACAGCAGAGGATGTATTTGTGCTTTGGTCTTTTTTGATGTTATAATGAGACTTCAATGTTGTTTTGAGGCGTGATGTGGACAGGCAGACTTCAGGGAGTAATTTAAACAAGACTTTGTGATTCGTGTGTTTTCATGAATCCGTTGTGCCGAATCTGGCCTTGCGAAACTCATTCTTGTTTGCTTGCCCGCTTACCTTGAAGTCAAAACTGCACAGACTGACGGCGTCCGCTTCATCTTTCTCTCTGCGTTTGCGTTTCTGCAATAAGAACGAATAAACGGTCAATAAACATATATAGCATAATACACATCTAAACTATAAGGATCTACAGAGTTGTTTCATTATGTTGATTCCTCTACACTTTTCTTTCGTGTCTTGAAGGGCAGGGAGTATGCAAAGCATTAAAAACTGGCATTATTATGGGTTACAATGGCTCCTAAGGAGGTCCAGTCAGACTCAGGAAGGACATTAAACACCCCTGAGGCAGTTTAGCACCCGAGTGTGGGAGTCGGGGGCTGGTGGAGCATCTGGCTAGTAAAAATTCTACCTGTGGAGTCGTGTGCAGGGCGTGAAAGGGTCATAAACATATCTGCAGCTCCACAGTGGCAATAGACCCAGCTAACAGGAAACTTTCTCAATGTTGGTGAACGTTCACTGAAAGTTCTCTCGATGTTCTTGCTGCAATGTTAGTAGAATGTATTTTAAACAAATCGTTATAAGTTTGTGAAATGTTTTAAAAACGTCACAGAATAAAAATGTTTGAATAACCTTCTAATAACCAAAGAATAACTTTTACACAACCTTCTTAGAACATAAAAATAACATTTGTTACTTAATAGAAACATTGGGGAAACATTCTTACAACCTAAAGTTGTTAGCTGGGGAGGGTTCTGTTTATAACGTTTCCTTCTCTCTTTATATGCCACAATCTCCAGTGCCTGACTGCCAAAAACGGTTTGTTGGTCAAGGGAGATTTGGTTAATAATGCAGACTAGTATCACTTAACTCATACTTGACATTGTTTCCAATAGATTTAATGTCTTCATAACCCATTAGTGTTTAACAGTGTAAAACCACACGCAGACTCTTAACACGTGATTAAAATCCAAACACCCCGCGGCGACACGTGTCAAGTCACGTTTGACTGAAGTCATGAGTAGATTAGGCTAAATGAACATTAGGCCTAATCGCAACAGACAAATTAGCAAACAAACTAAAACAATAAATGACGGGCTACTAATTAGCAAATCCCTATTCAGAGACAATGAGAGGAATTAATCAAGACCCTGATTGGAGGGTTTTAGTTGACTGTCATGAAGGCTGACCAATCAGCAGCCGAGCCGCTGAGTGAATCACCGGTCACTTACGGTGTTTGGTTTGGAACTTTTTAATGGGTAACACAGATAAGTGGCTGCCTTTTAATTATCCGAGGGAAGAAAACTTGTGTCGTTTCGTCAACAATCTTCAAATAGCACCGAGTAAAAGCTTAAAGAAACATTTCACCTCCAGAACAAAAAATTCAGTGCGGTTTCATTTATCGTTGAATAAATAATCTTGTCTTTTCCGTACAACGACAGGTTGTGGTGACCAATATTTTAAAGCTTCCTAAAGCATAACGGTGCGGAAATGACACGAGTGAGTAAATGGCAGTTATTTTTGAGTAAACTACAACTTTGAATTTACAAGGCCAAAAAATGACTCAAAAGTGGAAAATGGAGTGAGGACATAATATCCGGGCCAAGCGCTAACAGATGGTAAACAAAACATTGCACTGGACCAAAACGCAAACAAAAAGTTTCATAAGAAAACCGAACCAGAAGGCGAGGGGGTCAAAGTGACAGAAACTGACGGTGTATGTATTGGCTCACGGGAAGCAAACCGAATGCTCTCATGGTGGACAAACCATAAATGGATATAACTGTAAAAGACCAAAGAGCTATTGGCACAAAAAATGGATTATTGTAAACAAGTTAAAGCACTTTTTGGGCCACAAAGTGTATTGTGGGACTCAGGAAGGTCTGGACTAAAACACACATGATGAAGCGCACAGCGTTCTTTGTAAACAGTCCAGCTGTCTAAAGAGGTTACTGTCTACTGCAGTCAGATTATAACTATAAATACAGACGCTAAAACGCAAAAAACACGCTGCGGTTTGAACAAACCGAACCTGCAATGGTAATTTTCGTAGGAACGGCTAATGACACTAATTAGAGTTAGCAGCGCGTCATTACTTATTACTCTGATTACTTAACGCAATAATCACTGAGAAACCGAGACACAACAGAAACCTCTGGATTCCACGAGAAATTATGTAACAAATAATTCAATTCAGAATTTGCACGCTCGACAAAAAACATGCGCTCGAACACGTTTAAAGTGGATTTCATCCTCGCATGCCGCTGCGCAACACGCTGCCAAAATCAAATCCCGCAGTATCAGTGTGATCCACTGGTGCGTGCGTCTCCACGTTTGCCCTGCGGCTACGCAGATGACCTCAACCTATGCAGAAAAACGACGTCCACTTAAAAAACAAAGATGCCGCGCTTTCATGTTCCAGGGGTTTGATCAGGATAAGAGGAGGGAGGAATTCTCTTCACCTCTGTGGGGTTTTGAAAGGTGATAACGGAGCTCAGGCTGGAAGTCTAATAAGGTCCATGTGCCCACAGGATGAGCTAATGTGTGTGTATTCATGAAGAAAACGTATCAAAGGAAGTTTTTTGGCAAGGGATAAAGCAGCAGCTTTCTCGTCCCTGCTTCCCCCTCATTTTCCTCGGAAGAGAGATGGATTGAGTTTCGCTCGGCTTTCATAAACTCTGGAATGCTTTGGGCCTTTACGATCAGCCTTTACTCTGCTTTCAATCACTGTGTATTTTGCTTTTACTGAAACAGCTCTTAACTGATCCAATGGGAATCGTACGTTGAGTACGATGGAAATTTGGGAAGGGGGGGCAGTCTGGGGATATTATTGGTGCTGATTTTTGGGTTAGCTAGACTGCAGGCACGCGATGTCATGAGAGGATTAACTCCGTGATGGTTAAGTGGAAACGATCTCTTTCGAAGTTTCCGTAACAGACGAAGGGAACATGAACTTGCATCGTGGAAAATGATGGAAGATTTTACAAAGATGACCTTATGGCTGTAGCACTGAGTTTCTGAAGCATGTGAACCGTAGCAGAGCGCTTCTGATGGGGCTATTCCCATCACTTAAAATAAAAGGTCACCTGTAGCATATTAAACGTGACTAATGCAAACTACTAAGAGAAACTTGGTAACGGGCCACTTGTTTGCATCAATAAACATATTAGCTATGTCTTTGTTCCAATAGCTAGTGAGCTCCCTACTTTTTAAAAGCAACTTCATGCTGCTTTTAAAACACACTACATGGCCGAATATATGTGGCAATACAAACGCCACACCTAATTAACTGTGAACTATAGCATCCCACAATGCATTGCGATGAACTATTATACAATATTATAAACATTTTTTGGAAGTATGGATTTTTGAGGCACATTGATGCCATGTTACTCACCAGAGTGAAGTCCCACTGAGGTCCAGGTGTCAAAAACGAGAAGGAACTCCTCCTCGTCAACGACGGCCTACAGTGAGAAACAAAGAGAATCAATTATCTACACCTTCCTTAATCCCTTAATCCGCTCGTTTATTAAAATCACCCCATCGGACGCATGCATCCAACCAAACTCATACTTTTGGTTGTGCGAAAAGGATCTGTGAAAAAAGGAGTGCAGCCAAACTTTTAACCAGACCTGCATCGGTACAACTATACCCCACAATACCAGTGTGCCCAGCTATAAAGATCACCACAAACATGGACAGACCTTCACCACCCATGTACACTTACTCCATACACATCCTGTACATACCACACGCCAAGTCTGGCGTAGCTCTGTCTCCTGGGACGCTGCATCTTTGTCTACAGAACCAATCCAGAGAGAGAGACAAACAGAGAGATAAAGGTCCCCTAATATCACCCCTGATATCTCCAGCTCACACAGAGAGACGCGTTCTGCTCTGTCCTTCATCCATCTGACACATCACCACTCGATCCATCATCATGTTCTCTTTACTGGTCACACACACACACACACACATGTACTGCCCTTTTGTTGCCTGGCTCCTTATTTGGGGACCGGTGACAACTGTTTGCAAAGACACCCATGTTCCTTTTTTTAGCCATGCTAATTGGGCAACCCTGTCGGGGGCATTTTTTTCTTCGCAAACCTCTTGCATTTATTATCAGTAAATATTAAGGTCTAGCGATACGTCACCATTAATGAATGGAAAACGCCAAAAATAAGAAGAATAATATAGTGTTATCGGTGGGTCTGCTGAGGTAATTCAGGCTAAACCGTTTAACCTTTGTTTTATTAATAAATGATGTGGTCAGTGGTTTGTGTGTGATCTGAGACTGTGTGTGTGTGAGTTATATTTAAATATAACACGCTACATACGCATAAATGAGTAATTCGATTAAAACAAATACAGAAGAAATTGTGTGTGTGAGAATTTTCACAGAAATACTATTTCAAATGTAAGTCATCTAACTGGTGAAATGCATATTGCACAGGTACTGATGTTGTAGTGAGTCTTCAGGTCGGTTTAGGTTTCCAAAGAACAATATAACTTACACCATGATGTTGTGACCATAATGTGTAACTGTGGAGCTGGGGTGTGACATCATCTGACAGACTGGTCAGTGTGTGTGAGCGTGTGTTTTCGGGGGGGACGGTCTATATCAGTGTCCACTAGAGCACAATGAAAACGTTCTGTGGGTGGTCTCAACAGCTAAAGACGACAGTGGCCTAAATATGCAGGACAAATGATGCAGCCATTGGCATGTTGGAATCGCCTTTAATACGCCATGACGGCCAACAGACCTCAGACAGTGTGTATTTATTGTAATAAATTTGTGTCTCGGTACCACAGTTACATTCATGCATTTGGCAGAAGCTTTTATCCAAAACGTCTTACGGTACATTCAAATTAGTTATACATTTTTATCAGCCCGTGTGTCCGCTAGGAATCGAACCCACAACCTTGTTGAGCTACAAAACCACAAAACCCTTCATCTAAAAAGACTAGAATAGAATCTAATTACACTCTGTTTTTTTATTAATATATAAGAAATACGCAATGAAAAATGGGATACAGTCTGCGTTTTTCATTCAATTCGAAGGCTGTACAACATACCAAACTCTATTCCTCGCATCTTTGATTTACAAAATGTACATACAAATGTTAAGCTGATTGATTGCAACATAACCTCAAATGTCTTTGTAAAATTTCTACTGATCTAAATAGTTGGTAAATACCTCAAGACACAACATCATACCAGATCCTTTTAACTGTATTGTGTCTTATAGGAAGTATGTTTTCTATGAGTCTGTATTATACAGGGTTGCGTGCCGTGTGCTGCCACTAAAACTCTTCCAGGAACGTCAAGGTGTTTGTGAAAACATGAACATCAAAATGACAAACGGGGACAATAGCATTGTGTGTAAGACTATACACACCCCACGATGGCTTCGACACACACCAGCCCAACCCTCACACGCAACATCATAAATTGCACAAACATTACTCCAGAAATGAGACCGACATTACATCACAAACCGCCTTCACCATTTTCAAACCTTTCTCACGTTTGTGATTGATATGTAGTGCTTGAGGTTAAAATTGTCATAAACAACATAATTCTTCCTGTATTCCGGTTTTCCTAAGGTTTGGCGGTCGGCCAGTCGGATGTTTTTTTAAATAGTCAGTCTATGATGCCCAAAACACTCCCTGTGCAGAGGAAATGTTAAAGACGGGTACTCGTGTTTCCGGGCCGTGATCCTGGCTGACGTTTATGATGGGAAAACACCAGAGGGAATGCGCTTAAACTAACGTGATTCGGTTTCACCGCGCTTTGCGTAGCTAACAAAGACGATGCCTCGGAGGAGCGATACGTCACTTACTCATCCGGATCGTTATACACGGCCTTCAAAAGTTGTCTTTGTTGTGGGTCTCGATGTCAAAATTGACACATCATTAATAACAAACCTGTTAAAGGCCATCCACCGCATCACAAAAGGGTGATCTGAAGATCATCTGAAACTGGATAACCGTTGCCTTCATCAGTTATGACACCCCACTGACCGCAGCTGACCGTGTCTGTGCTCCCAACTTCATCTGGCTTATGGTTTTCAGATCTTTTCTCCTCATTTTATACATTGAAGCAGACTGTTGTGAACTAAACAACAGGTTTTTTTAATCAAAACCTGTTTGGCTGCTTCAAGTACTAGTTCGTCTAAAACAAGACATTAACAGAACAAGTTTTGTATTTCCCTGTCAAATGTACGGCAGGTTATGACTATTGGCCATTATGTATTGATGCATTATTTTTTAAAAGCAACTGAAGTTTTAGAATTATTACTTCTAACTAACTAACTAATCTAACTAACTAATTTGTTGTGCATTGGTTGTATTTTATTATTCAGGAAAAGTGTGCTGTGTTACTTTTGCACCAGCAAACAAAACAAAATATTTGGGATCTTTTCACTTGGGTCACTAAGCACCCACCTAGCAATGCCCTAGAAACCTGTCAGAACACAATTAACTGCATAGCAACACATTGGCAACCACCCATAATATCTTAGATTTTATGGGATTCCGCAAGCAAGATTCCGCAAGCAAGCACCACTTGCATTTTCATGAGAAAATCTAGTTTTCCAAGTTATCTGTTTAGTCTAGGCCATTGTGTTTGTATAAATGTTTTGGGGGCACATGGGATAACATTTTCTGATGTTCCAGTCAGCCAACCAAAGATATGAGGCTTGGCACGAGACGACAAAATAGCCCCTTTGCCAAAATAAACTCTTGTTGTTATTTTACTCTGTGATAAAATCATGTTTTGATGCTCTCCATCTGCCTAGTTTATTTGAGATACAGCTTGGATATATTTGGCACAAGCTATTTATACAGAGAGCATTTTGAACACAGATTATCAGATGTCCTCACTACCTCTGAGAATATTACTGGTGCACCAAGATTTGGCAGAAATGACATTCCAAACATTTTATCCAGGAAAAACATGATGGTATCATATGGATCAAACCAAAACCAAGGATCTCGGACACAATCATATGTGTAGCACAAGCAGGTCTTTATGATAAATACAGGATTCATCTCTATAGGAACATATCTATACAGTCCTAAAGAGATAAACAACACGCCGTGCACTAAAGATAAGTCAGAGAATAAGGTTATAAATGATCTGGAACAGACAGGTGACACCTGCATGTGGACTCAGTTCTGGAGATACACCCTTTGCCTCAAACCCCAGTCAAACATATTTAGACCAGCTCGAGATATATGACTTTACAATTATGATATTAGAATGTAACGATACATTAAAGAAAACTGTAAACGTAGAGCCCGTTGCATATACGCTCCTGTGGTGAAGCATTGTAGTGTTCTCACTTTGAGGTTGTGGCGCCACCGTGTGGTGGAATAAAGCATTGCGCGTGCTCCCCTGCCGTCACGCTTTTGTTTTCATACGGAAGTGTGTTAAATTAGAAACACATACAACAAATCCCTTAAATATAACTTATTTCGTCCAGGCCTGTATTATAATAATTCCCTAATATATTTTATTAAAACAACATAAGCAGTTAAGCACTGAACAGTTAAAATGCATATGAATCACATAACGCACACGTATTGAAATATGTACGTGCACTTTCGTTTTGCACCACGTCATCTGCAAAGCGACGACGCAAAGACGCTCGAGCTGCAAAAATATACGAGTAATAACAATAACAGATGGTGTTTATGACATCATCTTCCTCACCGCTTGAAATCGCGCTCGGGGGACGCGTCCACCTCCGCCGCCGACGACTTTCTCTTGTTCCTCCGCGGCCGTTCGTTCATCGGCTCTGCCGTCGTCACCTGAGATCCGTCCGTGTCCTCCATTGAAAGTGTTGGGCCTGAAATGCGCGACCGTAAAGTTTATAAACAAACGCGGCGAGTTGGAAATGAATTCTTTGGGGACGGAATGGAAAGGGGGAAGTCTGCAGAATTCAAACGGATGGTGTGTATTTTGAATATGGCGGAATTCTGTCATCGCGACCAATCAGGAGTGAGCAGAGCCTCGGTTGCTAGGACACGGGCGTGTGGAGGAGGGGTTTGGCGGCTGGTGACGAAACACTTGCGCGGTCTCTCACTCATACGATATTTAATCTCGATCTGCACAATACAATACAGAACAATACATTGTTATATATATATTATATATATGTTATATATATATATATATATATTTAAGTGATTATTATTATGTTTATTATTATAATGTATTAACATGTTTATTCATTTATTCAGGTAACATTTGTGGCAGTTTTAATTGAATTAATAGTCCTTAAAAACGTGACTTGCTTTTCATGCACTTTATTGTATAGGCATGATTACTGTTTTGGCCAAAGACATTTATGTATCTTTGAATATATTTCTGTTTAATTAATATGCAAAGAGAGAGAGACAGAGGATTACAGACAGACTACTCTGTACTGTACAAATGACTCTTTTGTGTGGTTTGTGTAAAGATCGACAGATCTGAATGGCCGGTCTGTATGATTTATCCCTCACAATGCTGCAGACCTCATTACAGACTAAGACCGTTGCAAGGTTTTGATTTTTAGCTTGTTTGCTTCAAACTAACGACGCCTATTATGTACAAAGAAAGCATTTTGAAAAGTGCTTTAATAGCACATTGAATAAGCTTTGTGTGGTGTAAACATGAGTCCCCACAAACAAGCTGATACACGTCTACTCATCACTCATACGTATATACATATCTGTACATTTGTGACCTTGTGTGAAATCAGTTTCACGATTTTGCTGACATTGTCAGAAAATGTTACGATAGTTAACATAAACAGCCAACATAGTAAAAAAACAGGACTATAAACATAGTAAAGCTTTGTTCATCTTAGATTTGGCTTTGCATATGCGTTTTGGTTACATGTAACTATCATGTAGTACCTCCTTCCAACCAACAGAGGGCGGAAGAATATAACCACAAAAACTAATTCATGGATCATACATACACGATATACATACATACATACACTGAGAACATACACGGCACACATCAGCAGTCCACCGATGGCCACTTTGGGCACAACAAGAAGCTTGAAGTATTGATCCCCAGTCATTATAACCGATTTCATATGGTGCTAGATGACAGATGGGACTCTAAGCACCAGAGGAAATCAGTCATCCTTTGGTGGGGAGATATGGTGGCAGAGTCAGAGAGAGAGAATGTGCTAAAGAGATTTGATGTTATTTTACTCCAGCCCTTAATTAACTCTCAATAGTTTATATGAAGGAAATAAACTCAGCTGAAGAAGGAAAGCAGACATAATGGACAACCAATACAGACAACCAAAAATACATGACTGACTCATACAGTGAATCTACTGTATTAGTGGTGTAGTTAGTAAATTGGTCATGTTTTATACTTAGTTTAATGTGGTGATGCTTTGGTAACAAGTCTTGGTTATTTTCGGACTTTGTTTCATGAAACTTTTTTTATCTTAATGTGTATTTGCCAGCTGTGGCTTTACAAGTGATTCGGTTGTATTTTTTATTGGAAGTTTCAAGTACCAGTAAAATACGTGTTTAAAAGAGTGTTGCATTATGTCTGAAAATGATTGTTGTGTTGTACTTTATGATTCACTGTTTTATATCGCGTCACATGTCAACTGTTCAGTTGTGTTGCATTGTCATTTTTGTCATTCAGACAGTATCATAATAAGAGAAAACATCCTGACATCGCTTTTGTTCTGTATTCTGCATCACATATTCCGTTTCTGTTAACCTGAGGGCTTAAGGCAAACTACAGGTGGTAACTAGTCCTTCTGCGCTATGATCTGCTAAATCTGATCGATCGTAATCAAGAGATTTACTCGTCTCGCCTCTCCTGAAAATCTTCTCCACTCACTCTAAATTTATCTTTGTCCTGTTTTGTCATGTGATTTTTCCTGGAGACGCCGGTTGCCGGGAAGCTCGATCTAGCTGCAGTTTCCTTCCCAAGAACACTGATTTCAAATGGTGCTAGACGCTGATGAAACCCATCTAAACCACCATGTGAAACCAGCATCTGGAGAAAGAGACCAGAAGCGCTGACCCTCGTGGAAGTGACATCATCAGCAGACCTCGTGTCACTGGCTGGGCTGATGATTAACCGAAACAGGAAGGGCGAAAGTTGAAACAGTGGTGGGCATGATTTAACAGGAAGCTTTCAAAACAAACATCAGGGCTGTGATCGCCATGGCGCTGCAGTTTGAGTGACGTCCATTTCCTTCACTGGTACCAGACTTGATCATTTGAGGAGAATGATGATACAAACCCGTGACCACATTCTGTTACATAACAGACAATGTACTTTGATGTATGGGGCTGTTTCCAGGGAAGGTTTTCAGAACGTTGGCTCATTTTCTCAAAGTTCGATCAAACTAATTAAAAAAGTTGCCGTTATTAAAAATCATTATTCACAGGTATTATTCAAATTTCAATAACATCAACACAGCATTTTTGTAATGTTATATAGCATATAAATATCAAAAATGTCTTATGCGTAAGTTGCTAGTGGAACATTTTAAAAACATTACACAATTATAAAAATATGTAATACAATAATACATTATAGCCAAGCAACAATGTTAATACAGCGTCTACAAAGCTGGATGTTTTGAACGATTCTAGAAATTTCAAAACATTTCTAACGTTTTTTTGTTACCTAATGGAAATGTTAGGGAAACGTTCTTGCAACCCAAAATTGTTAGCTGGATTGTGGGTGTATAAATAGACCCAGTTGCTCATACAGAATCCCTGCATCAGTTTCAGCCGTGGGAGGATGATGCCAGGTCGCTTTTCAGAGGAGAACTGCCTGCAGATGGAAAACATGAGTCATTAGGACCTTTCTAAACAATGTCATCATTCAAAGTAGGTTTGTTAACACGAACCGGACGAGTCACTCACCTGTACCTGACCCACTGAAGGTCTCAAATCTACTGCGTTTAGTTGCGGCGCACTGTCTTAAATGCTGTGCAGTACACACCTCCCTCGTGTGGTACGCTGTCAGCTGTGTGATAATGTGCCACACCTCCCCGTTGCTCCTCCCCGTTTTCGACCTCTCGGCCTATGGCTGCTCACGCTGATGATGTCATTGCTAGTCACTCTGCCACCCATTAAATCATTGTCTTCCCGTCTTTATATGGAATGCCTCACAGTGTTGCTGAATAGTAAAATCAACGTTAAAATAGGTTAATTATTACGTAAATCACAGTATTAAATGGCAGAATATCTGAATTAAACGAGAAAAGAGGATTCATTGATTCCATGAGGCTAAATGTATTCATTAAAATGTCAATTTACTGATTCGTATGACTGACTTTGTACTGCGGAACACAAAAGGAGAACTTAATAAAAATGCGTACGCTGTTATTTCCCATATAATGAAACCGAACCGGAGGTGGGCGGGGTCGCGCATATTTAAATTTTGCGTCACGCCATTTGAATATGCATAATGAAAATGGAAAGAATTCGACTTTTGAATTCCATGGAAGAAGGAAGTCATACACATTTAAAACAACGCGAGGTAGAATTTGAATTCTGTCAACATAAGTCGCCAACTGTTTATGCTAGAGGGCAGTCTTCAGAATCAGTTTTCCACACGACACATTTCTTATATAGAATTCCTTACCAGGAACAATCAAGATGGCCTTTGGCAATAAGCTATACACTACCGGTATTCTTACCTTCTTTAACAGCTTGTATAAGACCACGCAGACCCGCCTGACCGTGTGTTATTACACACCTTATTATGTGCCTCACAACACAGTACACAATCCCACATACAGACAGAACAGAGCTGTGAGCAGGTGCAGGTTTTCCAAGTCACTCAATGTTAACTCTTGTATAAATGAACGCAGCCTTGATTTTTACACGGAGTGACAGCTAACCGTCACTTGTTAACCCTTTAGGGCAAGAACGGCCAAATATAGTAAATATATAAATATAGTTTCGATTGATCACTGGATAGAAAAGCTTCCACTTGTGTAACATTTAAAATAGCACCACAAACGCAGACAGCAAAGCGTATTAAAGGTTTTGTTTTAAATTCCATGCAAATATTGCTCTCTGTCTCATAGTCTCATACGCCCATCGAAATGTGTGTTCGATGATGTCACACCTGTCTGTGTGAACTACTAAACTGACTGCGGCCTGTGCATGTTAGCCAATCAGAAACCGTGAAGCCGCCTTATAGCCAATTTTAACTAATAGCAGGAGTTCGGGACTGTATACCAGACAGGAAGTGTTTTTTGGGGGAAAAATACTTTTGTAATTCCATTTCGTGCCACTATTGGCTTAGAAATCGTTTCCAGCAGCTTTTAAAGAAGTTTATCTGAGCAAGAAAGATCAAACAAACGATTAATCATTTAGTCAGATCCATCTGTTATCAGTTATGGGCTTCCCGTACTCAATGACAATGCAACTAACCAGGTCCAATTACAAAGCAGATGCCGCACACCGTCTGCAGTTCTGTAAATTAACAGAAGAGGGCGAAGAGTGTTCCAGCTATACATTTCAATTCATTCTCTGCCTTCTTTTAGCTGGTTGTTTGTGTCTTACTGGGTCTTTTCAATTCGGTGAATACACAAACACACATGTGAGTCCTGCTCTGCAGCACGTGAACCACGACGGTGCTGTTCTTTGCACCCTGTCGCTCCATGTCTTGCTCTTTTCAATCCCAGGAAGTGACACGGCAAGACAGAAACTCGCATGCACACGCACGCACAAACACAAAAATGAATGGACTGCATGATTGCTCGTCACCAGCAGTGATGACATCACCACCTCCCGCCCGCTCCCTATTCGACCTGATTTTTAAACAGAGGTACTGACAAGAGCTAGTATTTATGTAACAACCTGTTTTGAGCACTCGAAAGCGGGTCACTCATTCTCTCTCTTTCTCTCTGTTATTTTCTTGTTGTTGTTGCTTTTCTTACATTAGCTATTTTTTCTAGCTAAACCGAGCTGCCAGAAAAGAGAGCTAAATGTTTTAGTCTTCTTGTAAATGTGGGTGGGCGAACAGAAACATTCAACCATCCTTTTTTGTCTGCCTGGCTCCAGTGAATTGTGTAATGACGTGGCCCAGCTTTGATTAGTCTGTACGACCGTGAAACCTTTTGGTTTTACTGTTTGATCTGTTAGAAAAGTGATGTGACTACTGTGTCTTTAAGCTTAACAAATTAAATTTTTTAATGAAATGCAAACCAGTTTATTTAAATGTTACCATTGTATTGAATCGTTGCTCTGTTTAAGCATCCTGACCAGCCCGTCAAAGCAACATTGGCTTGACCAGTGGGGTAAGTTTGGGGTGGGACCTTCTGTTTTTCTGACCAGTGAGTGTTCAGGTAACCTGTCACTATGAGTCATTTTTGTAGTTCTGTTTCGGTATGTTGTGCAGGAATGGAATAAAAACGTTATCGTTGAGACTGAACTGTAGTATGAAATGAAAGGACGAACAGAAATCATTTCATCTATATGTGCGTCAAAGCAGGCAGTGGATAATCATGAATCTGCCCACCACATTAATTATTTATAAATGTATACACACACGCGCATTGAAACTAAATTACGCCCGCTGGCCTACGGGTTAGTGACTCATCACATCTACAGCTTATAGAAACACATTTATCACCTCTGTTTAACACACAGCCCACCCCTCCATCACTCTTTATTATTGTAAGAAAGTGATTCAAACACTGCTTAATACTGTAATACAGTTTTAGACTTTTCTATAACTGGACAAACTGGAGATGAAATTATATTATAATTTAAAATATATACATTATAGCTCTTTAGCTCTTATAATGGCAGCTGAAGTTTCGAAGTCACCAAATCTAGCAAATAAACAAACACACAAGGGACGGAAAGTGTATAGAACTTTAAAACAACAGGTGTTTGAATTCAGAGGAAATGTGCGAACACAGACTCTGTGTGGGCTTATAACACACACCCTCATACAACAACCCAGCTAACAGGAAACATTCTCAGAACGCCGGCTAACGTTCTCTAAAAGTCTCTCAGGGATATCGAAGACGTTCTTGCGGTAGCATCGGTGGAACTTTTTGAATGCTATATATCGTAGATCAAAAACGTCATTCTGAAGTAGTTGATGGAATGTTTTTAGAACGTTACAGAATTAAAAATGTTTGAATAACGTTCCTATAACCACGTGAAATAATGTTTCAATAATGTTCCTAAAACATTCAAAATAACACAACAAAAACATATAACATTTAAAAAATAACATTTTTGTTACTTCATGGAAACGTTAGGGAAATGTTTTTACATCTAAAGTTGTTTGCTGGGAAGTGTGGTCCTTTTTTATTACAACACACTCTGTTGGCTGGTGTTATTGCTTCGTTAAACAGGCAGTTTGTCTCTCTCAATATGAATCTGTGCTGGTTTTAATGTGGAGTTATAAATGATAACGCGCAGGAGGGCTGCATGAATGAATATTTTACCTGATGAGTCACATGTGAATCATAGGACGCAAGGTGCCTTTTATTTTAATCCTGTTAATCTGACCTGTCAAGCTTGGACACACGTACAAAACCACAGTTATGACTCGCGTTCATACATGCTCACTGATCCCAGATCAGTGACTCGTTCCTGTAAATGGTTCCTTAAGGGTTTCTAATTTAAGAAAGCAGTTCCAAGAACATTATCTAACCTGGGCGAAAGTAGAACGACGCTGGTGAGAGATAAGAGATGTTTAAACAAGGAGTCAGCTGATTTTCAGGAAAATATGCGGAATTCTGCGGAATGGATATCAAATGAAAACTAACACTGAAAGCTGAACGCATTCGTTTAGTACCCAAAATACTGAAGCAAATTTAAGCAGCAGGGGATATCTGTGTGAACAATCGTCCGAATCTGCCAAAATCTGATTCTGTGTGGGCTTGTGTAAAAATCTAAATACACTATTTGATCAAAAGTGTGTGGACAGCCCCTAATTAACAAGTTAGCTAGGTCTCTTTAGTTAGCTAATCTTGGGGAACCTTGGATTGTAAGAATGTTCCCCTGATGTTTCCATTAAGTAACAAAAACGTTAAAAATGTTGTTTCAACAGAGTGAGAGTTCAAAACGTCCATTTTTTTAGTATTAACATTATTGTTTGGTTGGAAGAACTTTATTCAAACATTTTTTTAATTCTGTAATGTTTTTAAAACGTTCCACTAACTACTTAAGAAAAACATTTATGTGTATGAATATATATAATGTTAAAAAAGACCTGCTAACGTTACTGCAAGAACATTTTTAATAACTCTGAGGAAACTTTTAGAGAATGTCAGCCAACATTCTGAGAACGTTCCCCGTTAGCTGGGAAGGCCCTTTTCTGTTCCACCATGACAATTTTGCACCTGTGCAAAAACTGAGGTCCATAAAGACACGGTTTACTGCAGTCAGTCTGGTGTGGAGGACCCAGACCTGAACCTTCTGAAATCCCACCAGCAAACTGGACCACAACACCATTTACTCTGTATTAAATATCATTTTAAGTTAAACATCCTCAGCGCAGTCAACAGGAAGTCCTGATTCTAGCACAGAGGAAAGACGTTGAGATCAAACCACAGATGTGTAAGGATAGATGTCTTTAACTCTGTAATCTGTGTGTGTGTGTTGAGAGCCAGTGAGAGAGAGAGAGAGAGAGAGAGAGAGTGTAGTTAATACCGGTCAGTCAATAGAGCACAGTTCAGCATGCGTTAATATGGCTTAGCATGAGCTCCTGAGTTCATACACAGGCCACAGAGAGTGATGGCTATAATGACAGTAGGTTACTATCTCTCTCTCTCTTCCTCTCTTTAATGAGAAGTTGTTCTTAAGGAGAGTGTCACATATTTCTAAATTACGACTTAAAAGTGGTGCTTCTGTGGACATGTGAGAGTCATTTAAATCCACTGAATAAAACACAGTCGCTGCATCGCGCAATGACTGCGCTTCAAATAAAATCCATATTTCCGTACTACATGCAGCATTTGTAATGACACACACATGCACTTGCTCCAGCGCACCCACGCATGGGCTACACAAACAGCACCGCGACATATTTTTGTAATGACTAAAACGTTTTTCTTTCGGTTGTTTTTCTCCCGGCATTATTCACGGCCGTGGATCCAGCGCACGCTCCTGGTTTGCAGGCCCTCTTAAATTTTTCCCGTGTTTTTCAGGGGAATTTCAGACATCTGGTTGTTCCGTTTGATCTCATTACAGGAAAGAGGCTGAACTTTGGCTCACTTGTGGACACAGTGTGACACAGCCACTGGAGTGAAAAGTGATCCGTTCTGGGCAAAAACAGATAAACAATCTTAATAACCCTATCGGAGGGGCCTAAACTTAGCCTGCGCAAACGCAGCATGAAAACGGGATGGAATAAGAGGAAATTACGGTAGGGAGAAAGTTTCCAGTAACTGTTAGTGAAGGACACTTTGGTCTAACTGCTCGTATTGTCTCCATCCCTTCTTGCATTAATACACACACACACACACACACACACACATATGCTTGTACCAAAGACACACAGTGTGAGTGGTCTGATAATGTGAATGTGATGGTAGCCTGAGTCATACTAAACACTCTATGCGGGAAACCTTTTTTAAGACACGCTTCATAGTACGCTGAACGAAGATTAAGGATTGTGCTGTTTGAACAGGTTTTCTACAAAAACAGGAAGTGTGGGTGCGACATCTGTCGTTTTTAATATCCAATAGGCTTTAGGTATGTCACAGGTGGGTGGAGTTAGAGCTCGGAAGCGATGTTCTAGTTTTACGGAACATATGATTGGACAAAAATGGGTGTAATGCATTGTGAATTCTAAAGGCGTGTGCTAAAACTGATTTTGGCTAGCATAAGAGGTACGCTAGCCAATAGGTGGTCTCGAAGTTAACGCAAATGGACTAAAAGCGACGCAGCTGTACTTCTGAATTTCACTTTGTACAGATACACTTGACAAATATCGGCTTGCGACAAAAGAGGTTAGGAAATTACAGTGACCTGCGACTACAGATTCCCAGGGAGTCCCGAACTAAATGAGGCGTTCTGAGGAACACTCCTGGGAAACCCTGCCTGTGCTCATCCGAAAAGGTCGTGCCAACAGACGCAGCACTGCGCAATTCAGTGCTTTTGCATGTCTTCACCCGCAGTGTGCAACTTTTTACGCATGTCTGTTATCTTAACCCCTCAATGAGATTAAAGGGGACGTTTATGTATACAAAAGAATTTTGTTTTTTTTACTCGCCCTTATGCATCTGTGATTGTCTGTGATGATTTTTTAATTTCATTGCATTTCTCTACGCAATGGCACAAGCGGACAGCAGAGTCAACATTCTCATGTCTCATTTTGTGTTCCACGGAAGAAAGAAAATTAAACCGGTCTGAGTAAATGATAAGGCAGGATGAGGAAATGAAGGCTGGCAGAAACAATAGGACTTTAATTTTTCAGTAAGAAAAATTCACCTTGAAATCAAAAGTATTCCTGTTTTTATGGAATAGTGTTTACCATAAATGATTTATCCGTACGCTTCATTATTTTTTCAAAATTCATGTGCCCCCATAGCTTCTAATCGAAAAGGAATGTCAGACCGTCTCTGATGATGTCAGTATGATGGCTTGGGTGGAGTCAGAGCTGTTAACCACTCCCCTCAAACAGTAGTCTGCTGTGAGTTTTGAAACGGCTACTTTCCTACAGCCAATCAATTCCCAGTGTACAAAACAAACCACGCCCTCAATTTTTCAGTTTCATTTTAAATTGTCAGAACACTGAGGTCAGTTGCAACTGACGGTTCACGTGGACTTTAACCCTTTGAGTATCTTGCTCGAGGACACAACGATGATGTGAATAAGCCAATGACCTTTTAATAACCTGCCTAATTTTTCCCATTATGCCTCTACACCACCTTAGGGGACCTAAAATCAGACTATTAATTCTAAAACAATAAACTAGGTATTTTAATGAGCACGAACTAAACACATTGTGTAATCGCCAGCACATTTATATTCAAAGTTTTCCGAGAAATGACACATCCTTGTCTATGAGGGAATAGCTCTTCTTGGAAGTCTCATGGCCCCAAATATTACTGTACTGCATACGTAATTGAATAAGTACCATAAGCATGAGTCTTAATTGACTCATGTCTAGCCACCAGCTAAAGCCCGCATAACTTTCACCCCCCCGCAATCCTCAGGGATGTCTGTGCTACCACCAGCCCCATGTCCGCCCCTCCCCGCAGGTTTACAGTGCGCATTTGTTCTGCATTTTAGCGCACTCGCGTTGATGCGCACTTCCTGTGACTCACGCCGCATGCGGGCCCTAAATCAGATCATCTGTCAGCGAGTTCATCTCGGCGGCGCTTGACAGCGACGAGAAAATAACTCGGCCGCAGATGACTGCGTGTTGTTCACACAGTCTTTGCTTTGAGGGCTTGTCAGCGGTGCAAGGTCAACCTTCCAGCTAACCGCAGGGGCGAGTCATAAAGCCCAGATCCCAGATTTCAGGGCCCAGAGCCAGGGCCACTTCCCAAAACCAAAGTTTAACAGTAAACGTGCAACTTGTTCCCAGAAACCAAGCATGGGGCCCGGTCACGTTACAGTCCAGTGCACACAACAGATAAAGACTATGTTGAAGTTATGTTGCGCTCGGTCAGGCTAATTATAGCACGTTTAAAACATTACAGCACTACATTCTGACAGTATTTACTCGCTCTAATGTTCCACCTGTAACACATTGTGACACGTCAAGTGTGTACATATTGCAGCGTGAAGCAATAAGAAAACATTTTAAAAAATAACTTAAATGTTCCCAAAAGCAATAATAAATTAGCAATAATTTTTGGTTGCACTATGAGTATGTTCGTCTGTATATTTTATTGGTTAAAGCCGTGATCTTTTTTGGTTAAAAATGAATAAAAATCAGTTACTGAGCGTGTACATGACAAATAAGTGTTTAAAACTGGCTTTTTCCCTTATTCTGATTCACAACTGTAAGTTTATAATAATGATTTATAAATTAAGATGTCGGGTCAGATTTCTTGGGAAATGTCAGTTTGCCTTCATTTGACTTCAACATACGTAATAAAGTACGTCACCTGCAATTTTGTGTTTCAAACAGAGGTGGCGGTAGAGAGGCGAAAGTTACGAATTGCAGCTTTAATAATTCCAATTCGTTATCGTCACTGCAGTCAGAACAATCAATCAACTAAATCCATATTAACCATTAACAGCAGCAGTCTCTTAAATGTAATGTAAGTTATAGACTCTCATGGCAGACGGTTCGAAACCGTAAAACAAGTCTGATATGATTATGCTGCTGGTTATTTTTGCGAATAAGGTTACCGCCCACCTCATGTTACATTACAACATCCCATGCTAGAATGAAACAAAATCCGCACGGACACACGGTATCCCAGACATGCGATGTAAAACAGAGAGATTGCCACCCTGTAATTTCCTGCTGGAGAACTGTAACCTGTCTGTTATTAATGAAAGTGATGAGCACTATGAGCCCCCCACTTTTAACCCCCCCTCCTTCTTTCAGCTTCAGATTCGGCAATGACGTCCTGCTTCAATTGCTTTTCAGCCGGCAAATTAACAAACAGGTCCGTTTTTCAATATCTCTCCCTGTGGTAAATGAATACCATGAGATTGTTTAAAGATAGAGAACGTTTACGTGTCTGAATGCAGAACCGCTTTCCAGTTAAAAGAAGAAAACATCCAATTTATTCAATACAACAGAAACATCTGAACAGAGAGAGATGGAGAGAGAAAGAGATGGAGAGAGAGAGGCAGAGAGACGGGGAGAGACTGAGAGAGAGATGGAGAGAGAGACAGAGGGAGAGACAGAGGGAGAGACAGAGGGAGAGACAGAGGGAGAGACAGAGAGAGAGACAGAGAGAGAGAGAAAGAGACAGAGAGAGAGACGGAGAGAGAGACAGAGGGAGAGAGTGTTAGGGTGGAGGAATTAATCTAGCTTTCATAGGAATGTCTGGGCGTCACACAACTGCAACTAACTTCATTGTCCACTGGTCCGTAATGCGCATGTTAAATAAACATTTCCTTATTGTTACGTAACATTACGCGTGGGCAAAGTCCTTCACTGCGGCCCTTATCTAATGAGATATGAAATATCGCCAAAACCATAACAAACAACAGTCATATTTGGTACTATTTACAGACTGAATGTTACTACAGTAAATATACAAAGAAACACAAATGTTTTGGCTGTCTTCAGGATGTGATTGTAGTTCTAAATCTCTCTGTGGCCCTTGAGCTGGAAGCCTGAGAACAATGATGTCATTATAAAACCAAGGCAGGTCTGAACAAACTAAACCAAAATCACACACCAAGCTACCTACTGACCTCCAGAGAAGTGTGTACTTCAGAAATAAACCGTACACTGACACTGTAGGCATTACAGCTACATCTCCTACGTTAATCCGAGATTTGTTTTAATATCTTAGACAAGCCACGTACATTTTGTGGGACACATGGTTTCTGTGGCATTGTGCTGGTAGCCCCGCCCACGGTGAAAACTCATTGGTCCAAAATCTTGCTCTACAAAATGTTCTAATTGGCTGTGAATTAAGATCTGCGTTTCTGGAGGTCACGTTTATTTACATTGTACAGAAGCGCAGTGAATTAATAGCTTGTGTTGTTTTTACATATAAATAATGAAAAAATTAATTGAATTGTATACTGCATTGTAGCACATAGGGTTAGCACATAGGATTATATTTATGCTGTAATCCTTCATTTTTAATGCAGGATTAAATGCAATACAAAGCCAAAGCCTGGAGTCCATACCTGCGCCATTCCATACCAACCACAAACATGTTATTAAAAACCACCCACACGCTCCACTGTTTTGCTTTGACCCACCATTGGCCCTGAAGCCGTGATGTAATCTCATCTTGTCATTTTCTCCCAACTCAAGTAGGACAGCCCAATTAAGTTCTTCAAGAGTTACTCAACAGCACCGCATCGCAAAACATGTTCCCCCATGTTTTCCTGCGGGCACGATTTGCCTGCGCAGCGACGCACACACGTTCACAGCCGTTTGAAAGAGTGACACACTGATCAGTTCCCACTGTGTTGTTTTCTCTCCGTTTCACAGCTTTGCATCCCTGATCGTTTTTTATTCCTCTGCATGCAGGGCCGACGCGCTAAACCTTTGTTCCTGCAGCTGCGCACAAAAGCGCGTGGCCAAAGCAGGTAGTTTTTTTACGTCAATGCACTGAGACGTGGCATCGCAGCAGAATGATTCACAGCTGCCCAGATTGAGTTACTTTCCTTTTGACGTACTTGGCTCTTAGTTTCTCTCTCTCTTTTTCACACACACACACACACACACACACACACACACACACACACACACACACACACACACAGACTCTTCTACCCTAGCCAGGTTCCAAAACCTAGTGTGCTGTCTACCTGGACAGCATTTTAAGCCCTCAATAGTCATGCTTTGAAGACATAGGCTATTCCAAAATGCAAACATCTTTTATATTCTTCATGGGCAAACATATCCCAGAATGCATTGCAATGAGCTTTTTGACCGCAGATATGCTTAACAGTAAAGCACTGAATTGAACTCGATGGACTGTTTTGTTTTATATTTCTGTTATTTTTGGTTTTTAATATTGTATTGTATTGCTAGCGTAGCAAATTCAACGTCAAACTGTATTGGAATGAACTGCTAGCCATGACCGCCCTGCGCTTCATTTAAAACTACATTTTTCTGTGTCGCACAAAACTGCTGCTTGTGTACAGCAAGACAGCGCACCGGGTTCTGGAACAAAGCTAATCTCTCGCCTTAATTTCTCCCATGCACACACACACACACACACACACACACACACACACACAAATATACAGCCACACTCTTTTCATACAGTAGAATATCCATAGTTTCTATCAACAATATGCTAATACTTTAGTACTGCGTCTTACCTTAACTTGGATTACGCATCCTAGATGTTCTAGGTCTGCCAACATCCGGAAAGCACCTGTTCTGGGACCACCAGTACAGCTCCACTGAAAAACAGGTTAAAAGACACATGAAGATGTGTCTCTGTAACAGAGGGTGTGTACCTGTACGCCCGCCCAGCCGTACAGACACACACACATACAAAAATGTAAAAGGAAGCACACACCCCTTGGGAAAGAGAATCAGAAACCTGGTGTTGCTAGTGAGAACGAAACTGTGTGTGACACTTGCTTTTCCTAACACATACACACACACACATAAAATCTAAAAGTAAACTGTGTCAATATTACTATGGGGTGTGTAGTCAAGATTTAGGCTATGGTTGGTGTGTGTTCACTGCAAAATTTTGGTTCTACAAGTAGGCAAGTGTAGTTTGCACTATTTACAGAAGTCAGATAAGCTACACCAGACTCGTGTTTCAGTTCCTACGCCCTCAGATCCCTACAGGAAAGATAAATAGGAGCTTTTAAATATCACAATTGTTTCTCCTAGACAGCAGTGAGATTACACAGAGAGTCTTCTGCTTCTCTGATGATTCTCACGAGATAAACACACTAGTGATCTCAAACTGTGCTCAGCTTCGCCAAAATGCCCATATTTCTTATTAAACTCTTCGAGGATAAAAGATGTATTATAGATTATAATCTAATTAATTATAATCAGTATAATATTTTACCATTTGTATTTCTTCTAAGTGATTTAAAAGGAAACATTCTCAGACAAATCCGACGCTTAATGGCTCAGTTATCTTTTACTTAAGTCTTTAATTCATGAAAGGGAAAAACTCTAAGTAATATTTTTCCTCTGGGTCTCCCTAACACACACACACACACACACACACACACATTTCAACATTTCTGTAATCCAGAAAATCACTCTGCTCTGAATACTAAGAAACATGGCAGTGTTTAAATGTCGACCCGGTCACACACTCCGCGACACTTAAACACTGAGTAACTGTAATAGTGGCACCCGAGCCCGTTACCGTGGAGACCGGGGAGGAGAGGAAGTCTGCCTCATTCCTCAATTCCGGGTGCCCTCTCCCATCCAACTGTGAACACACAGTCATCCTTAAAGTCACTTAAAACACAGGCATACATATCATACAGTGGAAAAATCAGTGACCCGTGCGTTTTTTCGTCCTGATCTTGCAACATTTAAACTACTATTGATTAAACTCTGGCCTGACCTGAAATATTTCGGGGATTCTGACGTCACCCGATGGCGTTAACGAGACTTATTAAAGTCGGTGATGATTAAAGCGCAGAGTAGCACTGATAGATGAGTTAACCGGGCGTTAACAAGCGTTAACTTTTCACCAGTGGACGCAATGAGGCCTTCGAAAATGCGAGCGTACACAAATCTACGGCACGAAAATATGCAAATGAACAGCAGTTGCGATGTACACACATGTAAATACACTAGCGCCCGAGCTACGTTTATGTTTCGCAAAATTTTATTTGCACGCAAATAATCAAAACATCAGTTTTGGATAAGATATCAAGGAATGTTACTATTATTCTAGAATGGGTAAAATAATCAAGTAACGAGTAGGCGTGTCCAAACGTTTGATTGGTCGTGTATCTGGGGGTGGTGATAACGATGGTAATAAAGGTGATAGATTAACCGATGGACAGGTGCATTTAATAGGTCAAGGTGCGTCCTGGCCACGCCCACCACCTACAGCTGCGTTCAACAACAGGCTGAACCGAAGCCGAGATGTTGGTGGACACAGACACAGAACAACAAAGTCAACAACAAATGTGATTGTGTGAGAGGAACAAAATGTGATTGTGTGACAGCGACAAAATTAGAGAGAAAAAAAAGATAAAGGAGCGAGAGATGAATGTTATAAAATATAAGTGACTCAGCAGTACTAACAAAACCTTCCCAAACCAGAAAATGTGCTTTAAATACCATTACGCAGTTTTAAACTGTACAGTCAATGGTACTGTACACCGTTCATACTTGAGAAACAAGACTTTGAAAATCCCTTGAACGTTTATGGCTTATGATTAGCTCTGCTGAATTTCCCCTACAATAAAATATTAGATTATATCAAATATTAGAAATATTAGAAATATCAAAATGGCTAGAATTTACTAAGTCACTTTGTCTCTAACATCATATTGTGGTCCAGTAGCTCAACTGGTACAGCACTGCACTTGTTGTAAAGTTAAGGTCGTGGGTTCGATTCCTAAGGAATCCACTGCTAATAAATCAACACATTAAATGTGTGTCAAAAAAATGACCAGCTGAACAGGCTAAATTTGATTTGAAATGTTCTGTTCATCCAGATCATCCAGCCTCTTGCTCAGATGCTGGTTCACCTGTATGCTGGAGACTTCTGGTCTCCACTGAAGAAACAGACACTCATACCAGCCACCGATACACAAATCTTTCCAACATATTTCAGTGAAAGTCAAACATCAATGACTTACAGATTTTAAACAGAACACTTACTGCAGAAGTCTTCTGACTTCACAGAGTCCTCAACGGTCAGTAAGAGAATCCAGTAAGTTCTTCGACGAGGAACCTTGCTGTTCTGCCTTCCACAACCGAGTGATCGCTCGCTAACCACCACTCTTGTTACTTTCCGCTGACTGCGTGTATGTGTGTGCGCGCGTTTTGCACAGTCATACACGACACATCCAGTCAAGCGATTCCTGCCAAGTGAGTCCGCAGGCAAACAATCTCACTTTCTCTCTCTCTCTCTTCCTCTCCCTCCCTCCCTTCTCTTTTCTCTCAGTCTCTCTTTCAGTGAAAGCTTTATGTGTCATCTATCACACACTGATTAATTTGTAGCCGTACTGCTAATGTTTCCACCAGAGTGCGCTGCTGAACGCGGTTTAGGCGACTTTGAAAGCACGTTGCCTCAGCCACGCCGGTTACACAGGAATGTTGCTTTGAGGCTGCATTGAGAGGACACGAGTGGAAGTGAATCAGCTCAATCAAAAACAACGAGTCACCACAACAGATGTTTGGAAGAAAAGTGGCTTTTTTAAACCGCTTGCAACTTGTAATCATCTGGAAAGTAAGAGGGAAATTTTTGCTCAAATTAGTGGTTGTAAATACTACTGGTTCAGTGAAACCAAATGAGCTGCAGTTTAAAAGATATAAACACGATTCGCTTACAAATCATTCCTGTGACAATTCGTGTACACATTGGACGGTTAGTTATGCTTATTTATACGCATGTAATATTGATATATGTATGTGTTTATGAGAATGGAGCTCACAATACTGGAATGCTCATAAACATAACTACACATTAGCCGAACCCCGCACTTACAACAGGGGTCATAAACAGATCCAAAGCAACAACTGACTGAACATATACGATGTTTATTATACAGTTACAAAGAGCGAGATATTGATCCAATGAGATTTCACTGTGGGGGGGCTACCACTTAAATGACAAATGAAATGACATAAAAATGAGTTCAAATTATTACATATACTATATATATTATATTTGCTTTAATAAATAGCAGGTATTCGCTTAAACGTTTCCTCCTTTTTGGCAATGCAAAGGTTCTGGGTTCGAGTCCCAGGGAACACATACTGATAACATTCATAACTTGTAATTAACTTCAGATGGAAGCATCCGCCATGATTCATACATGTGAATGTTTTTGCGCCACGCCTGGATTAGGACAGCGCGTAAAGCTTACTCAGATCGCGAAATGCGCTCAAGCCTCGTAAGAATGAAAAGGCAGATGAACAGACACAAACATCCCAGCAGTGTGAATTCTGAAGAACGAATATGAAAGTTCTAACACTTTCAACTCTTTCACTTTCTCTCTGACTCTGTTGTTACTCAGGGGAAATTCCACGTGCACACGCTCATCTGGAAGGCCGGCCACCATTACAGGTGCTGTTTCCACTCACTCCACTGGAATCCCGCGGCAGACCTCACACACACACACACACACACACACACAAGGGCAGACACAGCCAAAGCTGGCGCCGCACTGCGACGAGATCACAGACTCGGAAGGTCGACTCACGCTACGGTCATTTCCCCCCGCTCGCAGGAATGTGAGGGTATGTGTACGCTCTTCTACGGTTCCTGCGCTGACCCCTCACCCAGTTCAGCATCCCATCTTTACTTGATGAGCAAGTGAGTCACTCGATCCTGCACTTTCACTCGCTGTAATTTGTCAGTCACTACCCACAATCCTCCAGCAGCACTCGCAGTAGGAATCTGCCAAAATTGGCCACTTCCTCCTGCTGTTTAACTAACCCTCATCCTCAGACAGTCTTTTATCTCAAGTCCCTCCAAAAACGCAACAGGGACCTCCCACGGGTATCTGAGTGAAGTCATCTGCTGATTTAGACTCGTTTTCAATGTCAATTATTGTCTCTTCTATCTGGACATAAAAGGACATTTCCTCCTTCTGCCCAGTTATCACCGACAGTGATTTTATTACTGGAGGTTACTGTAACATTTGTTCCTGTCATCAGATGCCTTACTGTTGAGACTGGCTGCATAATTTAGTTGATGAAAATCTGAGATCTGTGCTGATAAAAACGTTGTTCCATTTATACAAGGAATAAACAAGGAAGATTATAAATACTAGATATACATATTAATATTTAAATATTAATCTTGTGCAGGGGAAAGAGTTTATATATAAATGATGATGCACGGTGCGTCATTTTACGAAAAAAAAAATGCGTTAAATCATTGCATTGAATCAAACGTATTCAGAATGTGATTTCTGAGATGGTTTTCCGTGCATCATTTCATGTTATATCACTACATGCGGGCGGAGATAAATCACGAAGAACAGATAAAGTTGCGTCACATCATTGCTTATTTGTAAAGGTTTTAGACACGCCCACATTGGCTCTCTTCAATTGTAGTCAATTCTGTCACATCGCACGATATCCCCAACTCCCTTAATAAATGAATGACATCAGTTCGCTGTCAGTGATAACGCCCCAGTGTTCTGATTCCCCTGAAATCTATTGTGATTGGTGGAGAGGGTGCGGTGTGACACTTTTTCATTGGCTCTCAGCTGTCATCTGTGGCTCAACAGAGGAAGGAGTGTTGTAAGACAGGGCCTGAATCTCTTTACGACCTGGTTTCACAACGTGTACCGTCAAGCAAACACCTGCCCACACATTAACAAACACACACACATTCCAGACGTTCCCCTGGACAGGTAAACAAAGACACCATTACACACACACACACACACACACACACACACACGCTTCATCACTGTTAACAGAGGAACTATTAGATTACATAGACAAACTACACAGTGACCCCTGACCCGTTTTTAAACTTATCCTCCCTCCTTGGATTGACTTAAACCGGTAAGCAACACCCTAGCAACCACTTGCTAGTAACCCCTTAGCAACATCTCAGCAACCATCAAAAACTTCTCAACTCATCTAACTCACACACGCACACACACACGTTATCAAATGATCATTTTGATAAACACACATTAATTTCCACAAATACATTCTTTGCAATAAAAACTCTTATCTGAAAGACAACAATCATTTTTTCTTGTGTTAAAGAACCAGAACATTCATTATTTAACACATTATGTAACTTCATCAGTTAACAGACCTTCTAGCTTTTAGTTTAATAATTGAGGCCTCGAGATGTTTGTTCTTCTGTTACCATAGCGACAAAGACGCATGATGTTTAAAGAACTACAGCATGCAGAAGTATACGTGTGTATATTTATTGATTTACCTGAGTGGTGCTTGACTCTGCAAATTTGAGCACCACAATGTTGTGTTCTGGTGGTTGCTAGGGTGTTTCAGGCGGTTGTTTACTAGTTTTACACAACTCAAGGAATCCTTCACATCTGAAGCGCGTGTGGAAAACAGTTTTTCAGCGGACTGCAGTGAAAAACATGCTTACGGGATTTTAAAGAATGAACAACAGTAACAGAGATGCTTGTCGTAGCATGCGGCACTAATAACCACAATTATTTTTTATGGGAGAACACACAAACACACAAATAAACCCCCAGATTTAGGTTCACATGAAAGCTTCCTCCGTATAAGATATATAATTATGAAGCTCTGCTGCCGTTTATAAGCTTCGGTGATGTATAATCAGAGAGAACATTACGATGTCAGTCATACTTCAACATGCATATTTACGGTACATTACCGTTTCTGTTAAAATCAATATACACACATCTCACAACTGTACTTGTCAGAGCAACTATTCCCTTTTACCCAGCGAACTATTGGTTGTAAGAACGTTTCTCTAACATTTCCATTAAGTAAAAAATTGCTAAAAATGTTATTTTGAATGTTTTGTGGATGCTAAAAACATCCAGTTGTTAGACGTTGTATTAACGCTATTGCTTAACTGCCAATTTTTTATTTCCACTAGCACCTAAGAGTGTTTATATAAATATGTAACGTTAAAAAAAGGTCTACTAATGTTTCCAAAAGAACATTGTTGATAACTTTAGGAGCACTTAGACAACATTAGCTAGCGTTCTGAGAACATTCCCGTTAGGGAACTGGGTAGTTACACTATATCGAGTCCTGTAAATGTGATGAGTCGCTCTTTTATCACCATGGCGATTTGTCACCCTTAAAGACGGTTAACTTAATGGACATTCTACCTCGTCTCTCCTCTGCGTCTTTCAGCATCAATTGCTCGGAAGTGAGCGCTGACCACACAGAATCAATACTGGAGCAGAAGATATGACTGTATATGGATTATGACGATCAGTATTCATCTGTGCAAACTCTGAGAAACCCATAATAACTTCACAGTGATAATGAGTCGAAGGCATTAGGGGATATTTATGAGATTTATTAAGGAAATGCATCAATGTACATTTATTGGCTATGAATTTCTCAGAATAGTGGATCTCAAGCCCCCCAGTGTCCACAATATTTAACCCCCCCCAACAAAATAACCCAATAAAAGAATCTAGATGATAAGATTCGCTAGCCAAACACAAACAAATATCTCGATTTTTAGCTTATTTCATTGCTTGTTTTGTCTTACTTTGAATACTTTAAAGTAATTTGAATCCCCCTTGTAAGTTTGTTGAGGCTTTCTGGTTGAGGAACTCTGAAGGTTCTTTGAAGGGTGAGGATAATGAACAGAGCCAGATTCAAACCCGGGTCTCCCACATGCTTGACCACACAACACATTAAAGGCACCACATCTATGATTTGTGTGTTAATTTGATAATGCTGCCAGCGACCAATAAGGGTGAAGTTCTCTCGCCTCCATTTAACATCATTTCCAAAACGGCATCAGTTCCCCACAATCGCTGCAATTAAATGGGAACAAATGGCAGTGTGACTTATAATTAAACAATACGATTTCAAACACGAGCAGTGCTGTGTTCGTTAAACAGTTCATACCAAACACCTGTTATTTTATTAAACAAATTTCTGTGTCATCCTTTTAATGTGATAATCCCTAACATAACAGAAAGTTGCTAGGAAACAAAAGCAACAATCTGCTATAGGTGCTGTGCTGTGATAGGATAAACAGGTGTTTTCATAAGCTGTTTTCATAAGGTACATTTTTGCCTGGCTGCAACCGTACATTGACCAATCAGTAACAACTTGCAACATGAAATCACGCTGATTTAAAATCTGTAATAATACATCTGAAGCCTGTGTTTCTACTTGTCACTGTAGGCGGTCGATGACTTTCACTGAATAATTGCTTTCTTCAAAGAGGTCCAGCGCTACACTCACAACCACCCAGTAAATAAACACGGGATCAAGTCTTCCTATGGCGCGTGGGAGCCATGGAAAGCTCTGAGGAACACCAGAGAACAACCAGAGAAAAGCTTGGTGTTCCCGATAAAATGGCATAAACCTCGGAACAAAATCCGGCAATGCCAGAACCACTCATGACCGCGACGTTGTCGATGAGTAGGCCGCACTCATCCGAAACTCCGCCCCGGGCCAGATGGTTGTAAAACAACAGTTTTGGTATGTCTAAGCAATTACCACAAGAAAACGCCCATCCTGTTTCTGTGCGCCTATGATATGCCACCTATGACCAAAGCCGCCGCCCACCAGTCCATCCGCGCATCCCTGCCAAAAACAGCCTCTCCCCAGGGTGTGATACGCGCATAGTGCTGCTAATGATGCCTCTGATGTTAGCCTGGTCTTTGCTGCTTTGTTAATGGTCTCATTAAAAGGTCTGTTACTGCTGAGCAGTCCCTCAGTTCTGGAAAACAGCCCTGTGGTACATCACACACACACACACCATCATGTTCTCCTTGAAATGCAGCACTTTGTCATTTTAACTGCCATTTAAACTCAGAAACATCTATATGTTTTGTGTTTTAATGGTTGCAGGTAGTAACAGGATGAATATGTTGGGTTTACAGCAGGCCGCAGGTCTTTACTGTATGACTGTGGCTGGGTTGACGAAGTGGTGGCACCGCCATCTTGTGGTCAGTAAAAGAATTGCGGACACAAACGTCATTTTCTGAGAACATGACAGGTGTATGAAACTAGCCGACAATGCTAGGGCGTTGTGGGAGATTGGTTGGTAGGTTAACTGGTTCTGGTAGTTGTTTACTTACTAGTCCAAGTCAAAAAGCCCATCCCCAAGTCTCAGTAAGACTCTAGTCCCCTCACATTGCTCAGGTCTTTCATTACAAGTCAATGGATTTTTTTAGCTTGTTTTTCACCAGCGTTCACTATTTAACATTTGGGGTTTTTTAAAAAAATTCCCTAGCATTAC
Organism: Botia almorhae; assembly: GCA_036877575.1. Taxonomy (NCBI): domain Eukaryota; kingdom Metazoa; phylum Chordata; class Actinopteri; order Cypriniformes; family Botiidae; genus Botia; species Botia almorhae. Next base: position 163,482 of record JAZGTJ010000029.1, on the reverse strand, counting down.
CTATGAGCAATAATCATACAAGCAACACTAAATATGTTCCACCCCTGCGGGGTTCAATTCTCTGTTTGCAGCAGTGAAAAATAACGCCTGTACTGACACACAGATACTGACACGGACAAAATTGCACTGGTCGGTCTACAAAACAGGCCGGGCATATCGTGCATTGCGGTCCGCTGGCCCCCCCCCACCCCACGGGGCGGTACTGGTGTCACATAGAGGCCACGGAATGACTCAATCACAAACTAATAGCGCTAAACAGGAAATGAAAACAGCTTTTTGTTTAAAAAACTGAAAAATCCCCTTTTTTTAAGAATGATCTCCATGACATTTTCTGGACGCACGTGATGCTTGTTTATCATCGTGGCAGCTCTTGGCAAATGCAGAGCTGAACATTGTGTTACTCAGTGTCTTTTTACAACAAGCGTAAGTCTGGCCAAAGAATGTTGTTTTTTGGCCTCACCTTCAGCACTGACTGCATGTTTCTCTGCCTGCGCTCACTCTCTGTCTGTCTGCTGTCATTTATTGCTGTTTTAATTTTAGGCATTTTCGGACGTAATTGTACGTAGTGTTTGCCTGATAACCTTCACAACATCCGCAAAGACCTATATCTAGGCCTAATATCTAGGGCGTTGCTAGGGAGGTCTAAATGGTTGCTAGGGCGCACTGCTCAGCAGCTCAAGTTTAAAAAACGCAGGGCCCCTTTTAATGTACAGTAAATTTATGGGATTTCAAATCAATCATAAGGAAATAGTTCTGATCATGAAAGTACGCTTAGCAAGCACCATTGATGATTATTTATGTGTCATTTATAAGTATCTGCTCTCATTTGATCTATGTTCATACCCAAATTCACGATCCGTATTCCCTCTCTTTTGTGTTGCATTTTCAGCGTGTCGTATGAACTTCCTGCAGCAGCACCTTAAGCACCTCATAACTGCAGCCCCTTTTTGCATGCGTTTACCAACCTCACCCTTAAAAACTCAATTCAAAACTTCTAGAAAGAAAGGCATGAGAACAGAAAAACGCCCCTCACAAATTTCTCTTTGACTAAACGTGTCACAGCTTTTAAACACTTTGATACGGATCTCTGGTACGGGACACTTTCAGATGTGTCGTAAGCAGAGCGAGATTCGAAAGCGGTTCTTTCGCACAACTGTAGTGTGGCCTCAGTCCCCCGGAAACCCCAGAGAGTGCATCGCTTTCCTAAGAAAGCGGTACATCCCCGCAGGTCTGGCACTCAGCCAGGGACCCGCCATCCAACCACAATCAAAACAAGCTTGATGGACACGTCATTCAGCCAATCACTTTGCTCAGTCATTTTGGGGCTGGCCTATCATGGCTGATTCATTTCGGAACAACACAGCCTGTGCTGTTCTGACTGTGCGTGTTAACCACACACACACGCACGCACATCTATTTTACTATAAACTCGCACAGGGGAAACTTTCATTGCTCTGAGGCTGTTCTTTGGAGTTTAAAATAACAGCTGAATTTTCTTTAAAGAAATCTTGTGATGCATTGCCAGAAAACCGAATGGCAAAGATATAATAATTTTACCCTGGAAGAATTTATTCCGAAATGACTTATTGGGCGGAAATTTTAGCACAGATAAATATTGTTCAATTCTGAGATACTGTTGAGCTCTTTCATGAGATCTAAAACTCGGGAACATTTAAGATTACTTGAGTCTTTTTCTCAGGAGAAACATCTCAAGATTTCAACATCTCTAAGATTTCAACATTTGATCTCCATTTACTCTCATCGCTAACTAGAAGACACGATAGAATATCTTAAAGAAATATAAGTCTGTTGTCCTGTTTTTCAACGGCTTCTGGCAGCTGGTTAATATGTTAACATGACATAATGTGACACATGACATAACTGGGAATACAGCGTCTGTCACATTTTCTCTCATGAGCTCGGAAGTCCAGCAACATTTGTGTGACTCACTGGACTCATTTGTAATCCTATTTTATATAACGCGAAACATTAGCGAAACAAAACGCGTCACAAACTTTGAAGAGTCAAAGAAATGTACGTCCAAGCCTTCAGACAGAACCGTAAGCAGTTTGTATATGTTTGTACCTAAGCAGATGTGTTTGTTTTACAACATAGTGTGTGAGGATTAATGTCTAATGTGTGACCGTGCCATGCGCATAAACACTCCAAAACAAACAAACAGGAAAGTTCAAATAGAAAAGATTAACAGACTGACCCTTTCAAAATAATGCGTATGGGCGATTTGTACTCACCTCGCTTTTCTCTCTCTCTGTTCTTTGGCTCGGAGTCTCTCGCTCTTAATCTGTTGAGACACGTTGAGGAACAGGTGCTTGAAAAAGAGCAAAAAAACTGACAAGTGCACGGTGCCGTTTCCCTCATCAAATGATCTCTCACATCTCTGTCTCTCTCTCTCTCTCTGTTTCAGTTGCCAACAACTGTATCTGTATCTCTGGGTAATGAAACTTCACACACACACACACACTGCCACAGATATAGCTGTGCAAACTCTCTCTCGAATCATCTCCAAAGTCCACAGTCTGTGTTTTAGTCCTTCGCATAACTATTTTATGACCTGTGGTCTGATGATTCATGCTGGTTACACAACCAGGCAAAGCAGAGATCATACATCTGGACACACACGCAAACACAAACACACACACAATGTGTGTGACAGTAACTCTTCTGACTCCCACACAGAAAATAAGGGATGAAGCAGGTACAACACAAAGGAAGTCCTCAGACGCGAGATAACCCAGCTAACAATTTTAAGTTGTAAAAATGTTTCCCTAACATTTCCATTAAGTAGCAAAAATGTTAAAAAAGGTTATTTTGAAAGTTTCGGGAACAACAAGTTTTTAGATGTTCCATTAATGTTATTGCCTGAATATATAAACGTTACTCAAACATTTATCGTTCGACTATATTAACAATAAACTGCATATAACAACAATGGAAGTTTATGGTATGTACCCATTTTGAAAGCTAAGTGACGGTTTGTGTGAGAAAGGCAAAATAAAGACATAAAAGACCAGCCACGCAGAATTAAGTGTAGCACAGCTAAAACGCAAAACAATTAAAATCAAATGATCTCCCTGCTTACGCGCACGTACAATTGGAGCTTCGCTCGAGAATTACCGGTTAAAAAATAAAGCTTACTCGATCTAGATTGCGTTTTCTGGCTCGAATGTTTGGTTAGCGTGGGATAAAATCAGACACGATGGCAGAGGAGTTTAAAGGGTAATTTAATTCTCATTCACATTGGCCAACATGTCGGATTTGAGACGCTGTTATGCAACCGAACGCCACGTCTAAACACAACAACAACCACCATAACAACAACAACAACCCGTAAAAGAAAACAACATTCTAAAGGGTTTGGACGTGAGGTTGGCTGGCAGGTTTCTATGAGGATTTAACTCTATTATTTTGACACGGGTGGTTTACGGTAATTGTTTCACAATTAGGATAAACAGATTTTTATTCAGTGTTAAAGGAGCGCTCTGGGTTCAATAAAAGTTAAGCCTTATCGACAAGATCTGTGAGATGATGTCGATTACCTCAGAGAATCATTTAGACAGTCATGGACTTAGCGGTAGTCGATGGGGCGGAGTATTGCACCAGGGTAAAAGATAATACACAATATACACAAACTCCAGCCAAAAGATTCACATAAACATTGTGTTAACATAAGACTAGTGTGATTCCATCGCTGATACTAACCATGTCTCAGCAAGTTTACGTTTAATACTTCAACTCATGACCGAGTAAAGCCATTAAACAAAGTAACTTCACACGATATGTGCAGGAACACGAGAAATATATGTGACATAATTATCTACAGTTATGTTTATATGGATCAAACTGCACAGCAGTTCCACCATTAAAAGGAACGTTCTGGAACTTTACAGCTCGACTAATGTTTATTTTATAGAAGAATTATTATATAAGCAAAGCTGCATTTACAACTTTCAGAACATCTCGTCCTATAACTGAAACACAGTTGAATTAACATGAGTCTGCATTTATCTGTATATAATGATACAGACAGACTGTACCCAGCTAATATGTTGCTAGGCTGTAAAACATTTTTCTAATGTTTCCATTAAGTAACAAAAACGTTAAAAAGTTATTTCAAAAGTTCATGTTCAAAATGTCCCGTTTTTTTTGGCGTTGTATTACAATTTGTAATGTTTTTAAAACATTCCACGAACAACTTAAGAATAATGTTTTTGATATATATGATACATAAAGTTAAAAAGTTCAACGAATGTTACTGCAAGAACATTTTTTGAGAACTTTAAAATAATGCTTGGAGAACATTAGCCAATGTTCTCAGAACGTTCCCCGTCAGTTGGGTATTTACATACATACATTTCTTAAAAACATGTTTTTCTTCATATCATTATCCCTCTGTTTCTTTGTTCGTTCTCTCTATCCAGCAGCGCTCGGTGGCAAATTTTATGTTCAAACACACACACATAGGATTTCCAGCATTCCTCTGGGGACATGTGTGAACACACCATGAACAAACACACACCCACAACTTTAACAGCTACACACTTCACTGCACGAATCGAACACGACTGACCGCTCTTTACACACACTGGAGATATGACTGGCTTTGTAAAAACCCTGCACACTCAATTATCACAACCCATTCTGCAAACCTTACGCCCAATAATCACCCATAAACCAGTTAACCGGGTTCCAGATATGAATGGGTATTTCTACTCTCTCTCTCTCTCTCTCTCACACACACACACACACACACACACACACATATAGCCTAAATGTATGCAGAAGGAAAGGTAGGATGTTTGCCTCTAATAAGTTGACCAAAGTTGATCAGTTAACCTAACCTTTGCTAAGTCATCTTAATATTTGACAAGTAAAGGTCTGGTTAGCAGGTTTATGCTGAAAAAAAGAGGACATGTTTCCTTTCACAGCCCTCAATAATGTCACCTAAAGCCACAGTGATGCGACAGTTGATGTTTTGGTTTAATGTGATGACTGAACCAGTTTCTGATTGAGTCTCTATCAACTGTCCAAAGGGGTTCCACAGTTAACGGCACGCTGCGGCTATTCAACGCGCTCGGGTCGCATGAAACGAGAGCAGCTCTTCTGCCTGAATTCATTCGCATCTTACCTTGTATGGAAAATCATTTCTAAGGGTGGCGGAAACACACACACACACACACACACATGCAGTCTGATCAATAGTCCCTGATTAATGAATCATACCGACAAGATATTTCTACATTCATCTCCATGACGACCCTGCGCTTAGTGTTTATCAGAGTTCTTGGAAACACACAGACAAATAAAACGATGAAAAAGGCTAAAAGAATGAAACAGCGAGCCCTCAGAGTACAGACTTTCCTTCTTGACCCTTTAGCTTCTGAAATACAAACCACGTCCCAACTTATTCAATAACTGCACACAATGCTGTACGCACGTATTTCTGTGCCAGATCTGTGTGCAGATGTTTAAAGGCAAAAATTTAACCTCATCAAAACGTTTTGCAATTCTTTAAAATTTCCACCAAATCAAAGGTCACATGCACAAAAACCACAGATTCCTGATGTCTTAGACGCATGGAACATACTAAGACAAAAAGGGTTTTATATTATAAACTGTATAATTGTATAAGTCACCCCAAAGTAAGACATTTTTAAGAGCACCAAATATGATGAGTGTTCTAGCACGATTAGCGATCAGCTGCTTTTAAAAAAAGACATATTTGGCTTCATCTGAAGATTTTGCTGTGTGTGTTTTGATGATTGTAAGAATATGTTAACACAAAATGAAGAACAGCTGGACATGAGATGAGGTGCGGAAAGCCCATATATGGAGATGAACTGGGCGTACATTATGCTAATAGCTAACTACAGGTATGAACGCCCTCATTTACATAAATCTGGATTCATCAACAGAAACTGACAGAAATTTTACACAAAAACATCTTCTGACCGCAGAAATACACAACTATTAGTCAAATAGATCCCAATACTTTCTTGTATTTTCTGAGCAACATGTCTGCTAATATCTACAACAAAATTAATGAGCTGTGGTGTACAGTGCATTAAAACCTGGGTTAATGATCTGTAACTGAATCTAGCTGCAGGAAATCCCCCAGTCAGTTAATTAAACCATCAAACTAATTTTAGACTCAGTTGTCTTGACTTTCAACATGATCACAAATGTTTCTCCTAAATTACTTTAGAGAAACAGACAAGAAACGCTAATTAACATACAAATACACACAAATCAATAGTATGAAGCTATAAACGAATGTAGATTTCAATCAGTTTCGATTTCTGATCGATGACCTGGCGAATCAGCTCAGTTTTGAGATCTCTTCTAAACTCAAGTGGATACGTGAGATTTCTCAATGCCAGGAGAAACATCTGAGATACAGGCGACTAAAGCAAAGGTCTCTATTTAATCTCATTGGGGTCTAGGAGAAACAACAGAGACATTCACGAGATCTCATCTGAGAACGAGTGAGAGAGAAGCAGCAAAGGTTTAAGGGAATATTTAGGGACATATACTGTGGAAAATGGGTGTTGACTGGCTGTGAGTCACATTATACGGCCACTTCTCTGCTGTCACGATGCATTTTCACAGACGAACGTTCACAGCCTCTAGAGGATGCTGGAGACGGAGAGTAAAGCACATCATCGCGTCTTAAGAAGCCGAAGGGCATTTCGATAAAAAACAGCCGAACAAATTACACGTTACGAAACCAGCTTTATCATTACCGATGTGTGCGCGTGTCACACAGCATAATTGAGCTTAAATCGTTGTTTTTATGGGGAATTCAGGTTTAATACTGAAATGAACAAACAATGAACAATTATTGTTATTAACTTATATTAAGACTAAAGTTTAATGTTTCCCAATGGCATATATAAAAACACTGGACATTATCTGCCTGTTTTAACACAGCGCTAGACTTTAGTGTGACTTTGGCAGACCTGGGGTACAGTACACGACTTCGTTATTCTTTTATGATATTTTTATGGCGCTTGTTTTCCTTGACGTTTTCCTTTGAAGCTTGGCAGTATAAATAATTCACTTCACATTGATTATCTTTACCGAGAGCCTAGCGTGTCATTTTGCTTTTCTACAGAAAAAGAATACAAAAGATCATGCGCGTTTGGAACGACTTCAGGATGAGTAAAAGATGACAATTCGCATTTCTGGATAAACTGTAACATCGTTAGCGACGTCTGCCAACGGAACATAAAATCTGATTTTAACTGTACGAGCAGCTCATATTTCTTTCATCTCTTTTGTCTTGTAGATACAACGCAGGACGTTTGATAACAATATGACTCATGCGATTTTTCCAGAACCTGACCTCCAATGCGGTTGCCATGGAGATGCTACACTATGGAGATGGCCTCTTTCAGACTTTCTCAAATGACCCCCGGCTCTCTCAATCAGCCAATCAGAGGCGGCTCGTTACGTCACTCAAACCATCAGCCAATCACGGACAGCTTCGGTCCTGGAGGCAAAGACAGCATCCACCGACTCACTTCATTAGAATGGAGCCACACAAATATGATCCTTTAAGCAAATCACATACAAGGTGACATTAGTTTTCGGCCAATCACGAAAGCGCATGCAAATCCCAGTTAAAGCTACTCGGTGACTAAAGAGTTTCACGATGACATATATGAGTAATTTCTTTACCGCTGTGTTCAAAATGACCTGGTGAATGGACAAATGGATTCCTTTCACAGGAGAACATGTGTGATGGTATCTGATCGCAGTGGCGTCAGAAAGACCTGCTTATGCATACGTGTGTGTGTGTGTTATTGGCAGTAAGTGTAGGAGTGACTCATTGCGATAAGGAAAGAATTGTCCAAAGCAGAGAGGCTCTAGGGCAGAGAGGTTGAAAATGAATATTGCAACAACATGAAACCGCTTGCAGTTCGGTTCTGCATCTCCACGCCTGTTTAAAGAACGGCACCAACAATGTATTAGCACATAAATTCTAACTACTCAACAGGCAAATGTTGTTGAGATGTAATGAAGCAGGTCACAATCAATCATTATCACAATCAATATTACAGAATGTTTATGTTTGACAATTATTGATGACTAGCAGACTTTAAAAAAGGTTCATAATGTAATAAGCTCATTAAATCGCCAGTTAAAAGTACCGAAACACGATGTTCCTGTAGCTCAGCTTGTAGAACACAGTGCTCGTGGGGTCAACCCGGCTAACAGGAAACGTTCTCAGAACGTTAGCTAACGTTCTCTAAAAGATCTCTCAAAGTTATCAAAAAAGTTCTTGCTGTAATATTAGTTAAAAGGTTTTTCACACTATATATCATATATTAAAAATGTTTTGCTTACGTTGTTAATAGAACACGTCACAGAAAATACAGCAGACAGTAGAAAATGTTACAGAATTTAAAACATGTTTGAATGTTTCTATAACCAAGCAAAAAAGTTAAAGTATACAATGTCTAAAAAACTCGATGTTTTGAATGTTCCTGGAATATAATAATTTTTAATCATTTGCAATCATTTTTAATGTTTTTGTTACTTAATGAAAACGTTAGGGAAATGTTCTTACAACCTAAAACTGTTAGCTGGTAAGGTGGTGGGGTTTGATTTCCAGGGAACGCACTACAGAACGTATAACTTGAATGCTCGGTAAGTCACTTTAAATAACAAAATTAGCATTTAAATTTAATTTAGTTTCTGCTCGAGTCGAGTTCTTAAGAACCGCGGCGCTCGTTACACGCGTGTGGGAGGTTATGTGGTGGGATTACATGCAATAAAAATGACTAATAAGGGATTCAGTGTGAGGTCACACGCAGTCAGTGGAGCCGGAGGTGGCGGGGGGCCTGTTAAAGAATTAATTCACGTGTTTGTTTTTTCTATGCAGTTCGCCACATTTGTGCTCTAGGTGCCAAGATGTCTGTGTACTTGCGAGCGCGAACTGTTTGTATATTACAGTGTGTGCGCACATTGTCATCTTTAGCGAGTGAGCAAATGTGAGCGTTTATCACTGGCGTCGTGTTCGTGCATAAATCTATGATTATGACAATCACAGCTCAAAACAAAGACTGTGGGAGTCGTTTAAGGGTGTGGATGTGTATTAAACAACAATGATTCGAACGTCTCTCCTCCATCTAGAGTAAACTCGCTGTGTTTATTATCAAGCATGTGTGTTTTTAAGTGCGCAATGGTGTGTGTGTGTGTGTGTGTGTGTATGCTCTAATTTTAGAAATCCATGTTTGTAATATAACAACATGGGGTCACATGGTCAAAACACAGCTGAGGCAGATAAACAACATTCTACACGTTCTCCAGCGTTTGTGCCACATACACACACACACACACACACCTCAGAAAAGCCACTGCAGTATCACGCATCAATGCCCTGGAGTCCTTCAGTGGCAGTGAAGTATACTACACTTACAAAACAAGTGTTGAGGTGCTGCTATGCACAGATTTCAAGCAGGATCCCAGTATGCTGTAGGCTGCATTCTCAGCCTAAGATCTAAGTTAAGCCTCTGCCCTCAACTGTGCTGCCTATAGAGCTCAACTGTGCTGCCTATAGAGCTCAACTGTGCTGCCTATAGAGCTCAACTGTGCTGCCTATAGAGCTTAGCTGTGCTGCCTATAGAGCTCAACTGTGCTGCCTATAGAGCTCAATGTGCTGCCTATAGATTAACAGCCTCTATAGCGCGTGACGTTAACGCTACGAGACAGCTGGTTATGTAACACACACATACTGCCATATGTCCATGAGCGAGCTCACACACAGAGAGCTGAATGTTTTTCCTTTATGGTGTGTGCCCTGTTTTCAAGCTGCTACTTTTGTTTACATGTGCCCAGCTAATGGGAACATTCTCAGAACGTTGCCTACAGTTTTCCCAAAGTTCTTGCATTGCCGTCAGACCTTTTTAACGTTTTATATCAAATATATCAAAACGTTATTCTTAAGTTGTTAGCGGAACGTTTTAAAAACATTACAGAATTAAAAAAAACCGTTGGAGTGACATTCTTTTACCACGAAGGTAAATACAATGTCTAAAAAATGGACGTTTTGAACATTCCTAGAACACTCGAAATAACATTGGGGAAACATTATTATAACATATTAAACTGTTAGCAGGGTCTGCTCATCAGGCCTTATCTATATTCATAATTTAAATCATTCCATTCCAGCTTCAAACGTTTACTGCTTCCTGTTTCTTCAGTCATCAGTTCCTCTGTGCGTATGGCAGGTCATTCGCCTGAGGCGTCAGCTTTGTTGCTACTACAGCAGAGAGTGTGAGAGAGCCACTGGACTGTGATAATACTCACACACTCACAAATAACCTCCTTCACCCACTCAGTAAACACACACACATACACATAAAGCACAACACGAGGTAGCAAAAGCAACCGAGACACTAAATTTGAGAAAATGTTCTTTACCCGTCTAAAACTCCCCACCATGATGCTAGTGTGTTGTGGGCGGTTGCTGTGCATATGCTAAGGTGTTCTTTCTGGTTGTTAGGGTGTTGCTACGCAGCCGTTAGAAGCGTTTTCGGTGGTTACCTCCTTTTCCAGATCAAAAGAGAACACTCAGATATCTTCATTATATTTTGGTCTATATCTCAGTCCTTCCTCCAAAGTTAATCTGTTTTTTTTTTTAAACGAGTAACGAGTACAGAAATCAGGAAAAGGCTGGAGCACAGAATAGCGTGTCTGTCTATGTGGCCATATTTTGAGTGTGTGTGTGTGGGCGAATGTCCTCTTTTGCTCGGCTGACGTGTGGGCGCTTGTGTACGCTCTCACTGTTTGCAAAATGTTTGCATTTATTGCGCCTTTGCGTCCGAGTGTGTCAGACACACGGCGCAATTTGTATACGTACACGTGTGTGCATGTATGTGCTGTATGTACAGTATACACGCTGTGGCATTAGCGTAGTGAGCATTTCCTGGCGTGTGTGCCAAGCCTCTGCCCACGTGTCTGGTTCAGTGTCAAAGTCTTTCTGCCCACGCTAAAGAAAGATCTGGAAGTCTACACGGCCGATCCATTGGCCCTGATTCAACTTCCTTTCTGCTTGTGACAGCTGCACAGCTGACAATTTTAGGTTGCAAGAACGTTTCCTTAATGTTTACGTTAAGTAACAAAAACATCAAGAAGTAACGATGTTATTTTCTGTTAGGTTCTAGAATGTTCAAAATGTTCCATTTTTTAAACGTTGTTTTAACATTATTGCTTGGTTGTAAGAACCTTATTTAAACATTATTGTATTTTTGTAATGTTTTTAAAACATTCCGCATACACTTAAGAATAACGTTTTTATATTACATATTTGATATATACTGTTAAAAAGTTTAACTATCTTTACTGCAAAAACATTTTCGTTACCTTTGAGAGAATTTAAGAAAACATTCTGAGAATGTTTCCTGTTAGCTGGGTTATCCCACAACAGATTATCTCTGCCAGGCCTTACCTGAGCTTGTTAACACTGATCCCAGGTCAGCATTAGGAATGGAGCAAAACACAGGAGAAAAATGCAGGAATCACAATACTGTCTTTTAAGGTGCGATTACAAGTAGCCACTAGGGGGAGGCAGGTGTGCTTAGTGGACCAAAGCCTGTTTTAATACTGCTGGGTCATGACGACCTGCTTTTTGGCCAATGGTGCCATGAGATCTTTCTGTTTTAGCTGATGCTACAGCACCATATGGGTGAATATAAGACAATCTGGACTCCGGTTTCACATTTCAGACTGACTGCGGTGAAGCACCAGAAGTGATACGCAGAGCAGATAATAATTAGAGATAAAGTATCAGGTTTGTGAGACAACAGAAGCAATCGAGTGTAACACTCGCGGCATTTTATAATGTAAAAACCAGGAAACAGGAAGTGGCGCAGCAAAATATAACGATAACGTGACCGTTTTATATAGCTTGGTCCATTTGTGACCCCACAGCATTACAGGCTGTTATTTCTGTAGGATTCGCACAATCGTGTACGTGTTCTGTAAGCTGTGTGTGGCCGAGCTGACTTCTCTTTTCTGCTTCTCTTATCAGGGGCAAAATCAGTGATCTGGCTAAATATGGCAGCCATGCTAAGTCCATTTTTATCACATGTAGGCCAGTCAAGCACACAAGAGAGGAGAGAGAGAGAGAGAGAGAGGTTCTGAATCTAACACAGAGACTCATGGGTCAGCATACAGACAGAACAGTTTTAATGACTTATTGCATAAGAAGGTGAATTTTACGAAAAAGACCAACATCACCTGGATCATACATCATTATATGATTTTGGGATAAGAGACACAAAATAAGATCTTTTTTTTTGCATTGACACGATATGCGTGACTATATAATGTACATGCTATACACACGGGAAATACAGTAGATGTTTTTGTGTGATTCACTGTAAACTTTTAGCTCGCTGTCTTAGCCTCTCAGCCTCTCCTTTTTAAAACAAACCCTGAACAGAGCTGCCTTTAGGGAAATAATTCCATCATCCTCATGTGTAATATTTAATTGCGCAAGCTCTTACCACATCAAAAAAAAAAAAATCACACTTTACCAGTCATTATGTAAGCATTCGCAAACAGATGTACCGACAAAGCAGAGTTATTGTGTTTTGTGTTATTCCGGATATGGGATCGAATGAAAAGATGAATCAATGCGTTTGACTTTGATATCGTATTTGATTTCAGATATTTAATACTGTAACGCGTTACACATTTATTTAATGAAATGATTAGCTCTCTAAACAGAAACCAGATGTACAGATCAGACAGGCGTGTACAATTATGACTCCTTCGTAGTCTTTGAAAAACTTGATTTCGTTCACATTCACGGCCATTCAACATAACATTGCTAAGCCACAAATAAACAAGGTTCAAAAATAAAACATCAGGCTGATCCGCCATTAATGCGCTGTTGGCTCAGGCAGCGTTTTGTGATGCAGCTCAGTAATGCAATCGACTGCCTATCTCGTTGTTTGCTTGCCGCATGACTCAGCAGTTTATGGGCCTATTTAGCCTGACTGAAAGCGTTTTTTACAGTTTGCGGGCGAGGCGAATGAACGATACTGTTACTGATGCACATTAGAACTAAAGGTAATGAGAAGGACAACCCAAGTATTTTTTTTAAATCAGGCTTGTATAAAACCATCTTGAAGGGCGGCCCGAGAGCGAGCGAGAGGGAGAGAGCGAGAGAGAGGGAGAGAAATAAAGGGAGTGAGAGAGAAATAGAGCAAGAGAAAAGAAGACAGTGAGAGAAAGAGAGAGAGCAAAAGAGAGTGAAAGAAAGACAGAAAGTGAAAGAGAGACAGAGAGAGGGAGGAAGGTTGTAAATATGGGATGAGCTATCCTTTGGCTGAAATGACCCAGTGGAATTGACCTGATTTTTACTCGCCCCAAAAGGCTCTTGATTTCAACTAAACAAACACACTGCCTCGGCCTTTTTATTAGTTGGAAAACAAGTCGATGCTGTGCCGCCAAGGAAGTTGCTACAACAATAATCTTTACTCACCAACAAAAACTCTGTAAAGGGACCGTCTGTAGCTGAACAATTATTTTTAGAGTTTACCGGAATCAACCAAACAATTTGGGACATTCGGTTCTGTCCAACATAAAAACAGTCCAGCGCTAAATGACTCATAATCATTCCACGTCTAACTGGTTAAAGGAAGTCATCTGACTTGGAATTTCTTTCTCGCTTTGTTTCCTTCATTGATGGAAAGTCCAAAACAAAAAACGTTGAGCTATGCTGGGCGGACTGAGCCGTTTGTTTTTGACGCAGCTATGTTGTGTCAACGTGACAGCTGACCCAAATAATAGGGAATGTTATTAGCATGTTGGCTAATGTTCTCTAAAAGTTCTCTCAAAGTTATCAAAAAACATTCTTGCAGTAACATTTTTAACATACCAACATTTTTTTACGTATATTGTATATATCAAAAACGTCAAACTTCCTAAATTGTTAGTGGAATGTTTTAGAAACGTTACGGAACTTTAAAAGTTTGAATAACGTTCTTTTAACCGAGCCATAACGTCAGTACGCCGTCTAAAAACTGGATTCCTACATTCCTAGAACATTCAAAATCACATTTTAAACATTTTTGTAACTTAATGGAAACGTTTTTACAACCTGAAAATTGTTCGCTGGGTACTCTCTAAACTAAAACGCCAGCCTGTGGCGTTTTATATTTCCTGTCAAAGTTTATTGCGTTAGACGGACCAAACTGCTTTCCCTGCTCAACATCAGCTGTGGGTTCCGCATAAGGAACATCTTGTCCTCTCGCCGTCGGCAGAATCAAAGCGATTTTGCCGATCGCTGCCAAGCCGAGCTTGTGTCATTACTCTGTGAAAATGTATCCTCTTTATGCTGGTTACTTTGAAAGCCAAACCACGGTAGCTTTCCAACTCTCCCTCACACACAAACACACTCAGACCTGAACTTGACAGATGGACGGGTTTTTTAGCAGGGTGAACACAGCGCCTGTGGAGAGCTGCTCTTTGTCCTGGGCATCCTGAATGAGATATGAGTTCACATTAGGCAGCGGAGGGCTCGGGCAGAGGCTGTGCCAGCTTTGCTTGCCCGGGCGCATTCCTTTCCCATTCAGATCTTTGGGAACCAGGAACTCGGGGCACAAATATCGTCCATCTCTGCACTCTCTCTGCCAACCTGAGAAGCCCTGGGAGGAGAGCAAGGTTCTCTCACAAAGCCAGGTTTGAATAAAGGCTTTTAAACTACAAGTACCAGCGGTCTTGTGTTTTTCCTCAGCACAAAGGGGCATTTTGTGTGCTGGATATCATAAATGGCCGCTGGTTAATGGGGAGGCTTCGAAAGTTTGGTGTCTGTGAGGAAAGATGAAAGAGGTGATGATTTGTTGACCGTTTTGTGTGATAAAGTTTAAGAGCTACAAGTCAAGGGTAAACTGAAGTCAATATCAAATGTAGACCATTAACTTTTCATAATGAAAACGATGTAGAAAGGAAGTCTGTTTGTTCCATTTCCGACCAGAGACAGACCTGACTGCCCAGCTAATGGGGAACGTTCTCAGAATGTTGACTAACATTCTCCAAAAGTTCTCGCGATGCAGAAATGTTCTGCAGTAACGTTAGTAGAACGTTTTCAATGCTATAAATCATATGTCAAAAACAAAAAAGTTTAAAAACATTACATAATTAAAAATGCTTAAATTACATTCTTATATGCGAGCAATAAGGTTAATGTGACATCTTAAAGCAGAAAACTTTGAATGTGCCTAGAACTTTTAAAGTAATATTTTTTAACATTATTCATACTTAATGGCAACGTTAGGGAAACATTTCTACCACCCAAAATTGCTAGCTGGGACACCAGCAGACTCGTAGAGGAAGAAACAGAGAGGACGACTGAAAATGTTATATGTCCTCATTAAATTCTAGTTAATCTTTTATTCTGAACTCGATCGGTTCATCTCTCTCTCTGCTCTCTGTTGAAGGTAATGGCGCCAGCTTCTGCCTCTGTGTGCCTGCGTCATCACTCACTTCCCCTCCCGTCCGCTGGATGTAAACACACGCAGTCACATGGGAGCAGTACATCATGACCACACACACCCTGAGCGGAAACGCAGGTTTCACAGCTGAACTAAAGACTAGCGGGAATCACACACGCGTTTAAACGTCAAATCACGCTAATATAAACCTCTACATGCTAATACAACCTGACGCACGCAGATGCCTTCCCGCATGCCAGCAGCGCAACTTCACCGCTGCGACAAACGCGCCACGAGCGCGCCTATAAATAGTGCAATTTTCACCAGGAAATGAAACACACATGCTGCAGCTGTTTGTTTTCTTCCTGACCTGTTCTTTAGGCTTCCAGTAAACGTTTGCATTAGCTCGTGAAATGGGGAAGCCGATGACCGTCAGTGCGACGGGGATTAATAGCGTTTTTATAGGACCTGCCTTTTGCTGCCTGGAAGTTTTGGAGAGCAGGTTTTGAAAGGTGACAGACCAAAGGAGCTGACTACTACAAAACGTACTTCGAGAGATCTTGATTCAGCGCTGCAGTTTTTTCGTGGTCTGTTTCCATCAATAACCTCTATATATTGTGGCTGATGACGCACAACATCATGTCTGTTTGTTTTGCGGCGAGCAGAAACGCACACGCACACAGCAGCCTCTCCCATGCGTCAGCAGGCCACGGTTCATTTCATATGTTAATCTCATCGTATTGTTTCCCTCCATGTATGTGGTGACTAAACGTGCCATGTTAATTCACTCCAGAGTGGAAATAACTTCTTACAGCACACTGATCCACTTAACACGCGTCAGAACAACATGACCTCGAGTTAGTTTTCCCCATCGCAGACATGAGACCGGCGTATAAATACCGTCCTTTTTGGGGAATGTTTACAAGGTACAAAACAGTCACAAAAACTTTATTTCAGTCATATCGAGTCAAGTGACGCAAACTGGAACAGAACCAGGAACCAAGTCAACGCGTCCCCTGATCTTTACGACATTAAACCATTTGTTTTCATTTAAAGCCTTTACAATTCACTAAGCGACGAGACTCACAAAATACACCAAAAATATGTCAAAAAGGGTTTATTAGATATTATTCTTTATCACTATTCGTAAATCTAGTAGTTTTACGAATGTTCTGGTTACAAGTTTTGATGACAGTCAACGTCATCAATCCTCTTAACACGCCCTTTACCTGCGTGGTTGCTTAGCGACCCACTTTATGACGTCCCGTTTCGTCCAATGTACATCACCGACAATCAATCACAACCAATTTCGCGCGTGCCTTTTCTTTTCGACGCTCCCAGCCTAAACGATGCGCGTTCTCGTCGCGGGGCAGGTTGTTGTTAGGCACTCGGGTTGTTTACCGTCCTGTCCGATCCGGACACGACAACACGGCAGTGGCGTCGCACGTTATTGTGATCTAAAGCAAGTCTTATTCTTTCAAACACGAATATATACACACACGTCGTGTGTTTATAAACACCTTTGGCGAGAATGCAAAGCGTAAACATAACACAAACATACATAAACTTGTTTTTCTTTTAAATATATGGATGCGACAAATTCATTATAATCAAATATTATGAGAAACTACGAATTGAATAATAAAAATATGTTTAAGTCTATGAAATAACATTCAAATGACTTAAAAATCACAAGTCTTACGTGTTGATCGGAGGCATCCAGCCGGCTCCTGCCTTCAGCGAAGTTTTGCTTCATATCCCAGAAGCGCTTGTTCCGCTTTAACTTGCGTAATGATGATGGCGATTGTACAGAAATAACAGCGCAACTTTGAAAGTGCTCAACGCTTTAGCGTTTAAAAGCTCTAACAATCTCTCTCAAGCGTCTGAAAGCTTTTTGAAAGACCAACACTTTTATATATTCGTGTCATTTCGCTAATGTAAACGAAGTCGACTGCGTGCGAGTACGCGTCACAAATAGGTTGTCTTTGGTTACTGTGGCACCGTACGACAACTGCGCACTTACAGGGGGCGTAATGTTGCTCTTTAACAGAAGTGCGCGGTAGCGTTTTAAAATAAGACATCATACAAACGCCACAATAAATGCTGACTGATATACCGTCACCTGTTTACCCGCAATTTTGGATTTTAATCTGCGCAACAGAGCCCGGAATGCGGACGCTGGCAGAGTGAAAGAGCTTCAGACGTTAGCGACAGGAGAGCCGTGGCATTTCTCCTAAGCATGCGCATGCATTGCAACAGTCTAAAAAACACACCTAATGTACATACGTACTTAAGAGCCGTGGTTATTGACGATCCGTTAAACCGGGAACACATTTCGGCAGTCGCACTAAAGAGGACTTTGCGGTAACGACATATGAAGAAGCCGCAAATAACTTCACGGATGCGCACACGCAACATTCAGATGCGCCCGCCCGCAATCTTTTCTTGCATCTGTATGGAGCGCATATTACGCGCGGCAGCAGGTGCAGTGCCGAAACCCAATTGGAGATGCTGCTGCTCCGGTAGCTCCAGCTCCGATAGGCGGAATGGGGCGTTTGCTGGACGACCGCGTTGCTGTACAGTCTTATTTGGTAGTCATGGACACACTTAGCTCTTCTGTGCGCTGTTTCATTATATCACGTCCATCATGTGACAGTGCGGCCTCCCTCAGTGGTAACTTAAAGAGACCTCGTCCTGGACTGCTGACGGGTCTCATTCGCAGACTCACTGGGTGATTTAACAGTTTGTTAGGGGCTGTTTGTTAATGTTCCTCAGCGTGTTGTTAAACATGACAGATACCGTAAAGAAGCCGATTTACAAGTCTACACCCAGTCAACAGGGAACGTTCCCAGAACATTCGCTAAAGTTCTCTCAAAGTTATCAAAAACGTTCTTGCAGTGACGTTAGAAGAACTTTTATAACGTTATACATCATATTCATAACGTTATTAGTGGAACGTTTTAAAAACGTTTCGGAAATTAAAGTTGGACTAACGTTCTTTTAACCAAACAGTAACGTTAATACAACGTCTTAAAACTGGACAATTTGAATAACGTTGTAATTACTTAATGGAACAAAAACAACCTAAAATTGTTAGCTGGGTAAAATACGTTTTTTTGTACCATTCCATAGGTTTAAAGCAATGATATAATGGTCTTATACCTGGTCTTATAAGATTAAAGAATAAAAATTGTGTTTTTTAGGCCTGTTAAAAAGTTAAAAATGTGTCTATTGTCCTGTGAATGTAAAACAGATGTATAGGTTTCCCCCACCCTCTCTGTTCATGTTGTTACCTCATTGTGCACAGGTTTAAAGCAATTACGACAGAAACGGTGCCTGTCCATTTAGGCTAAATTAAAGGAGCTCCTGCCAAGATCTGCTCGTGCACTTAGTAGAAATGACTTTATCTCTCATTTCTTACATCAGCCTGTTTCCAGTAAAAGACAACGTTACCAGTGCATGATTAAGACGGAAGCATTTATCTGCAAGGTCATTGTGTTCCTCAATGGTCTTCAATAATTAGCATCACTCAACATTTTAAGCATGCCCACATAGATACAATCATATTAGTAACCTGTGACAAAGTAATGTTATGTGACAGTAATCTGTCTGTCAGTCAGTCTGTCTGTCAAACCATCCATCCATCTTGTCTGTCTGTCAGTCAGTCTGTCTGTCTGTCAAACCATCCATCCATCTTGTCTGTCTGTCAGAGAGAATAATGAACGAATGCGTTAAATGATTGTTTTTCCTTCTATCCTAAAATGTCCTGCTTCTTTACTCCTCAATGCAACATCTGATTAAATTTCTTTTTTGCCCCACCATTATCAAGAAGCACTTAGGATTGTGTGAAAGCAGACGCCCACCGTTTTTGGCCAATAAAAGACCCCTGATGCACGGAATTAGAGAGGATTACAGTTCACTTAGACAAGAAGCCCCCCCGCCCATCCATCCCTCTCTTTGCTCTCTGGCTATGAGGATGGAATCGCCCCCTTGGGCTGTTAGGCTGGCTACAGCCTCCTCTCATGCTTGGAGAGAAGCCACAGCTTCATTTGCTTATGTCAAGAATAGCCTACATTCAGGCTTAGCTGCAGTATATTTGCTCGAGGCCTTATTGTAATGATTAATGATTCTTGCTGCATGATTCATTTAAAGTATTAGTGTAATCTAGGCCTTATAAAAATAATAAGGTGGTTGAGCAGAGAGAGGATTTTGTACTTCACAGCAGCCCTACATAATGAGTTTAAAATTCAATGAGTTGTACCAATATAAGAGAGTCTGCGAGCAAAATACACATTGTAAGTGTCCCATAATTAGTATTTAATTGAAAGGTCTTTTAAACAATGACACAATGATAGTTTCATATATGCTCCGATTTAAGGTTTTGGCAAGAAAAAAAGCATCAACATAATATAAGTAATATATTAATATTATTATGACAATTATAGTAATCAAGATGGCATAATAATAATAATAACAATAATAATAATAATAATAAACAGTCTGTTGCCACTTTAAGGCTTCTTGGGTTGTGTGTGAGAGTGTTTGTGGGTATGTGTGTGTATAGGCCGCGCGTGTGTTGTTCGTGCATCAAGATGGCGGTGGCTCCTGACAGCAGAGTGCTCTCCTACAGTGTATATAAATGGAGCTCGTACTCCTCTACATATTTACCCGAGTGAGTAACACACACACACCAAACACTCGTGTCGTGTGCTTATATCTGCGCTTTAACATATAAACACTGGTTAATACACAGATTTTAACTAAGCCCCGTGTAATTTAACGGGGCGGGCTTCAGCAGACGAATACAGAGACATTCAACAGCGGAAACGGACACATTGCAGACAACATTACAAAAAACAACTCTGACTTTACACATTTGTGCACATTTAAGACAGTAGCGCTAAATGTGACGCAAATGTATGTAAATGCGCTGATGTTGACAGGCGGGTTAGCATACACTTCACTTAGCTTATGCTAAGCTGGTAAAAAGCTACTTTTATAAATAAGCGCTTCAAACACTACGTGTATTATTTTAACTGTCCTTATACAGATTGTGGTGATATTGTAACAACCTCACAGTTGTGTTATTGTACAGCACTCTTACATTATTTCTAAAAAATACAAATCGATAGTGTTTAGCCTGTTAGCCACACGGCTAATTTGATCGTGAACTTATTATAGCAGTTAAACCGCGACGCATGTTGGGTAATGTACTTGTTTTACTTATTCTTTATTTGCTAAAATGCTTGTGCGAGATGACGCTGCATTAGCCTAACTGGACTGTATGTAAAGTGTATAAATGCAGGAGAACTGTGGGAATATGACACTCGCAGACATGGACTATTTTCACGTCATTCAATATTTGATCATGTTGCAACAGTGAGTTCACGAAATGATGTCATGACGTCATGACGTTAAACGAGTGACATTTGTAACGCACGTATTGTTTATGATGCGCTGTAAGCTGTTTTAAAAAGGTTTCAAAGAACTTTTGAGGTGCCTCATCTGCTTTCTGATCTCTGCTCGCAGGAATATTTTAGTGGACAAACCTAATGATCAATCTTCAAGGTGGTCGTCGGAGAGCAACTACCCTCCACAGGTAAATCTGATTTTTAAGTAGCCAATAGGCATTACTGCTGTTTGCTAGTCCGTTGCAGGTTTTAGAAGAGGGCATTTTCACTCAAGAGATTTGATTGGTTAAAATCTGTGTTGCACGGCCATCAATATTTTTTCAAATACAAGAGACCTGTAAATGATTATATGGACATGGCTTAAAATGTCTGTATACTCCCAGTTCTGAGTTTGGGTAATTCATATTGGTTTACACAGACCAATTAGAAACCAATGCTTGTACATTTTGAAATGTTGCGGGTTTGAAATCGTCATTCGTGGACGATGTTCGTTGCTTTTGTGTTATTTTGGAAAGAGGAAGACTATTCTTCTCTGGCCCTGTGGCACAGACCGTACAGCACAGACAGACTTGTGGTTAGACAATAAGGAAATCGAAAGTGCGTGTTGGCGGTACAGTAGCACGCGGCCTCAACTTTTAACCTCCAAACCAAACACAAAGGCTTGTGTTTTCTCACTCGTGTCCTTCCACAGAAAGTACAGTCACCCCCACAGAGAACAGAAGTTTGAAAGTGCAGTTTTAGCCAATTCCTGTCATTACCCTGTAGTTCCCCCAGAAGAAATGACACATGAGCACTTTGCATGCTGTAAATTTTACCGTAACAGCAAAATTCAATCAGTATATGGGAAGTATGTTATAGAGATGTCAGCCATCGGTGATGATGGATGGCTGGAGAATCAAAGTGGAAGTGTGTCAGAGATTTCTCACTCGGCAAACTGCATATGTTCAGCAAAACGTAACTGCAGGCTGGTCTATCACTGATGTCGGAAGTAATCGGATTATTTTAAAGTAGGTGCTTTGAGTAATAGATTTCCTCCGCAGGCCCTCCTGTCCAGTTGAATCTGTAGAGGATGTTGTCACTCGCAGTCGTCTGCGAATTTTGTTGAAGCATTTTCCTATAGGCGATTTCATTATGAATGTATTCCGCTTGTGCTGTATATGTCCTGTGATGTCTCTGCGCACTAAATTGGGATTGGAAAATGTTTTATGACATCACAAAAATTTCTGGTTTTAAAACGATGAGGTAATATGATATTCTGGTTATTTTAGCATCTGTTGAAAATTCTGGTTGCGTAGTTTGTTAACTATCCTCAATAAGACATAAATAATAAAGCACAGCCTGTTTACGAAGTAACACGATAACGCTTAATACTTATATTTATTTGTTTGTTAAAGCCCCCTATTCTAAATTTGTGCAAATATGTGCTGCCTACTGTTATTGACATGCTGTGACTAAGTTGTGTTGATGTATATCGGCTATACGACAAACTTTCTGATGGCTCTGTACATAAGGATGCATGACTAATCTTAAGTTTCTTTCTGCCACCTGTAGTACTTGATCTTAAAACTGGAGAGACCGGCGATCGTGCTGAGCATCACTTACGGCAAATATGAGAAGACCCATGTGTGCAACCTCAAGAAGTTCAAGGTGTTTGGAGGCATGAGTGAGGAAAACATGACTGAATTGTTGTCCAGGTGAGTGAGGACGGAAAACGATAGCGCGCGATTACAATCTGCTTACACGAGCGCCGCGGGACAATCTTTATGTCAGATCAGATGTACAAAATCGTAGCTGTAGGGCGGTATTCAAAGCAGGAGAGCTGATAAGCTTCATGTAATGAGGAACCACAGCTCTGTTAGCTTTGTTAATGGCGTAGCGCGCCTAAAAATGAAAACGATCGCGTATCTCATCCTTTCAATGATATTTGTTTGCTGTCTGACAGTATCTGGTGTTTTATGATGGCCTGTAGTGTCACATGGGGACTTTGAGGGGAAATTGCCTCTTGTAATGCGATGAGGTCATCGTGTTTCTCCTCTAATTCCAGCGGCCTTAAGAATGACTTCAACAAGGAGACGTTTACGATGAAGCACAAGATCGATGAGCAGATGTTTCCCTGCAGGTTCATTAAAATCGGTGAGTGGTCACTAAAGGTCAAGTGAGGTCATACGCTGACGCATCAGCCGTCACATGATTTTACAGGAAAACAATGAGTTCTGTGAACACGTTTCAATGACTCTGCAAGTCCAGGGCGGAACAAATAAGCGCTTGTGCCGAACTGTTTCCAGGAGACGCTTGTTTTTTTTTTTAAAATCACGTAATGCGGAGTTGATAAAAAACACTGACGATGAATCACACGGTCTGTTACACACATCTAGATCCAATTGTATGTAATAACACAACAACATGTAAGTTCATGTAAACACAGCTCATGTAATGATTCAAAGCTGCGCTCCATAACTTTTGTTGCCATCCCTGTTTTTGAAACCTAAAATTGCAACATATTTATCTTTCCGTATGTTGAAAATACAATAGCATGTTCAGTAACTGTAGCATTTAACAGCAAAAACTGCGTCTTATTCACTATCTAGTGAGCTGACTCCTGTTTATGTTTGTGTGCAGTGCCTCTGATGTCATGGGGGCCCAGCTTTAACTTCAGCATTTGGTACATCGAGTTACACGGAATAGAAGATCCAGATGTTGTCCAGCCATGCCTTAACTGGTACAGCAAGGTAAGTCCCAACCTCCACTTGCTTGCTGCATATAAATAAACAGTAACCCAGTGCTGTTTATTTAGCAGAGCTTCACAAAGTCCAGGTCATATCACGCTGGAATTCTTTCTTTTGTTTATGAGGTGAAATGTCACAGATTTGTGAGATTCACTATTGCGAAATTGCTTATTCTGTAACATTTGTGCCGATAGTCAGCGGTTTCACACAGCTTAATATTTTATTTAAAACAGAAAGAACTGTGCCTGTATATAAAGGAAGCAATGGGGAAATGGAATAATAGGGCTGCGTTGATCCTGTAAACCGCGTCATTGTGTCTGTACGTCACGATCGTGCGTTTCTTTTAATTGTCAAGCTGTTCCGGTAATGAGTTCAGGTTTAGCATCATGTGCACAGACGGTTCGTTTGTTGTTTGTTTGCTTTCGTCTGGGCAGTACCGCGAACAGGAGGCCATTCGTCTGTGCCTGAAACACTTCCGACAACACAACTACACAGAAGCCTTCGAGTCCCTGCAGAAGAAGACACGGATCGCCCTGGAGCACCCCATGATCACGCACCTGCACGAGCGACTGGTCCTCAGAGGAGACTTCGATGCCTGCGAGGAGCTCATAGACAAAGCCGTGAGAGGTAATTGTTGTGTTTCACACCACTGCTTGTTTAAGTTGATCCAGTGGTCTCTGTTTCTGGTGTTACTCCAATGACCCGAATTCTTAAAGTTAATCTCATTTATATGCAATAATATCTCATTAATTCGCGTTTACCCAGCTGTTCTGTGTTTTCTTTGGTAGTTAGTTACATGGTAAACACATTAATTAGTAACCTTGGATTGTGTAGTTGGATAGTTTCCCAGAATGCATCAGTAAATTAAAACGCACCCTTGGCTGGTTATCTGTTCTCTTCCAGATGGTTTGTTTAATCAGTACATCAGTCAGCAGGATTATAAGCCACGCTGGAGTCAGATCGTCCCCAAGTGTAACAAAGGTACGGCCGCAGCCCGCAGAAATGCGAGAGTCGGCGAGCAGTGCAGGCTGCAGGAAATCCATGCCTGCTGTATTGAATGTCTTCAATGCATGACAGATTAAGGGTTGTATTGATATTTAATACTCTCTCCCTCGTATCCCACTTCTTGCATGTTGGCTGCCTTCCTGCTTTTCACCTCACCATTTACCTCCTACACATTCTCTCTCTCTGTCTCTCTCTCTCTCTCATAGGTGATGGTGATGACAACAGGCCTGGCATGAGAGGAGGTCATCAAATGGTCATCGATGTTCAGACAGGTACGTTTTACATCAGACGCCTACAGAGTTCCGGAGTGGGCGGGGCTTGTCATCGCCGTACCTTTTCACCTGTTCTGGCTTGTATGTGGTGGAATGCAGTGTACCTGAATTAAGGGCTGTTCAAACATGCGCGTAAGCTTGCTGTTTTTGCGGGTTAGAGGAACTATCGATACCGCAGCCCTCATGTGGCCCCGTACCCTCAAATTGACCTCCAGTAACCTCGCCCACAACCCAGCTGCCGCTCAATAGCTCAAACGACCGTCTCTGCTTATCACCATGGCAACATCAGCCTCTCAACCCTCGGCAAATAGGCCGCGGCTTTGTTGAGCCGGCTTTGAAGAACGATATTATGTTTTATAATAGCTGTAAAATGCCACAACACTCGTGTTTTCCTTTATCCAGTCGTCTCACATTGAAGTCTCTCTCTCTCTGTCTCTCTCTCTGTCTTTCTGTCTGTCTCTCTCTCTCTGTCTCTCGATCTCTCTGTCCCTCTCTCTCTGTCTCTCTCTCTTTCTCTCTGTCTCTCTCTCTCTTTGTCTCTCTCTCTCTCTCTGGCAGAAACCGTGTATCTGTTTGGAGGCTGGGACGGGACGCAGGATTTGGCAGACTTCTGGGCCTACAGTGTGAGGGAGAACCAGTGGGCCTGCATCTCCAGGGACACAGAGAAAGAGGTACAAGAGAAAGTGAAAGGCGAGAGAGATTCTGTCAGAATGACTCGGCTGTATTCAGTCGAAAATCCCCCGGAATGCCCCTGATAGGCATTGTATCTGTGGTTTACATTGATGGAGATTGTTGACTAATAGTTGTACTAGTTAGTGGAGGAGGAAGAGAATGAAATGGTGACGTTCAGCATAGAATCTTGTCCACTTTGCGGCTTGTTTTGGACAAGTCTGACTGACAAGAGAAATGACCAACCACAGTCCATGTTTCAACATGATGCCAAAAACATTGCTGTGATTATAACTGTATAACAGTACAAACATTAAAGTTACTCATACTGTGATGCGTGGTTTTGGTCATACCACCCACCCCTACTGGAAGCTTGTGGTTTTTTAGGAGATCTTTGTTTGAAAATAAAAAAAACGTGTGCCCCAACTCTCAGAAATGACATAAAGATAAAATGTAGATTTGACCTTGTGATTTCGAAGAGGCCATATTAAAAAAAAAAAATAATATTTTTAGTGTATTCATCAGCTGACACGTACATTGTGTCTCTTTCAGAACGGACCCAGTGCACGTTCTTGCCACAAGATGTGCATCGACTCCCAGCGACGGCAGATCTACACGCTCGGACGCTATCTGGACTCCTCTGTTCGAAACAGCAAGTCCCTGAAGAGCGACTTCTACTGCTACGACATCGACGGCAACACGTGGACACTGCTCAGTGAGGACACGTCCGCAGATGGAGGGCCCAAACTTGTGTTCGACCACCAGGTACGCAGGATTTACACACACAAACTACAAGCAGTCTCCCTTTCACAGCTGTGAATGATGATGAATAATTCTCGCCCTCTCACTCAGATGTGCATGGACTCAGAGAAGCACATGATCTACACGTTCGGCGGACGCATTCTGACCTGCAACGGCAGCGTGGACGACAGCAGGACGACAGAACCGCAGTTCAGTGGACTGTACGCGTTTCACTGTGAGACGAGCAGCTGGAGTCTGCTGAGGGAAGACTCGTGTAACGCCGGCCCGGAAGACATCCAGTCGCGCATCGGGCACTGCATGCTTTTCCACACGGTAAGTCTCCATAGTAACAACCTGTTCCTCAGATATATTACACATCTGTAGTCTAGTGATTTTGTTGCATTTTTGAAGCGAATGATCTGTGTGTTATTGATGTGAATATGATGTGTTTTAAAGATGCAATCTGTAACCCTTCTTGGTTAAAAATGAACCAAAATCTGTTACTGAGAAAGTACGACAGATCAGTGTTCAACACCTTATACCTTACCCCATTACGCAACGTTACGTTTATAATAATGATTTATAAATTGAGCTGTAAGGTCAGATTTAGCTGGAAATGTCAGTCTGTAAACAGAAAGAAGATCTGACTATTATACCACACATCTGGGTTCTGTAGATGGTGCTGTGTTTGTAGCTTGTTCTTTGGGCAATTGTTTAGAATTTAAATTTAAGAAAATAACTCCAAGTAACCTGCAATTTTATGTTTCAAACAGAGGTGGCAGTAGCGAGGCAAAAGTTACGGATTGTAGCTTTAATGTATACAAATGTTAACAATTTCAGTAATTGACTGTAAAGTTTGGCTATGCAATTATTCATCATTTCTACAGAGGAATCGCTGCCTGTATGTTTTCGGGGGTCAGAGGTCTAAAACGTACTTGAACGATTTCTTCAGCTACGACGTTGACGGCGACCACGTGGAGATCATCTCAGATGGCACCAAGAAGGACTCGGGCATGGGTATGATGTCATCAGCTAGCTGTACATATTGTGAATATCGCTAAACTGTAGTACTATGGAATGTACCAATATGAAAATGTGTTTTTGCGGTACAAATGAAAGAATGTTTTAATTAATAACTGTTAATCTTGTGTTTTAAAAACACGGTAGTGATGTATGTTTGTCTGTCGTCATGTAACGATGACTCGTACAGTGTCACGCCCTTAGAAAACAGGCGAGCAGAGGAATCTTAGATATGCTAGTGATGTCATGTTCAGTCAGGTGGGATTATGTCACTGCGGTTGTGTCATTTCTGCATCTTAAAATCGAACAGCTAAATTAGTGTGACAGCAATGTGACAGTTTTCCTGGTACTTACATAAATCCACAGGTGTGGATTGTGAAAATGAACACTACTTATATTGACTGTCATAGAAGGGATTGAGACAATGTCCCTAATAGGGACTCGGGAGGTCTGAATTTACAGAGGCTACTGTACAAGAAATGAGCATTTTAGCTGATAGAAAAAACACATTAGAAAAAACACATTTGTCATATTTAAAGCCTTCTCAGCAAGACTAGAAATATCCCGCATCAATATTACTAGGCGGTTTGACTGTAGTTATGGAGAACTACATTATTAAAAACATCTGAAAAACATGAGTGGAGCTTGTCCAAAAATTACAGCCACGTGGCAGGACTGTCACAGAAGGTTGCCAGGATGTTGCTGTGATGTTCTTAAGATGTTCTAAGTGGTTTTTAATGACGCTGTTGTGAACATAATAGTGAAAATACTGCATGAGCAATGGTGAAAGCGGTTCTTGTCAGCGAAATGTTAATGTGCCGTGTCTGGCAGTAAATGTATCAGTGAATATGAAAGCGGGTCTTTAGAACAGTTTCTGCCCCCTGTTGGGGCACAAAGGACGGTAAACGGCACCGATTTGTCAAAAATTCTCAGAACGCTGAATGACTTCCAGAGAACCGAGTTCTTAGAAAATACTTCCCACCCACGCACTTGTGGTGATCCGCTCACCTAACACACGCTGGATTCATCGCTCGCCGCGCACGCACGCACACACACACGCACACACGCACAAATTTGAGATTTATAACAAAGCGGACTTTGTAAAACCTCCTCTGATGGTAATGGAGAAGAATTCGGTGAGCCGAGAGGTCTTCGTGTTACCACGGCCACATAATGTCCCAAAAAGTTGTTTTTGTCACTTTCTCTATCATCAGTAATAATTATGGAGATATTGTGCCAGAGTATGATGCTGAGGAGAGAGAGAGTGAGTGAGAGAGAGTAAAGGTGAACAAGAGCAAGTTGTCTGTGAACCATGAGAGAGAGAGAGAGAGAGAGGTGAACAAGTGCAAGTGGTCTGTAAACCATGAGAGAGAGAGATTGTGCAGACACAGGCTAGTGACACACTTCCTGTTCCCATAAACAGATGACTTGACGCAATGAGAGAATATAAAAAGACCTCTGTGTTCTGTCTGTTATCACATTAGAGAGAGCGAGCGAGCGAGAGAGGTGTGTGTGTGTGTGTGTGTGTGCGTGATGAGGACGGGCGAGTTGACGGAAAGAGAACGAGAGCTGGGAGGCAGCAGAAGGAGACAAAAATAAGACTGAACATAACACAATTTACCAGGAAGGAAACAGTGAGCCCAGACGCTCTGCTAACAACCAGATTTGAATGTTTACAACTGCACTTTCTGAATGATACAAAATGTCCACCTCAGCTATCTGAAGTTACTGCTGAGAAGCAGATCTGCATTAGCAAACGTCGTCCCCTGAAGTCATGCAGTTGTTCTGTTACCCCAGAATTCAACACGTGTATTGAAGGCAGAAGTTGATTTTGATGGATTTGAGCAGTGGCATTTTTTTTAATCACTTGAAGTGAACTGAAAACAGTTCAGTGTTGTCTGAACCACAATAGATTTGTTTGGCAATAGTTCTACTTCATAAAGAGCGAAATATTGTCTAAAAAAAACTAAGTTTGTATGTATGTGTGTGTGTGTTACAGTACCAATGACAGGGTTCACACAGCGCGCCACCATTGACCCGGAACTCAACGAGATCCACGTCCTGTCTGGACTCAGCAAAGACAAAGACAAACGCGAGGAGAACGTACGAAACTCCTTCTGGATCTACGACATCGCGCGCAACAACTGGTGCGTAGAATTCTCTCGAACACGCTTCATCTGTACGCGGTCGCATGTTGAATACTGATGAGCGCATTAGCGTTTATGCACTGTGGTTCGAAGGACGGCCGCATCAGTAATGCGCAACCGGCTATCAAAATGCGTAATTCCTCAGTTTTCAGATTTCTCCGGGGGGAAGAGGAAAATCTCTTGATTTATGATTTGCTTGATTTATGAGAAAATATATTCACACACAAAGCTGTATATGCTGGGTTTGTTTTTAATTTTTTAGTTCATTGAACATGTACCTACAAACATTAAAGCTGCAGTCTGTAACTGTAGCTCGCTACTGCCATCTCTGTTTGAAACACAGAATTGCAGGTCACTTTATGTATGTAGAAAACAAGTGAAGCCAAACTGACCCGACAGCTTAAATGATTATTGTACCAGGAGACTGAACACTGATCTGTCATGTACTTGCTCCATAACTGATCTTTGTTTATTTGTAACAAAATATTTACAGATTGCCGCTTTAATCGTGCAAGGATGTAATGTATCACGCGTGTTCTCGGTTCGCACACACATTTGCATATGTCAAGTAAAGGCGGAACGAAAGAACTCGTATTTCAAAGGGCCAGTGTGACCTTCAGAGGGAGTCAGTGGCCATTAGACAGGAACAGCATGTTCTCTGCCTGCGTGTGGGGTCTGTCTGCTTGTGTGTATTAAATGTGTTCTGCTCCTTAATGTGGGAAAAAAAGGCTTTGTTCTCTCGCTGTACTGATTGAAGTGTTTGAGTTATTTGGCCCGAGAGACGTGCTCACAAGTCCTCGAAGAGTCCGAATCAGGTCTCAGGTCTTTTCGAGGCCAGGTCCAAGTCAAGTCACCAAGGAAAATAAACAGCTGTCCAGCCAGTTTTTATCTCTGTGATTGGCCGGTCAATTGGAAATTTTCGTTTCCTTTTCATAATAAATAAAGGGGTAACCATGGTAACAAGGAGCTGTTTGCCTTCACGCGAATCCAGTTTGTGTCGTCGTGTTGAAGCGATGTTGTGCAATACGAGAGTGAAGGACCTCGTCATTTCGCAAGAGGAAGAAAGGGACAGATTTGACTCAAACAGTGTTTTGATATTTCTCTATTTATATACGTGTTGTTCACGGGGTGTAAGTTGGAGTTCATTCGAGTAGCGAGTCAGTTTGTTAGCAGTCGACCTTTGTGGCTCAATTTTGCTGTGTGGCCGTGAATACACAATGCTAGGTGGGTATGCACAATTTAGCATGAAAATGTGACCCTGTGTGTGTGTGTGTGTTTGCATGCAGGTCATGTGTGTATAAGAATGACCAGGCTGGGAAGGAGAACCCCACCAAAGCCCTGCAGGAGGAGGAACCTTGTCCTCGTTTTGCGCACCAGCTGGTCTACGATGAGTTGCACAAGGTATGTCACTTCACATGTGTGGCAGATGCCTTTTAATGCGCTGCTGCATGTGTTAAGACATGTTCATGAATAACTCCAGGTGTTTAGACATGTTAATGCAGAACTGCAGGTGTTTAGACATGTTAATGCAGAACCGCAGGTGTTTAGACGTGTTAATGCAGAACTGCAGGTGTTTAGACGTGTTAATGCAGAACTGCAGGTGTTTAGACGTGTTAATGCAGAACTTCAGGTGTTTAGACGTGTTAATGCAGAACTTCAGGTGTTTAGACATGTTAATGCAGAATGCAGAACTTCAGGTGTTTAGATGAGTTAATGCAGAATGCAGAACTGCAGGTGTTTAGACGTGTTAATGCAGAATGCAGAACTGCAGGTATTCAGATGTGTTAATGCAGAACTGCAGGTGTTCACTTACAGTATTAACAAGTTTTATTTTTGTACATACTAAGTCACAAAACCACCTTAAAAATACTCTGCAGGAACTGGTGATGAAGTGGTGACTGTGAGCTGTTTGTGGAGGCTTCTACATCTTTACCTCAAGCACTGAGACAGCTTGAATATCACATTTCTTTAATGTGGCTGTACTGGTTGTCCAGATTAATGAGCGGGGCTTTGATATGCTGATATGGTTCACACAGGTACATTACCTCTTCGGTGGAAACCCCGGGAAGTCCAGCTCTCCCAAAATGCGATTGGACGATTTCTGGTCCCTGAAGCTGTGTCGTCCTTCTAAAGAGTATCTGCTTCGACACTGCAGATACCTTATTCGCAAATACAGGTAGACATGTACATACACACACTGATTGTACGAATCACAAGACTGTCACCTGAGAAAATATATTTGGATTTTAAACTATTTCAAAACCCCACATTGATAATCATTATTCCGACCTCACAGATCCAAACGCTTAATTGGAAAATCGTGGCTGGGAATAATGTTTACTGCATTGGGTAGTCTGGTCTGTCTCCGTTTAAAGACAAAAAACATTCAGATACGCTGTATTTTTTTTAAAACGGCGTTAAGAAAAACGTTTCGATATCGGTTCCAAGTCTCACAGTTGTGTCGGGGGGTTAATGGGAAGTTTCAGAGTTACTACGGTTTGTGTCGTCTAAATGTAAACCCGGAGGCTCAGCTGTCTTGTTATATAATTGCTGGTATGCAGCACTGCAGCCAGTGATTAAATTACAGTAGTGGTTTTCCATTGGTGCGTTTGATTTTTGCTCTCGCGGTGCCCTCTTGTGGCTGTTTGTGGTTACTGTACCTTATGTCTCTTGCTTGCTTGTGTGTGTGTGTGTGTGTGTGTGTGTGTGCAGGTTTGAGGAGAAGGCACAGACCGAGCCCTTAAATGCCCTGAAGTACCTACAGAATGATTTGTCTCTCACCGTGGACCATTCTGACCCCGATGAGACCAAAAAGGTCAGCAGTGCCCTGTGTCCAATCAGGACTCTCTTTACACTGGAAGAGATATACACTGCCTGTGTTTGACTGGTGGTTTATTTCATACACTGAATAATGAGTGAATGTGTGATTGTTGTGTGTGTGTGTGTGTGTGTGTGTGTGTGTGTGTTCTGTAGTTCCAGCTTTTGCCCACCGCTCTCTTCAAATCAAGCTCAGACTTCATTCCTCTCGGTAAGTGTCCGTCTGTCTTTTCAGATCAATTCATGCATAGAAAGGAGAACCGCCCTCAGGTCCGTTTCTCTAACCACTACTGCGCAATTCTGTGCGTGACGTTTTTTTTGTTCCGTTTTGTTTTAATCTCAGGATTTTCAGACGTGGATCAGACGTACGCCCAGCGCACACAGCTCTTTGATACCCTTGTCAATTTCTTCCCCGACAATATGACCCCGCCCAAGGGTAACCTCGTTGACCTCATCACCCTGTAGCCACACCCACACACGGTAGACCGCACCCTCTGTGTAGTGCTCAGACTCCTCCCACCCAAAGCAGAAGTTATTTTTGTATACACCAGAGGTGTGCCCACCTTCCTGTGTTCCGTGTTTTACGAATGGTAATACCACTTAAAAATCACATCTTTCAAAAGCAGAAATATAATTTGCTACTCTGCAGTGTCAGGGTCGTGATTTGTTTTTTATTCTGTCTTTTTTCTTTTTCCGATGTATCAGCGTAAGGTTGAAAATCTACACACATGCCAAATGCAAACGGACTTATTTTCCTCTTTAGTTGGTTGTGCTGACTTTTAAGGTCTTAGTTTTTCCACTTGAGGTTTTCTCAGGCAGGTTAAAATATAGGCTTATAAATAATAATACGATTTCAGTTATAAATCTGAACAGTTTACACTGTAAATGGGGTGGATTTGATTTACAGGAGCACTTAAATCACCTTACAGACAGTTTCTGAGGAGTGGAAAAAACAGGAGGATTTTTTATGGACAAACATACGTGTGATAAATCAGTGAAGGAAAAGATCAGAGGTTCTGAAGTCAATTCTGTTTAACACTTTAATGGAATGGAGACTCTTGTATACTGGGCTGAAATACTGGCTTTGTGTAAACCTGCTGCTGCTATTGGACGCTGTCCTGACGAGACATCAAATTCCAGAACATAAATTATCCACAAACCTCATAAGTAATTTTCAAAACATGTTTGAGATTTAGATGCACAAGAAATGTTTTCTGTGTGTGCGTGTGTTTGTGTGTGTAGAAGGACAATTATTGGATGCAGGTGGTCAGCTGCTCTGTGTTTCGGTGTGATTTTGAGTGCATTAGATTAAATGAAATGCATTAATTCCACCTAGACCTTTATCGCAACGTTTTGTACTTCATAGCATCATTACAATTGTGTCCGTTATCGACCGCGTCACTGCGTTTAGAAACCGTGCAGAGGTGGATGAAAGGAATTCTCGAGGTTCTGTAGACGTGTAGATTGCTGACTGTATTTACTAAAGGTGTAAACGTGTCTGCTTTAATCTCATATTGCAT
The DNA here is from genome assembly GCA_036877575.1 of Botia almorhae. NCBI lineage: Eukaryota > Metazoa > Chordata > Actinopteri > Cypriniformes > Botiidae > Botia > Botia almorhae. Next base: position 129,687 of record JAZGTJ010000029.1, on the reverse strand, counting down.
ATAATCCAGTTTCATAGACTGTTCAGCTCTCAGTGTGAAGCGTACTGGTACCAAAACCACCTTATAGGGACCACTAAAGAGACCCCTCACTATTTATTGTTATTATAATTATTAATGTCATTATTTCTTAGTAATCTTGTGTGTCTGTGACCCTGAATGTAGCCCTCTGTGTTGTCTTGGAGACGTTCTTACCTGCCCTTCGTTCCACATGAATTTTGGGTTGTTTAAAATCACGGATTAAAAGTGTATGTTGGACCGGTAGTCTTCCATATGTGTCGGACTGCACCGGACTGCGTGTCCGGTTCGAAGTTGTAAAAAAGCGCAAATAATTTGCGCGGTGATAGTTTGACAGCGGTTTCGTTTGTGTGCACGTGAATATGAAGTAACTGGATCGCTCCTACATTTTCCGTAGTCCAGGCCCTACCCATGCAAAACCAAAGGCTTAGAGAGAGCAATGGAACAGTACTCTGTGCTTTACCCAGCTCAATGTCACCCCAACCTCCCTAAATTCATATTTCAATCCCTCAGACTCGGTATTAACTTCAGTTTTGCTCCGGCTCACCGAGGTGTGTCTTTGTGATACACACAACTCACCAGAGTGTGGAAGTTTGACTTCCACACGGTCGGCACATTTGTCATTTGTAGGATTCATTAATGGTGTTTTTTCCCGGAATGTAAACGTTTTGCATTAGTGATTTTGGCTTTCTTTGCCTTTAAGCAGTTAGCGTGGTTTTTGTGCCAGGAGGAAAGTGTAAAATATGACATCAAGCACGTGCCGGAGCATCAAGTTTTACAAGAAGAGACTTTTGTTGCACTCAATGCCAAATACGTTTCTTTCTTGCTTTCTTGAAATGATGATGTTTTTTTTTCTCTGTTCTGGAAATTTCACGACGTCGCATCTCTGAACGCCGCGGGATGTTAGCGCTACACTGTGGCTCAAATGAATGTGTGTGAACTTACTACAAAACTGCATTGTATGTAATGTACATAAAGAATAAAGATTGTATTTTGTTCAAGTTTTCTTACAAAATCCTCTTGTCTCAGTCTTGCTTGTAACATGAATGATTGTGTACACACTCAATATATGCGTGTTTGTATATATACATTTGTGTGGCAGTTATGTTGCATTGGTATGTCATAAAAACATATTGTCAGCCTTCTAATGCATAAAAACACACTATCTTAAAAAAAAATCACATTGTTTATTTGAAATCATGGCCGCCTCCATCCAGTGTGACAGAGATACGGCTTCCAGTGTGTCAGACCCCTGCCGTTTGCTCACGAGCAAACTGACTTAAAATACAGTATACAGCTATACATTCAGCCTAACTACTTTGGTGGACATAAATTGACTAAAAGGAGGCAGCAGTGAATTGGTGTAGTGCATGCAAATATATAAAACATAACGTTTTGGTGAAATCGACATAAATTAAACATCCCTAAACAAAAGAGGTGATCAACATACAAAACAACACAGTGGACATTAACACGTGTGAAGAAACCTAATGAGTTGAGCTGGATTAAGTGACAGATGTACAAAACCTGAACATGTTTGTCAAATGGAGGCGTTCACAATGTTAAAATGCTAAGAAGAGTATTTAACGATTGGTAAGATGCAAATATATATCTAGCTTTATATCTAAATGTTGCTGGTTTTGTAGTTGCCAGGATGATTCATCCATTGGTCACAGTGTAATATGCTGATGTAGTGTTCATTATTTTAACACATTAAAAAAAGAAATAGTATATACACACAACACTGTATGTTTCTCTCAGGACATAATTACGATTTATCCTGATTTATCACGAACAAAAATATCACACGGTGCGTAAAAAATCACAAAATATGAGCTCTGTTCCAAAACCTCATAAGGCATCTCCTTTTAGCCAGATTGTAAGGCAGCATCACATATATCATTTAAAGAGGACGCAGTCCCATGATGCATTGCAGCAAATTCAGTGGGATAAATATCCAAGATGGCGGACAAGTCACATAAAATATCTCTTTGCAATATGCTTATTGGATTCAATACTGAAAACTATTCAAAGAATTGTTCAGTGTAGGCAGAAATGGACTATATTGCCCTAAATTTTGTGCGCGCTATTTATTTTATTTTTCGTATATTAGAGAGTTAACTTAGTACTGCACTAACTTGCCATATCAGTTACTCTAGTTCTTAAGTAGGGTGTTTAAAAATGGTTATTAAAGGGGCTTCTTACAGTTAGAACGCTGACTTCGTTAGCTGCTGTTTAGGAAGCAGACCGCTCACTAGGTGAGCTAAGATCCGAGTGTGACAGACACACAGATAAAATACAGACAGACAGAAGGCACGAGGAAAAGTCGGGTGTGTTTTGATCCATGTATAGAATTCGGAATTCTCCCTTTTCCATAGAAGCGACAACAACAAACTCTCATTGTGACATGTTCCACTATTGCTAGAGTGCTTTTAACTACGTAATGACAGCATACATACATCACTGAATGAAACCATGATCGTTCAATAGTCTTTCTCTACAGCAATCTGTGCTTTCATGACATTCTGGCTGCTCACGATCGTCCGCGTCTCCATCATCTTCACAGATGTGTGTCCTCTTCATCGAGTATGTCCTCTTTCAGCAGGTTGTCTATGGGGACGATCCAGCTGTCGTTAAACTCACCGTTCAGTGCCACTTTCTTCTCCTGCATCTCCGGCTGGACCTCCATCACCTCCAGCGTGGGGTTGTCATGGTAACCGTTCTCCACCGTCTGTAGCTCCTCCGTCAAGTGTTGCTGCCGTGGTGACGGAATGCGTTTGGAATGTTAGATGCTTCAATATGGCCGCTATGCGAAATTCTAACGTTATCCAATGATATTGACATAGAATTTACAGAGAAAAGCCTTAAAGGTACAGTAGCTCTTTAATTTCCGATTCGGCAGCATTTATGTTTAGCAATGTTCATTGTTAGTTGCATGTTTTACATGTTTTTGGTGTGATTCATTTTTTATGTCTGGAAGTATATGAGACGTTTACCTGGTTCTTCCTGTAGGATCGGCGATGATATGTGCAGTATGCGGCAAAGAAGCACAGAATGAGCACCAACGCGCCACATGAAGCCAAAATGGCGATCAACGTTTCTGGTATTGTCTCCTTGTTTATATCCTCCTCCTGCTAAAAAAAAAAGAGGTGTGCCATAACAAACCGCAGTCCTGAGGCATGCGTAGTTTTAGTGTCTTCGTAATCCTCTTACCTGTTCAGAGGTTTTGTAGAAATCTGGCGGTATCGGTTGGTCAGCTGTAAAGAGCAGAAGTCAATTACTGTTTTTTTTTGGTGAATTATGCAAACCAAACGAAACTAAGATTTGTTAGGGCAGCCTGACCAAACTACACACAACAACATTAGCTCAACCAATAGAGTGAGTCTGGAGCACATAAAGGACGTGTCTAAAAACAGAACATTCATTAGTGTAGTAGTTCAGTTTGGTGTTGCTAATGGGGGAAAGTTACATGCTGTTCTTTAATATGTGTAGCACAGAAATGGACAACGTTAAATTACGAAATTAAGAAACGACGTTTTCCTCACCATTTATTGTTAGCGTTACAGTTACTCGTTGGCCAACCGTTTCCACGTGAACAGAGCAGTTGCCTTGCAGCCCCTGGCCGAGTGTCTTACAGGCTTTAGATAGAACATTCTCCTGTGCAGACAACAGAGAAAGACACATAAGCTGTAGCTCTTCATGTTTTGGGAAGGGTCACTGTACACTTCCATTTCTCCCACCAATGGGAGGGGTGGAAAATGACAAAAGGTCAAGAAGGTGGGAAGTTTTCCCACTTCGACTTTTTTCCACCTGAGGAAAATGTGCATTTTCTGTCACCTCAGTGGAAATTCTTCTACTTTGGGAAAACTGACTGAAATCTACTTGGGACACAAACATTGTAGGGTTCGAGAGCTTTTGTCAATTGTCATTGTTTACTCGTCCCCATTAAGCACCAAAGGTGTATGCTGTTATTTTCAGATAATCAGTGAAAGCTAATTTTGGTCTTGCTCGCACGTAATCTTTTTCGGGAGCTTGACAGCCGAGACTGCATTAAAAATATTGAGAATGTCTCCTTTGGTGTTTGACAAAAAATAAAGGGTGGTGAACTGTTATGTTTTTGTCACTGAGCACATGTATTTGTTTATTAATGGCCTCTTTTTGGTATTGTGATGACAGGAATGTTGACATGATCGTTCTCACCTCACTGCTTCTGCTCAGATCAAAGACCTACAGAACAAAAAGCGAAAATCAATTTACGAGTGTCAGCTTAGAAAAACAAAGGTTGAAAAAAATGGTGTAATAGTATATTACTGACTTACAGTGATGTTTTTTGGGGTTCTGTCCTGTGTTTGGGGAGTGGAGGTCTTCATGATCATGTTTTCTGATGTGTTTGGAAGGGTGGATGTGGGTGCTGCTGGTGTCGGGTTAGAAGTGTGAACTGGTGCTGTTGGGTTGACTGATTCAGAATCTGAGAACAGAAAATGTTTTTAAAGGGACAGTTCGCCTAAAAATAAAACCTCCATCATTTGCTCTCCCTCATGTCATGGCAAACTTATACACTTGTTTTTTTGTTTCTGGAAAATTGGTATGTGATTATTATAAAGATGTATTAATCTTTCTACAGTATCGTCAGTACGGAGTGCTAAATCATTTTGTTAGAAGTTCTGTTGAAGTTTAACAGGTTTGTTGAAGTTCTGATTGTGCAGTTCGTGGTTCTAATACTGTTCTGTAATTGATTTGTCATGCGAGAGTAATAATATGGAGATCTTACTTAAACTGTGAGAGGTTGTTTCCTTGATGTTAGGCTCTGTAGTCGTGCGTGTGTTCCCAACTGATGCTCTTGATGGATCTGCGGTTGTAGCAGACAGGCCTTGGGTAGTGGTTGTGGGTTCAGACGGGCTGAACATAACTTGACTTACTGTTGAGCTCACTCCAGTTGTGCCACTCGGACTCGATGGCAGGTTTAAACCAATTGGATTGGTTATCGCGGTTGTGCCAATCGGACTGGTTGACGCAGTTGTGCCAATCGGACTGGTTGATGCGGTTGTGCCAATCGGACTGGTTGACGCAGTTGTGCCAATCGGACTGGTTGTTGCAATTGTGCCGGTCGGACTGGCTGTCGCGGTCGTGCCAGTCTGACTGGCTGTCGCGGTCGTGCCAGTCTGACTGGTTGTCGCAGTTGTGTCAGTCTGACTGGTTGTCGCGGTTGTGTCAGTCGGACTGGTTGTCGCAGTTGTAGCAATAGGATTGGTTATCGAGGTTGTAGCAATGGGATCGGTTTGTGAAGATGGGACAGTCGGATTGGTTTGTGAAGATGGGACAATCGGATTGGTTTGTGAAGATGGGACAATCGGATTGGTTTGTGAAGATGGGACAATCGGATTGGTTTGTGAAGATGGGACAGTCGGATTGGTTTGTGAAGATGGGACAGTCGGATTGGTTTGTGAAGATGGGACGGTCGGATTGGTTTTGGATTGCTGGGGTGTGCTATCTGCTGCAGTTCGTGTACCTTGCAGGAGGGCACCTGGAAGGAACACAAAATACACCCGTCAGGAACAAGTGTAAAAACAATATATTTATTGCCGCCCCAAAATTTATTGACAGATCTGTCTGACTGATTTAACACAGTCTCTCTATGCCACCTCACAACACACTTATCGACACCAGTGATGTAACAACCATTAATCCTGCTGAGCATCTATTTTATAATTCAGATTTTGTGTCTGCATTTTTTGGTAGATAATTCAGTCTTCACCAGTGAAGCTAATTCTGATTATGGCTTTCCTGAATGTCAGTGCTGATGATTGTAGCCTTCCGTGTAGTTTCTGTTTATCGTGTTTTGCATAATAGTTAGGGTAGTGATGTGACCATTGTAACCAATAGCAGACACGTTTGATGAGCGTAAGACTGCAGTAGCGAATCAGACGGGTTTAAAGTAATTAACGGCAATCTGTTTTAATGAGCCGTTTTCCTGATCTGCAGATGGGTTTCCTGCTCCTGTTATTGAGAGCCAACACAAACGAGTGCCAAAAAATGGCCTCGCACTTAAAAAGAAGCTGTACCACAGGGTTTACTGGAATAACACTATAACTAGATTAATCCCTGTAAACTAGATTAATGACATTGTTTGTTTTTGTCACTTAGCAACAACCAGCCTGGCAGATTTCATCCTGCCGGTGCCAACCCATGATTTTTATCTCATCTTTTTCTTATTTCTTTTACGTACGGCTATTATTATGTCATGTGACGACAGAATGATTTTTTTACTCAACTGGACAGAACACTACACACAATACCTCAGGAAGTAACACACCTACTCTTATGGGCGGACCCTCAGATGCCAAACACAATGGTGTCCAAATCTGCTTCATGGTCTCTGGAGACTTAACACAATAGACTGTCCTTAACTTACGCTTCTTAAGTTCATAATTATACATTTGCTACTAGACGACACCGTTCGCCGTCCCCTTGTTTGTTTCCCCTTGTCGTTCCAGTAGACAGTAGCCGCTGTGTGGCATGTTTTTTTTCATCACAGACATCATCGTCAAACTAGGAAATATTACATAAGAAAAAAATGGTAAAAGTCTAAGAACGAGTGCAAACTGGAAAACTGACTTTCTTTCATGAAATGAATATGGTGAGTGAAAAGACGCTTTTGTTTGATACATACTGTAATACAACGCCATTACTTAGGACAGATTACATTAGAAAGACACTCTGATTAAACATGTTGGCTGACTTTAGACAGACCAATCACAATTAACATGGTTGTTGTTGTGTTTGTAATAAGCGATTTCCATTTCTCGTGTAGTTACTATTGTCTTTAAAGCCCTCAGTGGCCACCCAGGATGAAGATCTTGTAAATCTTGCCCAATGGATTGTCACGGCAATCAGCAGTGGTTGTTGTAGCAACATGGCATTGTTGTCGTCAGAATGGGGGGGG